>VXBU01017397.1:1307740-1361903 GCA_013400315.1 Bombycilla garrulus
CGACCAACCTGCCCGGGACGCGGGGAGCGGCCGGGGCGGGACCACCGCGGGCGCGGGGGGGGGCGGGGCCTGTGCGCGCGCCGGCAACGGGGGGGTCCCCTCACGGGATTGCTGTGCGTTACCGTGTGTGTAATAACGCGTTCTGGGTCATGTACGTCGTGTGGAATGCTGTTATTTATAGATCACATGCATGTGAAGTATCTGTGTATTACACGCGTTCGGATAAATACATGTATGCGTAGGTGTAAGCGTTGTTATGTGTAATAGTATAAATGTAACAAATAACATTACGGAGAGTGCCGTTTCACGACGCTCGGCTCGGAGCCAGCCCGGGGTTGCCGCAGGGCGGCCGTGCCCGTGGATTTCCTGCTCGCCTTGGCAAACCCAGCTCGTGTGGGATGATGTTGCCGCAAGCATCGCCCAGCGGGATGCTGCGTGGTTAGGAACGGGCGATGAGGTCATCTCGCCACGGCAAACAGGAAAATTAATCCATAAGTAAGCCCTGTTCCTCAGGTGTGCTCTCTGTGTGGAAAACATTTGAGAATTCCCCGGCTAGCTTCTGTTTCCTGCCTGCTCCCAAGAAAACCCGAGGAACCTATTTACAGATTCCGAGAATGAGGCTGGGATAGTTACAAAGGGCTGTCTGGCAGCCAGGCGTTTCTCAAGGAGCCAAGTCTGGGTTATGCACATCTGCTTAATTTAGCCACTGCTTAATAATATATGAGCGGTAAACTGCAAGCCTCAAAATATGGGATCATTTTCAAAGGAAAGAGGTTGAATAAAAACCAACAGGGGATGGTCTCCGAGGCTTTGAGGATGAGCTGACTGCTCTAATAAAAGGTAACTGAGCCAGAAAGGCTCTCTGCCAGGGATCTTCTCCGTGCTCTGTCTTTCGAAGGCTGATATCCTTGAACAATATTGACCACCTGATGTCAATTGCTTTTAGCCACAGCCTCCTGCCTACCCAGAGAACACGCTAAACATTGCCATGCTCAGAGTAAGCAAAGCAGGTGAAGCCCCAGGAGCGGCATGCGTGGCTAGACTTTGCCCACCCGCCCAGAGCTCCGGCATGAGCAGAAATGTCTGACAACCACATGTGCTGCTGGGCCAGGTAGGTTTGTCCCGGGGCTGGGGTCAGGATGTGCTCAGCTGGCAGCGGTGCCAGGTCCGCTGGCACTGTCTCTACAGCACCCTGTGACAAGCGAGGGGCTCCGTGTTGCTGCTTTTCCTGTGTTGTCCCATTTCTTGGCCATGTTCTACGCTGCAGACCTCCAGGACAGCCAAAATGCCTCCGTGCCCCCACGGTGTGGGACGTCAGAAACGCCTGGCCACTTTCCATGGAAGATGGCTAGCTGGTGGGATCTGGGCCAGCTCCTTCCTTGCCTGTGGCACCGCTGCCAGCCTGGTGTATTTGCATCATCTCACCAACAGTTCACCGTCCCGGGTCCTGAATGGGGCTGCCGGCCAAATTCCCGGGAAGATCGCACCTCGGCACCCGACCGCCCTCGCCCGTTTGGATCCAGGGGCTGCGAGTGCGGGAGACAGCAGGGAAGGTGGCTGGACGCTGGCGTTGGCCCTGACCTCCTGGACGTCCATCTGCATATTCAGAAGTCGTTCCCAGCTGGTTGGCTGCCTCCGGCCTCCCCACTCCCTCTTTAAAGGCCTGGACGCGGCGGCGCTGCCCCTGCGGCATCCCGCGCTCCGGGCACCGCGCTCCCCGCGCCCCGGGAGCGGCTGGCGGCTGCTCGGGCACCGCTGCTCGGGCACCCGGGGATGCGGCGGCCGGGGAAGGCTCTGGGGGGAGCCGCTCTGGAGGCTGTCCCACCAGGAGCACCCGTGTGCGGCAGCTTCAGCTCTGGGGAAGGCGCGCTGCCCTCATCTCCTGAGCATCTTCGTTCCGTTCCCGACTTTTTCTTCAGGTAAGAGGAGTCTCGGCTGCTTTTTAGTGATCTGGAGGGTGGCACTGGTGGAAGCTGACGGTGAGAGTAGGAACTGAAGCACGCGCCTGTTAACTTTGTGGGGAAAGAGCAGCGTCAGCAGGAGGAGTTTGCTTAGGGCAGCAAACTCTGGTCCTGCGGTGCCAGGGATGCTGTGAGGGGGAGCCAAGGCCACCCACAGCGAGCTGCCATGGCCTGGGACTGCTCTGGGACTGCCATGGCTCTGCTCCCTCCCTCCAAATCTCCAGAAGAACGATGGCGGTGCTGGAAACCTTAAGCAGGTGGAGGTCACCTTGCCAGCTCTGGGTCGATCTCCTCAAAAGGGGTGCATCACCCAGGTTCTGGGGGGCTGGGAAGCCTCAGCATGGGGGACAGGTAAGCTCCTGACCTTGCTGTTGAGCACAGCAGGCTAGAGAAATTGTGAGCAAGTGTCAAAAGAAGGTGTTTCCGTAGAAAAACAAGTGAGGTTACAGGAGCACAGCACTGAGGGAAGGATCAAGGGTGGACGGAATCTGTGACTGCGACGTGTTTGCTGCGTGACTTTGTTGGGTGGAGAAGGCTGAGAGGCAGCTGCAGGCGATGGTGAAACTCATGACAAAAGGGCAAGGCATGATGCTGAGAGCTGCTGGCACCCCGGCCTTGTGCTGGCTGGGGATAAACCGAGCAGTTTGAAAGACCCTGCAGCAGACTCACAGGAAAATGAAACCCTGATGGTCCGGACAGGTGGGGAGACAACACAGATCAACATGTGGTGTCACATAACCCAGAAAATACTTGGTTTGTCAAGACTGTGGCTCTGCAAAAGATAGAGCTCTCCCAGACAACTGCCTGGAATTCAGGGGTGTCTGAAGAAAGGCAACCTGCTAAAAACCACTGAGAAGAAACACATTTTCTACGCTGCCTGGAGGACTTGGCGTGGAGCAGTTACAGGGACGGGATTCTGATGGTGTTGAAAATGATCAGGTATTTCTGGGAATAGCAAACTATTCTCAGACTTTAAGGCGTCCGGAAAAGACAGGAGCTGTCCTAATTTAGTGGTGCAAAGCTACTGCTAGTTAATGTAGATTATGAAGAAACATCCCCCCAGGGATGGTTACTGTGTAATTGCCCAGGACACGATGTTTTACACCTTCTTTTGTAAAGCTGTGTAAGCGGGGAATGAGTGGAGGGGGTGGATCCCTGCTTGGAGCCAGCATGACAATTTTAAGCCTGGGGCTGCTGGCTCAGTATTTTTCCTCTTCCCTCATAATCCCCATCCTCATTTCTTTTATTCAGTGTTTTGCCAAGCACTTAGGAACCCTGTGTTGTGTTCGCCTGAACATCTCGGCACATCCTGCGTGGGAGGTGTGGCGGTGCCCAGGGCGCTGCTGCTGTCCTGTGACATCTGGCAGTCTGCTCACAGGTTTTGCAGTGCCTGGAGGTTTCTGCCTGGGTCATTGCCTGGTGAAACAGTTTTTGCAGGGGAGCAGGGACGCCTTGGAAATTCGTGAGAAAAAAATCTCAGGCCCCGTGCTTGGAAGACTGCTGTGTGAGGTCCTGTTTCTTGCTCTTTCTCCAGTTCCACACCACCAGCAGGCTGAAACATCCAACATCTGGGAAGCCTGCCAGTCTGTCCAGGCAGGAAGAAGATACGATGGACAGCAGGACTGGCTTTGAGCAGCACGGAGACCGTGCCACTCCAGGGCATGGACAAGGGCTGAAATCGGAGCCCCGTTTCCAGACTGACTCTCTCTTGCCTTCCCCACAGCTCCTCAGCCACACCATGCTTGGCAGGAGCCTGGATCCCACCCTTTTCCCTTCCTCTCAGGCCGTGGCCCTGCCTCACGACTGCAAATGCAGGGCAAGCCCTGGAGAAGAAGCGCAAGCCCTGGCTTTCCCCCGGCCCTGCAGCCCGGCCCCCGTGCCCCGTGCTGGTGATGGGGAGCAGCTCCCCAAGCAGCACCCACGGGAGCAGCTCTGTGACCAGCACCTACGAGCCAAGCGGGCCAGGGTGGAGAGCATCATCCAGGGCATGAGCCTCCCACCAACCCCTCGGGCATTCGACACGAGCCCGGAGGCAGCTTTTAGGCGTGAGAGGGAAAGGGGTGGTGAGGGGGCCCAGGAGAGCAAGAGGAAGCCAAGGGGGCCCCAGCAGGGCGTGGGGACAGCTGGACGAGCGGCTCCCACAGGGGCCAGCTCCCACGCCGAGGGCTGCCAGCAGCTGAAGGAGCAGCTCTGCTTTCTAGAGCAGCAGCTGAGGTGGCTTCAGGAGAAGTTCTACCAAGTGTGTGACTCTGACGACGCTGCCCAAACCCAGGAAGATTCTGAGAAAGTGCAGCCACTGCCTGGAAAGCCTGAAGACAGACTGAACAAGGACAGTGCCACCGGCCACCCACGCAAAGTGCCTCTCAGGAGGAGCGTCCTGGAGGTGTGTGGGCCGGAGGAGGCTGAGGACAGAGGTGACACAGGTGGCCTGCCCTTGGCAGTGAGGGTACTCTCACAGGCACTGAAGCACGAGCTGGCTGTGGTGACATCCCAGGTAGTGGACTCCGTCCTGAAGACTGTGTGGCCAAAGGCAGACAGCCACATCCAGAAGCAGCACCACAGCCTTCCAGTGCTGGGGCCAGATGCCAGGAGAGAGTATTCTGCTGGTGGGAAATGCAGAAAACCACTTGCTAAGCCATCTCCCATGGATGCACCAGGCTCAGCCCAGGCTGAGGTCCTGCCAGGAGCTTCAGGGAAGAGCCTGGGCTCTTATGCTGGCTCCTTCATTTCAAAGGGGGTCAGAAAATCCTCTCGGGTACCCAGCATGGATTATTCACTGGGCTCAGCCACCCCTGTCCAGCACAGCCAGCTGCAGAGCAAGCTGTTGGGCTGCAGCCAGCACGGCCTCTGGGGCAGCGACTCTCGTGAGAGCCCATCTGCTCCGGAGAGAGCTTGTTCAGAGCCCCTCAGCTTGCACTGGGGAACTGTTAAACTGAGGTCATCGACTGTGAGGCAGCAGCAGCACCATGCCCTGCCCCTGAGCCCTGCCAGCATGGAGAGCCTGGCACTGCTGCCAGCTGGCAGGGACGGCCACAGCGAGCTGCCAGTTGCAAAAGACGGAGCGCCCTCTGCCCTGGCCCATATATCCTTTGGGGGATGGAGCTCCCGGGGGAACGTGCTCCCCTTGTGCTCTGGAGGCACAGCTCGGCACGGCCCTGGCCGCTCTGTGCTGGGCTGAGGTCCCTGCTGCTGCACAGGGGGCAGGAAAGGAGCCCCAAGCCATGGAGGGGCACTGCAGCTCCTCAGGGTTCGTCAGATGCTGTAGTGCAGCTGTGGGGATAAGCCAGGAACTACCAAGCCTGCTCTTGGGCCACACTGGGGCCCTGCCATCCTAAACCACGAGCAGGTGTCCCGTGGAAATTCTGGTTCTCACAACACTGTGAAGGGGAGCATTAGCTTCCTCGGGGATTCTCGAGGGAAAAACCAGTGGCTGTCCAGCCAAGGATGAACCCTCTCTGCCCCACTCTTAGGCCACGAGGGGCGATTGTGGGCTATGTGTGTGTCAGGGGTGGTGCTCAGGGACACGCCGAGCTGGGGCTTTGCTGTGTGCAGTCTTTCCTTGACCCCAAGGCAGATGCAGGAGGCGCTGACCCCCGGGCACCTGAAGAAGGCCAAGCTGATGTTTTTCTTCACCCGCTACCCCAGCTCCGCTCTGCTGAAGACCTACTTCCTCGATGTGCAGGTAAAAGAGCAGCGGCCAGAGCTGGGGCTGGGCAGGGCTGCCCATGTCGTGTGGCACCTAATCTGCCTCCCTGGGGAAACATGACCAAAGGGCTGCTCTCGTGTCCCCCTGCCTTGCTGGCAGGAGATGGGGACAGCACCCATTTCAGCATGGGCTGCCCAGGAGCAGGTGCACAGGGCTGTGGCAGACCTGGGCTGTCAGCTCTTCGCTCTGTGCGACCGAGATATTCAGATTAAAGCACCCCATTAACGTGCCCTCCCACTGCAGGGCAGCTGGGATCCGAGTCTCGGTGTGGAGAGCACCTCGGACACCCTGATGTCATTGTCCCAGCTCTTGCAGCCTCGGGGCAGGGCTGGGTTTGCAGGGGCTCGTGGCTAGGGAGGATCCGAGCTGGAGTAACACCACCCTCCGGCTCTCCCCCACCAGTTCAGCCGCTGCATCACCTCCCAGCTCATCAAGTGGTTCAGCAACTTCCGAGAGTTTTACTACATCCAGGTGGAGAAGTTTGCCCGGCAGGCCCTGCTGGAGGGTGTTGTGGATGCCTGCACTCTCCAGGTCTCCCGGGACTCGGAGCTCTTCCGTGCCCTCAACATGCACTATAACAAGGGGAATGATTTCGAGGTGAGGAGCGGCACCCGGGGGAAGGGGGTGGTGGCGTTCGCAGGGGTAAGGAGGAGCCGCGGCGGTGTCACTGTCTGTCTCGCTGCAGGTGCCGGGGCGGTTCCTGGAGGTGGCCAGCCTGACACTGCAGGAGTTCTTCAGCGCCGTCAGGGCAGGCAAGGATGCCGACCCCTCCTGGAAGAAACCCATTTACAAAATAATTTCCAAACTGGACAGTGACATCCCAGAAGGGTTCAAAGCTGCTGGCTGCTCCCAGGAACTGCTGCACAGCTGAGTCTCTGTGAAAAGCAGCCCTGGGTCGTGTGTGCAGCCACCATGTGCTAAGCACCCCATGGGCACTCCGTGCAGCACCTGTGATTTGGGGTATTCTCTGAGGGCCATCCACTCTCATGCTCCTTAGGTGAGGCCTATCACCTGCCTCATGTGCTGGGACTTTATGCCGTGTATTTAACTCTGCTGCTCAGAAATGGTGGGCAACACCAAAAGAGAGGGACAGAGATGAAGCCATCAGGTTGGAGCCTGAGAAGCTGCCCTGCCCCAGCTCTCCCCATGACCCTGGCTGAGCCACCTTCGTTCTCTTTTCCAGAGGGTCACAAACCAGGGCAAACAGCCTTGCTGTTTACAAAACAGGAAGAGGTCCTAGTAGCGGGCAAAGTTTCCTTGGCACAGCAGCCTAGCGGATGTACTGAGTCCAAAAGCATGACTCAGTTTCTGTCCAGATACAACACACCAGTGTCCAAAGAAAACAGCTGGTGAATTCCAGCACTGCAAGCTCTCCATGGGGATAGCTGTTCCTGTCTGGGATATATAAAAACTGTGTTGTAGCCAGCGGGAATAACACTCTCCTCCACCTTCCCTGTGCTGTTAGACAAGATCCCCCTGGCACCCCAAGCAGGTGTGTGCTCCCCAGTGGGGCTCTCTGGGGTGCTGGAGGAGAGCAGGGTGCACAGCCAGCACTGCGTGGCACTCCAAAGAGTCACCTGGGAGGACAGCTCCATGTCAAACACCCGCCCCTGTTCCCTCACACCGTGCTCCTGCTGGCAAAGCTGCCCCAAGCATCTCTGTTCTGCACCCTGCCCTTAAAGAAAGAGGAGAATGTGATTTGGGATTGCCGTCCCTGTGGGTTTAACACAGGCTGGGGAAGAGCTGAGCCTTGACATCCACAACCCCATTGCTGTAAAGGGTTGTAAACTCAAGGAGATTTCTTTACCCTGCGGTCAGGATTTAGTGACCGCTTTTCTACCTGGTGGAGCACGTTGGAGCATTTTGAGTTAAGGGCTCTCTGATCCTGACAGAGGCGGCAGTGGAGAGGAAAAGGCTGAGAAGAGAAGGGAGTTCTGACAGAGGCATGGCACAAGGGCACCGGGAGGGCAGAGATGAGCAACAACATACCCAGGGAGATTGGGAAAAGACCAAGATGATTTTGAGTGTGCTGCGCCAGCTGGTACTAGAGTGCAGCAAGTGACTCTTGAGAGGAGAATCACAGCTCCAGCATCAGATGAGCACATGGGCTGATCCACAGGCAATGCACCTACAGGAGTAAAGAAGTGGGAACAACAGGACACATTGGGGAGCTCTGAAATAGGTTGGCAGTGGTTCCCCCCACCATGAGTGTGGCCATCCAGATTTCCTGCTTCTTTTTGTATGTTTATTTCTCCATGTTTGTATATTTTACAATCCCAGCACCAAATTTACTTGTTTCCTTTTTAAATAAACACATTGTTTAAGTTTCCCCTTTACATCCCTATAGACCTGTTTGATAAGGTCTGCTCTAAAGAGTTATCTTAGGAATTTCTTGTCTAAGCCCCTGCTCTAGCAGGGCCACTGAGAGGGGGCTGGCCAGGACCATGTCAGAGGGGTTTTGAGTATCTCCAAGTAAAGAGGGACTCTACAACCTGATCATTAATGAAGACATTTAACAGGACTGGACTATTTGCAGCAGTATTTTTGCTCCAGTGGTTGCTATATAATTACAAGTGGGAACTAGAGATCTGTGCATAACGCTGGTTTTTGTGAAATGTGGGCCACAATGACCACGACAAACAGCATCTGGCATCAGCTACCCTCTGCCTGTGATGAGGTCACACTACTTGTATCCATGGGGTCAATTCTGCCCGTGTAGGTTTTCCATCTAACAAACAAGATGCAAAAAAACCAAACCCAAGAAACACCGAAACAGACAAATAAAAAAACTCCACAACTCCCCCCCAACAACAACAAAGCCAAAACAGAAAAAAACCCAGAAAACAAACCAAAACAACTAAAAAGCTCCCCAGCATGGCTAGAGAAGCTCTGCAAAGGACTCAAGATCACAGGGCACTTGTATTGGCTGCCATCCTCTTTGGCAGATTTTTCACCCCATCTACCTTCAGCCAACTGCAACAGAGACCACAGAAGTGTCAGAGATGCAGAGGTAGAATCTACCCACCTTTTTGTCAACCTGCGGTCCTCCTGCAAGCAGAGACCCTGTCTGGGGAGCCTGGGGTGCTGCTGCCTCCTCCAGGGCCACTTGTCTGTCTGGAAGCAAGGGGGCTGCACCCAGACAGGCACAGCTCTGCTGCAGAAGTCGAGTGAGCTGAATCAAAAGGCCTTGTGCTCCTGTGAGAGCCCTGAAAAGCAGCAGCCAGCTGAGAAAGAAGGAGCTCGCTCCTATCCAGGTCACAGAAGTACTGATATGGAGAAGGCAGTACATCTGCTAGGAGGTGGGGAAAGCTGCAGTTACTCTAGGGGCAATGGAGCCTCAAGCATGAGGGAAACAGAGTGTGAATTCCACACTGTCCAGCCACCAGTGGGGCTCTGCAGGGCTCCAGCTCCCGTCAACATCTTCATTAATGACTTAAGGACTCAAAGGAATACTGAGAATACTAAGTTTGCCACTGTCGATTATTTGAACAATGCTCCCAGACATACGGTGTAACTCAGGGTGTCCTGTGCAGAGAGGGGAGTTGAATGTTGATGATCCTGATGAGTCCTTTCCAACTCAACATATTCCACACTTCTATGAAATTAAGGCTTCACTACTTGTGCTGTTCAGGGTATGGTGTGTAATGCAATTTATGTTCTAGTCACACCCAGGACACAGAAACCAGTTTCCAAACAAAGCATAATGGGTGCCCCCCACAGAGACATTCCTAATGAAGAAGTGGGTCTGCTTGGAGGGCTGAGGGGAGAAGGGAGAGCTGCTGCCCACACAGAGACTGTGGTCATGACTCCAGGCTTGGCTGGGCTCTGGCTTCACCATCTCCCACTGATCAGCCAAGGAAGCAATTTGGGTAGTGCAGTCACTACTGCTGAGTTTAATCTTTAAATAAAAAAAAATCCTTTCCTTCCCTCTATCCAAATTTCTGTGGTATATGCAAAAAGCCCACAGGCACCATAACCACCTCCTCTGGGAACAACTCCTCGGGGCTATCCTTTTACATTTCCAGTTGCATTCCTAGCCCACAACAACACACTGAGTTCACACAGCTATACAAAGCAAAGGCTGCTAAATATTTAAAATCACCGATTCCTGCCTCCAGGCTGCGGCTGCCGAAAGAGGGAGGTGTGACCACACTGACTAAGCTGGCAAGGGCCTGAGAGCCCTTACTCCTCTATGTTAGTACTCACCATAAGAGCCCTCATTACTCATGGGTGGCTAAATTAGAGCTTGAAGAAGTTCCTAGTGAATGTTTGCTCTGTGTGCCAAAATAGCCTGGGGGAAACCGACAGTAAGCCTGGTTTTTCTTTTCTTCCATTTAAAGACTTGCATCTAGAATGAACCAGCCCTAGAAATTCCCAGCTCAAACAAATGTTTGTGAAAGGGTCCTTCCCTCAAATACACAGCTCCCATGCTTATTTGACATCAGGGCAGCACTCCACGTAAGTATCCCTTGGTAAGCCAGTGGCCCATGTTCATGAAAACCTCAGTATTTGCTGTCCCATTATATGCACTGGAAGGACAGATTAATCCAGGTTTTAGTACAATTATCACATTTCAGAGAGCTGACTTTTCTCTGGAGAAGACAGCCCTTCCTCTGCCTCTAGTGCAACTCCACCTGTCATCTTCTGCTGTATTTCTACAGGCTTTCCAAATTTAGTCATGTTATTTAGCACTAGGCTTTTGATTAAAAGTTTATGGGGTAATTTTAACTTTATGTACAAGGGTTAAACACTGTTCTTGGTTTTACTAATCCAATAAAACAGGCACTACAGATTACCTACAGGCAAGTCTTAATGACACAGCATAAAGTCCAACTGGCACGAGCTGAAGTGGCAGCTTCCCTCCTGGTGTTTATTGCTTTCTCACTAGTTGTTCTACTAGATTTAAAAAGATAAATTTTAAAAGAGCCAGTTTGTACCCAACAACATCAATCTTTTTGTCTTACTGCAGTCATGGAAAATAAGCAGCTAAAAATAAGTGGTGAAGTGTAAAGGTGAGAATATGAAAAATACAAATAGAGGAAAAAACGTGAAACTTCAAGGAAGGTATTTTACTGTATTTCCCAAAGCATATTTGTGTCATCCATAGTGTCACACAAAGAAATTATTAAAAATATTTTGTATTATTAAAAAAAATAAACTATATACCTAACATGTAAGCATATAAACATATTTATACATCTAAATATAAAACCTCTCCTCATTTGGTTATTAGAGAGCAAGCATAGAATATTCAACAGTTTAAGTAATTGTTTTTCATTTCTAGTTTCCAAGTTTTTAAGAAAAATTAACCAATAAAAGCCACCAAGAATTCAGGCTCAAGGGAAAAGTGAGGCCAGCCCTGTGCATCTCTGCACATACCAAGTCCCTGTGATTGGCAATGCAACCCGTGTTGAAATAAAAACAATTACAAAGGCTGGTTTTAGATAAAACACTTCTGGAGTAGTACCTACAGTTACAAAAAGGCAATGCTCTACAGTGGTGTTTTTACAACCCAGAGTGCTCGCCCCTCTTGCATAACCATTATGAAACAGAACGATCACCTGTTCATGTTTCGCAACGTCCCAGGCTGCAGCTGTGAGCCCACAGGTCCTTCAGCTTGTTGTTTCTTTTGAGGAAGGCCATGCCCGTACAATTGCATTTCCTTCTGAGCACAGAACACCAGGTGCTTTTTACTTGGCAGTGCTCTTCAAATAACCTCTTAGGAAAGCAAAAAACTCCAGTGTAGCACCCGGAGTCACCGCTGCTGTCAGAGCTCCACTGCTCTGTGACTTCAAACAAACCAATTTTTCTGTGACTTCAAACAAACCACTTATTCTGCAGCTATCTAACCCCCGAGCTTCAAAGCTATCACCTCCACTTCTGACTAAACTTTTAATAAGCAATGTTATCCAAACGACCAGGGCAATTGTTGCAGGAACTGGAAGGATCAGAAGAAGCACCACCTCGGTAATGGTCTCGTCAGTGAAAGCTTTCATGGCACAGGTTTCTCAGCTGTAACAAAGTTGTAAGAGACCAGGCCAAGGTGGGAGTGTTTGATCTGGTGACAAACATTTTGCTTCAAGTACTTCATGGAGCTTTGATTATTTATTGCCATGTACAGAAGGGACAATACCATACTCACCTATATGTCGGCACTGAACTGGAGACACGTCCATTAACACTGTATGATTTGCTTGTGTAAGCATCTTCCAACCTGCCATGTAACCAGGATGCTGCTGGCAACATTTTCTGCATTTGAATAGTCATATTGACAGGGAAACAAAACCCTTGTGAATCCTGGGCTTACTCATACAGATGACTGCATGCCAGGGGCCACCTCGAGGAATTATCTTTGGAGCAGTGTTTCTTGACAAGCAGCAGCACAGAGCATCTGTTTGGTGCAGAACAAATTGTTGCTGAACTCTTGAGTAGCTATGACAAAACTACAGGATCATCTTTCTCTTGAGCTGCTGTAAGGCTGTTTCTGTAAAACTGCTTTGGGTATTTCAAGCAAATAAAAAAGCAATTTCTTTCTTTTACACCCTCAGTAACACCAGTGACTATCCCATTCCCTGGTAACAGGTAGAGTGGTATTGATACACTCCGAACACCTCATCACCTTCTTGGATCATCTGCCTCCAAATTTATTGGCAATGAAAAGCAAGTTCAGCTCTTCACCGTGTCATGAATCACAGGCCAACATTTATGTGGGAATACTCTAACTTGACAAACAACGAGTATGAAGGCCTCAGTCAGCCAGCAGACTCGCAGTTAGCACCACAAGATCTTACCTCTCTCAATATTACTGTGGCCTGTTATGTGAGCCACAGCCAACCTTCAACCTCAGGGCCATCCAAGTGCTTTTTCTGCAGAGGCTGTTCTCTTGCAAGCAGTGGCAGAGCAGTCCTTTGCAGAGCAGCTTCTCATTGTGAACCATGATGGAGCCAGTGTGGGAGGCGTTCCTTGGGAGCACGGCACTGACATCACCTGAAAGCAGCGTGTAGTGCCCCAAAAGCCTTTTCAGGAAAGTTTACTGTCCCTTGCATCATCCCTGAGACATGATCCAAACATCTTGCTGCTTCAGCAGTTTGCAAAACTCAGGTCAGCATCTCACAAAGCTGCTCCTGTGAGCCTTTTGGTGCCACTTCAATTGTCTTTATTCAGTCTGTTATTGAATGGTCAAATGTTTGCAAGCATTCAGTAGCTTTTTCCACTGGAAGTAAACCATAAAATTAGAAGTCCACACCCAAGCCACAACGCATCTCTAACACTCTGGAAGCTTAAGTTGAGAAAGGATTCTCAGACATACAAAATAATAATTAAGAAAGCTGAGGGAGAGAGAGAGGATAGAGAAATGCAAGTACTGTAGATGTAACTCAGACAGGTGTAAAACAGAAATCTGTAGAAGTAGTGGAGTAATGACAAAGTAAATATGGTATCCCAAAAATTCAGGTCCTCCATGGGAAAGATCTACAGATGATAGCTCTAAATCCTGGTACAAATAAAGGAGCACCGAGAATTAACGGGGAGGAGGGTTTTATGCAGATGCCTCTCCAATATCTGTTTTTCCCCATAAGACATTTAAACAGAACTGCAGCACTGGGAAAATGTCCTGCCATGACAACCCACTGATAAGACTGAGCACACAGTTATGTTATCAATACACATGATACAGCCACAGCATGGCTTCAGACGTTCGGTGCGCCTCAGCACGTGAATCCTCATCATACACAGTTCCAAATTACAAGACATTCATCCACATGAAGGTGCAGCATTCCCCCAAGTGCAAAATGGAAGAGGGCTGACTCATTAGGATAAACCCCTAGATAAAAATAAACTGGATTAGCCCATGAGGAGTTACAAGGTGATTTCTGAGAAGCATCCCTGAAGACTTTGTGCCATTCCTGCTCAGGTAACAGGGATTATCTGCCCCACATTAACTGTTCAGAGCCTGGCTCAGACACATCCTGGGCGCAGGACGGAATCCCTGCCTGCACAGGGTTCAAGGGCAACACATCAGTGACTGCCAGAGACAGGCTGCTGCTTCCAAAAGCAAAACTGCTCTTAAAATAAACCAAAGTCTGTGACAATGACATCAGCGAAAAACCACAGCCAAACAAAAAAAAATACCACCAGTTGGTAACAGTGGACGTCCAAAAAACGTGGTGTGTAATTGCAAAAGTGATACTTTACATATTATCCTATTTTCAAAACCTTCACCTTTTATCACAGTTAGAAAATCAGAAAAGAAGAGGAATCTGACACTGAATGCTGAACTCCAATTCTTATTTTTTCACAATGTATTCCTATCCTTTTACACTTTCCACAATTTCCTAGAATACCATCCAGTCTTGATATTGCTGCCAATTACACTTATTTTGCCAGGGAACGTGCCAAACATACGCATATTTGTAGAATAATGTTAATGACTTTAAACTCATTATTTCCATTATTGCTTGTGTGTCAAAGATTTGCAACAGTGAAACTAGTAAAAAACCCCAAAATACTTATATATTGCAGAAAGTTAGTATTGACTCTACTACATATAGACTCCATTCAGCTGCCCTGAAATCTACTTGCCAGTTGTATGCAACTTGACACTAACACTGAAAAAAAAAAAAGAAATTAAAGCAAAGTCTGAAACTTGAAAAACAGCAGTGCACAAGGCTTTGAAGGCCATGTACAGGTCTTAAATCTCTGCTGGATAGATTTAAGTTCTCAGCTGGAGAACTGAATGTAAAGGAAACCAATTTCATCATCACACATTTAAGTTTTATATAATATGCATATGAGGTGCATTACATATTTGTTCATGACCTGTGCTAGAAAATGCATTGAAAAAATTATGCCCAAGCAAGTTAATTATCAGAAGACAGAAGTTCTTTATTTGTCTCTCCTGTACCTCAAGGCTAGCAAGTACCTTTCATTGTTGAAAAAAGATGTCCCTCATCTTGATGCACATAGCCAAGGACAAGTTAAGGTAAAAGGAAATGCCACAACAGTCCAGAAAAGAGAAACCAATGTGTAATAAACTCCTTCAAGAATGTAGTAATCTTATTACTAGCCCTGGACCTCATGCAGACTTGTAAGTAGTGTGTATTTCTAAAGTTTTGTTTCACTAGGAATGATAAACAACTGCCCATGCACAAGAACACAGCACCTGCATTTTCTGTTCACAGAACTTAACACCAAAAAACTTCATATGCTAAGAAGAAATGTCTGAATGAATAGAGAAATGTTGCAATATTCCTTGAGAAAGCCAATCTGTAGGAGATTGTTCAGCAGTTACAGACACTGTTGAGGAACTTGTCTCCAAAACTCTGCAATGGCTGCTGCTGCATCAGAGGATGTAGTAAAGAACGGCCTTTGGGAGAAATTAATTTTCAAATGAAATTACTTAAACATATAATGCAAAAAACTATCCAAGCACGGTGCAATGTGACATGATACAGCCAGAATTTTTGCAGAAGCAAAACATAAATCGTGCTGGTTTTAACTTCTAGAAAGTCCTTTCCTTCAACATAGCACATTGCTAAGTCTAGCCAAGGAACGAGGGAAGGATGGAGTCCGCAGGACTCAAACAACCTCCTGCAAGCCAGCACTGGATACAACTGATAAGGAAGGTGACGAAGAAATATTTATCACTGAAGGTCACAGGTCTCAACAGTTCCCCAAAACTGAACCAAAGTCAAAAGTAATTTCTGGTTTTACTGAGGTAAATCTAGCTTTTGAGTCTGTCTTCAAATTGAACATAACAGGCATGGACTGTTAGCATACTGCTAGCAATGCAGCATACTCACCAATTTAATCTCTCTTCCAAAAGAGTAGTAAAAGAATTGCTTAAAAGGCACCTGAATATTCTTCTCAAGCTAAACCTGAACCATATACACTGAAATGAGACTATAACAGGCACGCCTTGAAGTAAAAATGAGGAAGTTTATACCCAAGTTAACTTCAGGGCCATCCCTTCAGCCTTACAGCTACTGGGAGAAGGGAAAGGAGATACAAACAGTTATATTCTTAATAAAGCAACATGTAGATCGTAAACTTCTTGGAAAAAAATATTCATATTCCTCCCTAACTATAAAGTACCTCCTGCAAACTGTGCAGCAATCATATTGTACACGGAAACCTATTTGAACAGTTCACATCAGAGCTGCAAGTTTGTTTCATTATGACAGATCTCAGTAGTGCCTCTGGATCAAGCTGAACTTCTGAAACTTCTTAGCCAGAGTAAAGTTAGCAGGCTCTTCTACAAGAAGTGTATTTAGTGTTTAGGCTTGGAGATTTATCCTTATTTTTCTTCACCCCAAAAAAAAAAAAAAAAAAAAAAAAAACCACCCCCCCCCCCCCCCCCCAAAAGATGCAATAAGAAACTGGAAGGCTTCAGAAACATTATTTCTCACTAACATATATTTAAAGGCTTTATACTCCAAAACCAGCTATTAGCAAGTTAAAATCCCATTTTTTATTAGTAGTCAGCAGTTGTCAAGGTTTTTAGGAAGATATATATGACCTTTTAATTTTGATGCCTCTCATTAAAGCAGAAGAAAGATCTTGTTCCATGTTTATACAGCCTGTAGGTTCAATGGAGCACAAAATCTTGACTGTGGACTGCAAGTGGTATTCCACACAACAGCACAATGTTAATCACTGTTTTTTTTTTTTTTTTATTTCATAGAGAAGTGGCCACTTTCCTTCATGAAGTGGAACTTACTGGTTTATAACGGTATCAGGCAATGTGAAACCACAAAAATCAAATTATTGTGGAATCAATATGACATTTTTCCCCCAATTTAATCCTAACACGAATTCAATGCTTTAGTGTCATCTGGTTGTCATTACCTGAAAAAAAATCTTGATTTCTGTGTGACTAATTGAGGAGTACAATGAGATCTGCTACCAGACTAGTTGATCTGTCCACACCTTCAAAGAGAAGAATTTGGCAACTGCAGTTCAATGGAAATGGAAAAAAACCCCCAACACCTCAAAGCATAGCAGTAGAGACTAAACACTCGCACAAGAGTTTTGAGCATCCACACATGAATACATTGAAACAATGTAGGTGTTAGCAAGGTTTTCTGTCCTTCAAACAGTAATACGGTCTTCTCAGAAAACCAGAGGCCACATACATGCAAGGGCTTGTACTTGGGTCAGCAACAGCAGTCAAATAAAACTTTCACTACTATTTGCATCAAATTTACTAAAACAGAATTAAAAAAAAAATTAACTGCTGCTTAAGATCTCTTGTCATCCACATACAGTGTACGTCACCACTGCAGTAATTTTCAGTACAAATGGATTTTCTGCAGTTATAGGCTATTTATACTCTGACAGCAGGAAGACTTGCAGCTTTGTTCCCTTCCTGTGCTACTCCCAGGGAATTAACATCCTACAAGATTTAAACAGAAAACATTTTAGATTTGGAAATCTTTTCCCCCCTTTGGTAATGTTTCATTTTACATGTAACCCTTAAAAAGCCTCTTCAAGACAAACTACTTTCTAAATCAGTTTGCTCAACTATACTCTTGACCTGCAGGCAGAAAATGGCAGGTATTAATTTAAGACTCTCCTCCATAAACAACTATGCAGCCAGTAGCTAAACCAGACATTTCAGACAGTGGAGCTGCTGGCACATTGTACCCACACAAAACAGATTACAGATTACTGACTGACTCCAGAGCCCAAGCCATCCCAAAAAGATTCAATCTGGGAGTTCCATGAGGCAGAAGAATCTTAGGAAAAAATGAAACTGTGCCATTTCCACCAAGACAGCTTGACAGTTTTGGTTTTGCACATTAAAATACTAAATCCTACAATTCAAAGAGACTAGAGCCTCTTGTCCAGAAACCTAACACAGAACAGAAGAAAATATAAGCAACTTCAAAACACTTTTGCCACTCCATTTGCAGTAACTTGCGGTGCCTTTGTTTTGTAACAGTACTCGAGCTTACCTGATTTAAGCAACATTATGAATAAAAATACGTTCTTCTTCCAAAGAGAGTTAATCAGCTAAAAGGTGATCATCCACCTGAATGGAATATTGTCATTACTAATTTTCCAATCTACATGCATGAGGAAAACTTAAGGCTCCAGGCTGCAGATTCAGTACCATGCAAATTTGGAAGAGACATCACAATTGCTGGAACACTCCACAGGTAAGAATAAAACAGTTTCACCATGAAGAAGTAAGTGATTAACCTTGAAGCCGAAAAGAGAAGTGTCCCTTGGAGTTAACAGTCCTTTAGTTTGCTGAAGGATTCTGACTCACGCATGTAGAAATAGATGAGCAGAAAACAATTTTGATTCAAGGTTTATGAGAGAATAAAGATGATTGCCCTAGAGACTCAAACCAGAAATGTGCCATCATATTTTAAATTCCATTAAACTTTTGTTCTTTTCTCATTTCTACTATGACAAGAAAACTGAGTATAACAACAGTTTAAGAATAGTTGATGCTGCAAGTGTACAGATCTCAACTGATACAGCCACATCTGCTCCTCAAATATTTTATCTCATAGTATGTAAGTTGTCCTGCTGCAGTTTGATCCCAAACTGTCAGTGGACCCCAAGTTCAGAATTTAGAACTCATTTTCCAGAAGTAATCTGGAAAACATTAAACAGTGAAGAGAGACATAACAGAAAGGAACCATGTATCCATCACTATTGAACTTCCCGAGGATGCATGCCATGTGAACATTCCACAAGCAAAGAAAACTCAGTACTGCTTCTCCTTTCCATTCCTTGTATGCTGAATTACAATTCTCCCAGGAGAGTTCCAGGCCCTCAGTTCAGTCAGATCACAGTCAGCTCTGCATGCTGCCAGAGAAGCATGAACTTCACAGCAAAAAACCCAGCTCAACCATGTTTCCTCAAATCCCAAGGTCTGTCCAGTATTGTGTGGGTGACAGCAACGTAAAATGGCACAACCTGCTAAAGGAAATTGTGTCCTAAGGGCACAAAATTATTCACCATGACAGCTGCATTTATATAAATGAACAAAGTGTTTTTTTCTTCTGGTAATAATGCATTTGTTTGGGTGACAGCAAGGTGTCCCACAGGCAGAATGACTTTATTCTTTTGGAAAGGATTCTCAAAGTGTTCCAATGATGTTGAAATCTCAAATTGGAAAAAAAATTATTTTGGCTGGTGAGGTCGTGTTCTTCTCTGTCATTTAAAAGCACACTACCTAGAGAATATTCTTCTGCAGGAATCATACTTTCTAATGTGATTTGCAACTTACAGTTCTATTATATTTTTTAACTATTCAACTGCACTAGATGTGGGCTTTTGGGGGATAGGTTAATATATGTTTCAGTATATTGTCACAACTCTACTTTTCCAATTCAATCCTTTCAGAAAAGCCTACTCAGTATCTCCACGGTTACCTAAATGGTTGCTCAGAGATTAAAAGGCTTCTGAAAACAGTTACAACATTGCCTTACAAAGATACAAGAGCAGTGATGTACCCTCTGTCTCAACAGAGAGGCTAGGAAATATTAATGGACAGGGTTAACAAAGATGATTGAAGCAAAAAATGCCAAAGCCAAGCTGATGTGTGAAAAGTAAAACTAACTTGTACCACACCATTTCTTCCCTTCTAAAGCCTGGGAACTAATAATGCAAGGTAAGTTATTTATCTTTGTTGATGTAAACATTAAAGGAAACAAAAAAACCCAAGTTTCTAGAACTGATCTAATACTCTCAGCTATTATTTCACTCTTTCTTACCATCAATAAGGTCAGATCATCACCCTTAATGAGCAATGCTACAGTAAAACACAAGGTGACTGAAGATCACAAACACAAGGTGACTGAAGATCACAACTGTGCTCTATTCCCACAGCACAGCATGTTGCACATCCCCTTGCAAAAACCAGATGTAGTTCTCTCATGAGACAGGCAGCTTCAATATTAAAAAAAAGCAAACACTTGAAAAAAACTGAAGTATCATAAGAAACCGTAATTCATAGAAAATACTGTTTTAACAGCCAACTTTGCTGAGAAGGTAGCAACTCCATTCTGCAGCAGCTGATGTTTTTTTCAGAGGTGATTTTTTCAATGTGATGCACAGAAACAGCTCAGTTTAGAGTTAGCACAATTGCATGGCCAAAGATGGATCATTACATGAGAGTGCTAGATGCATATCATCCTATTTAGTTATCAATGAAAGCTGATGCTCATTCTGCTCTGTGCTGTGCAAGGTTCTACTGACGATATCAGTGAGCAAACAAGTAGGAACTAAATCAGGATCAAGAGAATGTATTCTGTACTGAAGGACTTCCCAGACAAAAGCAAAACCACTAATCACCAACCTCTGGTTGGGAGACAAGCAAGGGACTAGCTAGCTATTCTCAGTTTAGCCAGCAGAAATGATGATTTTTTTCCTTTTTGCTCGATTCCTTCAGTCACTGAATGTCTAGAGTATGTGGAATCTGCTAGACGTTGTAGTTCTGGCATAAGTTATTTTCTTTCAGAGCCACTTCTCCTCAAGAATTTGAAGACAAATCTGCTAAATATTCAAACCAACTGAAACAAATGGCAAAGATTATGGATATATTGATATTTCTGTACTAAACAAGGGGAAAACTTCTGAACTTAGGAAATCAACAAAACCCAAGCCCTTCAGCCTTTTCTGGTCAGACAGTCTGACAACAGTGGTATGTTTCATAACTGAATTTTGCTTTAAACATTAAGACTGATGTATTTTCTGTCTGTTCTCATGAGACCAAAGTAATTTTATGTATATTCTCTGCTATTTTCTTTAGTTCTACATGTACCACAGAATAAACAGCATGACATAACCTCTCAGTATTAACTGCTAAAATATTTAAAAATTCGTAAAACCAGCACACATTATAACTTCTGTCAGACATTATCCATTTGAATGCACCAGAAGTACTCTTTAGTCTGGAAAGAAAAACGTTAGAAAAGGATCTGGGGTACAGTTGTATTGGCAAAAATACAGACAAGATCACTATCAGTTCTTAAGAGTGAAGAAACAGCATCAACTCATGGTGTGCCACAAGAACTCCAGTTTTGTTATGGAAAACTGAGTATAGATTGAAATCCATTTTACACATACCTGAGAGTAACTCCTCCAAAGTGAAGCTCACCTGATTTCCACAGCAATACACAGTACTCATTTCTTGTTAATTATTAGTCTCCCTTTGTCAACAGTTCTCCATCACAATTCAAAGAGCACTTAGCTACATTTTGAGAAGTATATATGCTATGTAAAGTACATGTACACAGAAAACGTGCATTTAATACCTTCTATTTTAAAAATGCTGCATCCAGGGAGCTCATTTTTCTTGTATTAAACATATTCAGGGCATAACGCAAGTTCAGCTATTGCTCCTGTTTACTGAAGAACTTTTAATTATGCACCATAGAGAAGGCTGAGAAGCAGCCAATAAACCAAAATATTAGAATGGCAAACAAACCCATCTGTTACAACCATGCTTGCTCTCCCTTAACAACCTGAACTACCACCACACCAGAACAAGCTGATTTACCAACCAGAGGCAATGCACAATGTAATCACTCAACAGAGAAGGAAAATTCAGGATTTCATTTTCTTCCCTCAGAAAGATCAGGAGAAAAAATTCAATTCACCATTAAAACAGCAATTAATTTCAGATTTAGACCTCTTTCCTGGTTACAACATTTTTAACGCAAAGCATTTGCTCTGAAACCTGGGAGGACAAAAGAAAGATTTCATCAGCAAACCTGATGCTCTGCAGAAGTGATGTCCCGGCATCTATGAAGAATCTGTAGTACTTTTAATAGTGTGGACTGTTATTAATTTTTTTTTTTAAATCAAGCTTAACACATTTATCAAAGGAAAAAGAAGGGTATAACTTCTGGTCTTTGTCACTTCTTTTTATGGTGTATCTCTATGACTTAGTAGACTTATGAATGGAAGGAAATTCTCTGATAGGGATCAGTGTTGACTAAAAGACAAGACCAACACCAATTTTCTAGGTTGCCCCTCAGAGAGCTCTGTAGTACCTGTTTTCATATTGAACATTAAAGACAAGTTTTTCATACACTGCTACCTTGAACATTACAGAAGCACCCAACAGAATTCATACTCACGTAGTAACAAAAATTTGACATAATTGAGAAACTAGGATCCAAACAATAATATTCCTGCTTTCCAGGAACATGAACTCCTAAAGGAGAAGCAGGAGCACCAGCAAGAGCTGGGGTCTTAATGGATTGTCTATGAGAAGAGGAGTAGGTGAAAAACCTAGAAGACAGGACACATTCCAGAACATGAGCACAGCACATCTTCCAGGTAAGGATGGTTTTCTGAGCACTAACACGTGAGCACAGACCACATTTAAAACATCAAACAAAAACCATACTATATGGTCCACCAAGAACACTGAGTTTATAGTGAAATTTATTGTTCTGCTTCCTAGTACAATAAGCTACAAGGTACATACAGTATAAAACGAGAACATCCACAGAGCAAAGGTGATAAACATTCTGTGATGGTACAGCGGAGGTAACATCTGTCTAATCCTTCCACTTTATCCCACAAAGAGCAGCTAAAACTACTGACCCTCCCCCTCCCTCCCCTCCAAAAATATTAAAAAGTAAACTGTTTCTCTCACTTAGGAGCAGTGGGATTCAGTGAGTTTTTGGAGGGCACTGGTTATCTGCCAGTATCTCAAGAAAACTGCTGAAACTAAAGTAACAAAAACTGTGAAGGTGGGAGTGACATGACCCATGCAAGATGCTCATGACACCTTGATTCACTTCTCCTCAGAGCAAACGGCCTGTAAAGAAAGGAAAAGTTTGTTATGTCATGAAAACCATCAACTAACATGGTTACAATTAAGATACAACAAGCAACATCTGAACTCAACAGGACTGGTAGGCACACAGCTAAACTACTCCTGATGAAACCACAAGCTTCCTCGTAAGAAGGTTGGGAGATGTGACAGCTGATAATCCCTCTCCCTTTACTGTCAGCTGCTGTACAGAAGGGTGCATGGTGACATAGGCACAGCTGACACTTTTATACAAAGGTCCAAATCAAAAAGCCTTGTCTGGGAGAACTCTAACCGTGGGGTGAACTGCAGCCTCCAACTCTTGAAAAACATCAAGGCTATAAACACACAGGAAGACTGAATATTTACCTTCAAGGCACAAAAATCCACTTAACCACTTTTTCATATATACTTGGTGCGGTTGAGGGCTCTCTCGGCAAGGTGACCACTTTCATCTGTTATCTTCTCCCAGTCTGTCTGTCCAACCACAAAACCGATGGCCCTTTTTCTGTCAGCATCTTTTTTTTCTTCTAGATCTGCCCATCGCACCTATGGAAAACATCCTATCAGTACAATCATCTTCCAAGAAATCCTGATATGAGTCTAGGCTTTCTGCTGCAAGTAAGAATACAAGAATACCAATTTCTACTCATTTTCCTTAAAACAGGTAAGTATTATTATTTTCTCTGATAGGTAAAGATGGAAATTATTTTTAATTGAATATACCAGGTGTTCTAGGGAGTAGAAGAAAGGTACAGATGATAAGCTTTTTTCATTTCAGTGCTATAGTTCTGAGAATTGAAATGTAACTATTAAAATTATTTCTCTGTTCAAAGCAACATTTTCTGCAGGAAGAATTATCCAAAACTCATTTACTCTTAATTTTCTGGGAAATCTTTCTTTCAATTGCACAATGGAAACACCTAGAAGATCTATGAAACTACAGAAAGACTGTTAAAGAGCCAATCACCAACGAATAAATGAATGAAGAACAGTTTTCTTCTCTATCCTCTGTGATATATTCTCTTTCATCTCCCTCTATGATTTTCCCCATTTTTTTCACAACAGAATTTAAACACGCAGCATTTTGTATTCATGCATAGTTAATCTGTATTATCTACAATTCCTAGCTCAGTTGTAACTAACATGTTTTCCTCTGGAAGACCCTACATGCAAGCATAATCTCTTACAGAATCTTTGGATTGGAACAGCAAAATGAAAAGTGAGTCAATGAAATTCCCACATTCACAGACAGTGAATGACTTGATATCAACTCTCTTTCACAGGCACCATTAAAGGGTTATATACAGACAGTAAGTCATTTGAAAATTTATTACCCTTTTCTTTCCAGGTTCAGAAGCACGCGTATCATAGTCATCTGGAAGCTGCAGATAATCTTCTATTCTGCTGGCAATTGCTTCCCAGTCACGTTTTCTTTTAGTGCCAGTCCGCAAACCATCCAGCTTGTCTGAGAACAAACACAGAGCCTCAGCGTTAAGGGAGATTATTTTTTTCTATTATTCACACAAACAAGACGAGAGTGGAAAACTTTTCAAAAGAACGAGCAGCAGAATTTGTACATCCAGCTTGTCTTGACAGGTGTAATGATGAGAGTCGAAATAAACTAGAGAAGACTCAACACAGTTTTCAAGTTTTATTGATCTTTCAGGTTAACTGTGTGGCAATAACACTCAGTGCTGTTTTCTAGATGAGGGAGAAAAGGTTTGCTCTTCCGGATCTATACGAAGTCTATCCTTACAGGTACAATATAGCCAACAATAGCTAGGAACCACAGATCCATCTTTCCGTATTTGAACACAATACTAAAGCTGTAGCATTTTTCCCAAATTTGGAGACCAATACTGTGTCAAACATGGCATACATGCAGTATCAGGGAACAAGCAGCACTTAAATAGTTTAATTCAACAAAGACAAGTTTTTGAGATACCGTTTCTGCTACACAAAACACTCCTTGGAAAGCCTGATCCTCCCCTTTCTTTTTCTTTCCCCATTAGGCAAACCACTTAAAAAGTCTTCCAGGACTGGGAGAAAAATATCTCAGAATGTTTTCTTTCATGGTGTAAGAGGTCAGTCATGAATATTTGAGCAGTACATTTGTCCAACAGTCCTCATTTTCTTCTTTTTCTTATTGAACCGATACAACATGAGGAGAAACAATTCCGTTCCTAGGTTCTAAAATTTTGCTCCTCTTTAGACACTTATTCTCAGTAAAGAAAACAACACCTTCTTGAAATTATGTGGCAAACTGTCTTTGGAAAGGAGATGAAACATTCATTGTAAGATTATGAACAACAAAGCATGAAAAGGAAAACCAGCTCCACAAGTCAAAGGAAATCCTGTTACTTCTGTTGATGTAAACTACCAATTTATAAGCCAACAATTCAAGAATGTGTAGAAGGAACACTAAGCTTGGCAATTAAATTCATTAAACCATTACCGGTGACGTTAGAAATATTGTTTCCCAAGTCACTGTTATAATTAAATTCACCCACAAAAGGCCTCAAAAATAGACCAAATACAAGCCAGCATTATTTTCTGGATAGCAGAAGATGATGTTCAGAAGTATGCACTTATAGAAGCTCAGTTCAGAGATGAGTTTTTTTACTTAATATGGGAGAGAGAAAAGTAACAATGGAGATAATGTGAGGCAATGGTACTGCAGACATGCTAGTATAACTTAAAGTCCATAAACTAATGAAGTTATTTCTCCCTCATACAGCTCAAAACCTTTTAAAGACTCCACTTTTGCCCCATTTCCCTGGAACAGATACAGAATTTCTTCTAATAAAACATTATAATCCCCCTGCTTCTTAAAATAGGCAACATTTGAGAAAAATGTTCAGAATATTTGTATCTATTACATTATTTAGTTAAGGTTCTTCTTTTGCTCTAAGTTAAATCTGTCAAATTTGATGCTCAATCTCCACAGAAAGGCGACACTCCCTCTAGAAGACAAAATTGATTTATACAATATTCCTCTGTTACTCCAGCTGCGTTCAATCAGTGTAGATCATTTGTGGCATTAAGCATTTCCAGAAAAAAAATAACATTGAAAAGGAGATCAACAAACTCAATGAGGAGCATTTAGGAACATGAAGAAGTGGAAACTGAGGATCTCTCTGTTGGCAAATACCTGTAGACAGACATTTTCCCGCTGGAAGGAAGCTACGATGCAAGCTCACCTCATTGCCGACGTGAAAGTAAATTAAGTGCCCCACTCCCTGCTGCACACCAGCAACTGAAAACATTTCCCAGAAATGTGTAATGCTCAAGTGTCAGTAGAGGAGCTCAGAAGCTGTTCTGAATGTGCAGTTCCCCTCTGACCCTTGTTGTTACTGCTACACAGAATTTATTTTAAAAAGTTACGTCCTTCCATGTTTGAAGTTGGATTGGTTTTCCAGAGGGGTGTGCTTCCATCCATACTATTGCAGTTCAAGGTACATGTGTCATGCAGCAGACACTACACAAGTGTCAAAAACCTGCCACAAAGGATTATTTCAGAATATTTTTTTCTGAAAATGAGACAGTGTGTCATTTTGTAACACTGGTACTTGTGGTTATTTATGGCTGACGATTATCTAGCGTTAAACCACTGAACATCATTTTATCATTTCAAATTCAAAAACAACAAAGCAGCAGCATTTCTGAAAACCGACAAAACTTAAAAACTCACCTTTAGAATTCTTAAAGTAACATCTGAAAGTAACTAATTTAATTAGCTCCTTCAAAACCTAAATAAACCAGTCAGTTAAATTTTGTCCTTCTTATACAAAAGCCACAAAGGTTTATGTAGAATCCCATTTGTATTCTAGAGCAAATTTTACAACGATATCAAAGTTTCAGCTACACCAGAGCTCATTTCTCCATTCCTGAAAGTTTGTAGAACTTACCACTAAGCCACACCTTGAAACAGAGCATTGCACTAAACACTACAGTCAAATTTTAAAAATGAGAGTCCATTACTTTAAATTTCAATATAGGAACCTATGTGCACTATGCACTGAGAAGATCCATGAACAGAATTTCAGAATAAAATTGTGGCTGTGCGCAGCACGTAAGGGAATGATAAACCACACACATACTCAAGAGGAATGTAAGAATAAACCTGTGCTCAAGCAAGAGCTCTGGGCTGTATGTTTGGCGACTGTCACGAGTCAGGGTTTGCAGCTAAAGAACTCAAACTCTTCAGACATTTTCTGAGGTTTATTACAATCAGAAAGATCTTACTGTGCTTTCCTGTTACAACATCTACTCAGAAAGAAAACAAAAAAGCAAAACAAGACTCAGAGCATTGCTTTTGGAATCTACACTTACGCCATTCTGCAAATGTGTGCCCTCTGAGACTAATAACGCCATAAACCTAATGGGCAGGCCAGCTCCCAGGAAATAACTCAGTTTTGGAGTAACTAATGCATACCACAGTTTACATACCTTTCCAGAAATAATTATAATTGGTCATCTACAATGAAGTTCGTTGTGAACTAAATATAGTAAATCTTACTCACAGACTGCAAGTGCTTCTAATGTACATCTTCAGCTAAATGTTGACTGTGCTGGCAGAGGAATTTTTCAAAGAAACTGCATTTGTTACATAGGAATGCCTGGCTTTTTTAAAATCTAAGTTCTGCCAGAATTTACTTTTAATCTATGTAATAATATAATCCACATATGTATAAAATGGAATCTAGAGGGTAGTTATAAAAGTAAAATTATGAATACAAATTTAACAGAAAACCCTTCTCAGCATCTGGATCTTGCAGCATGCTAATATCCAATTTGTTACTGAAGTTTGACTGTTAAAGGATTATTTCAACAGTCTTGCAAGTAACTTACTTCAGCATAAAAGTGACTCTGCTGCTTGCTCCCCATTTTACATTTAAGTGGATACCATATAAAAACCTTGTGTTTTACATTATGAAGTTTTCATTACGGAAGGAAACGCAACACAGTTCATAGCATAAACTTAAGAAATAATTTTACATTAGTAAATGAATCATTGCTTATAACAAAAACCAGAGCAATCCTAGCTTTATTTCTAACTGCCTAGCTGTTTGGCACACCAATATCACTGAGTGCAAGGTGCCTCTGCTTGTACTGCAGGTGCCACATCACTGATAAAACACACAACTATTTATATGACTTAAAAGAGAGCACAGCAGCAGAAGAGCTGCTTTATGGAAGCCAGACCTTCTAATGCTATTTCTAGGGTGCAGTTGTGATTTTGGTTATTGGAAACTTATGATGCACAGGGCTGTACCATAGATGAAGAAGCAAACCTCAAAATGTTAAGACATGCTGTGTCCCATTTAGGTATTTGTGCTTCTTACAGACATGATATAAAAATAGCAGTTCTGAGCAGACTGTCTAGATAAAACCTTCATTTAGAACTTTTACTTTTCAGTAAAAAAAGCCACAACAAAACTGGTCACAATGACCAGAAACCTCTTTCCATGAATAATCCTTTCACCATAGCCATGGCGCATGCATTTCTGCCTGAAAGTTGCTTTTGACTTTGACAGAATCCTAATATCAGCACTAATGAGAACAAAAAGTTCAGCAAAAATTGTGCCCTTGTGCTCCTGGAAAATCCATTTCATGTACTGCTAAGAAGAATTCTATTGCTGTCCTGGAACTGCAAAGCATAATGAACTTTTAACTTTTCAATGCCTGAGATGTTGAAAAGATATACTGACACCTAATCAGTCAGAACCAATTTCAAAGCATGCCACTACTTTGTCCTCATAGATGTCAACTTTGAAAAGTGAGAAACATCTTCAATACAGTTCAGCTATGAGACATGTCTTCAAGAATGCAAGAAGTTACTGATGACACTTAGGAAAAAAGGTATGCAGTATGAAAAAGAGTGCAGCGTGATGTAAGTTGACCGTTTGCTTATATAAAAAAAATAAACACAGAAAGATGAAGAATATAAATACTGGGGTTTTTTTTAGATTTGAAGACAAAGTACTTTCCTTGAACAGATGGAACAACAATTAATGTGTACAGAACACAGTGACGATTAGAAAGTATTAAAGTCTCCTGCCTCTGGCAGAAGATAAATTCCTTTTCTGTACAGACGCTTTTGCAGTTTCAGACACATGTATGAAATCAACGCATTTATTCGTCTTTGTAAGGAGCCACAGCAAAAACAAAAATTCAGGTCTTGCAAACATCATTAGATACCAACTATAAGAAACAGGAAAAAATAAATACCCACCTAGCTTTGCCTCAGAAGTGTCCATCTCCCATTTGCTTTTCGGAATGTAACCCTAAATCATACACAGAAAGAAGCTCGGAGGATTAGAGAGACACACACATGCATATCACTTTTGAACTGGAAACAGCATTACAATGGGAGTTTAAGGTATTTCTTTTTGTAAGGCACAATTCTCATTAGCAGATGGAGACCAATTACTTGGTATTTCAGAACTTCTGCATCCACTTCCCATTCAGTGATTTCAGCAGCCCTTGCAAATCATTACAAGAGTGCTGCCCTCTGCAAACACAGAACTCCAGAATGAGTCCAACAGACAGCAAAGGCACTGTGCAGTTATTGTATTGTATTATCCCAGGTGGCAAAGTCACTGCAACACAACTTTCAGGCATAAAGAATATTCAAAGCTTTACAAACACAAATGAAAAAGTTACCATAAGCTTTTATGAACACATTCCCAGATTTAGTACACACCAGCTTCACTTACTCCTTTTGAAGGGACATACTAAATTCATGTATGAGTGGTTAATCCACAATTAAACAATTTTTTTTTTNCAAATAATGTTACCATGTGTAATGATCTTTAGCCAGTTTATTCTTTGTAGACGAGCATAATGAAAATAAATTTAGCAAAAAGATATTTATTTTAGTTAGCCTCTTGTTATCTTTTCTTTTTATATTCTTTAACAAGTAAATTGTTACTAAGCAACTCTTATTTCAGCTGTTCAAGTTTGGTATAGAAGTACTTATGATCCTCTGCAACCATATAAAAAAGCTCAAGGTAGTGAAAGGAAGCCCTGTGAGAATTTAATTATATTTTAGAATGTTTTTTAATAGAGAGGGAAAAGAACTACTCTAGAAGATTTCAATAAGAAAACAAACAATCCACAAACCAGTTTTATTACACTAACTTCTTTCCTGCTTCATTTATAGATTGCTTCCACTGTGGTAAAAATATATGTGTATTTGTTAATACTACGTGTTACTAAATTAGTGTTTTCCAGTAAATTCCAGAGAGCCACACTGCATTTGATTATATTCAGCACTGCTCTTAAAAAATCCTTGAATGATCTTTTTTCTATCAAGCCTGTATCAGTGACTTGAGGGTATCAGATCTCTGGATTTTCTTGTTTTTACTCAAATCTGTAGTTATTGCAAACCAAAACAGTTTGTGCTGTAGTATTTCCTTATAACATATAAATAAACTTCATGTATATACATATATTTATACATTTAAACCAAGTTGCACTTTAAATCTTGCTCAGAAAGTTTAAACCACAGCTAAAAGCCTGCATTAAACAAAGTGATGTGTGATACACTGGCGAGAACACTAAGTTAAATGTATCAATAATTCATACCATCAAGCACAGAAAAGTAGGAACTGTCTGACTGCTACAAACAATTGTGTGGGAGTTGATAATAGCAAGAAGAGTGACTTTGATGGTGTGAAATGGCCTATTGTGTGCTGAACCTATACAATATCCTGGTTCTCAAATAGGATAAGCAAAGATTCAGACTTTATCCTTTGGTACGAGACAGTTGGACATTTCAAGGATATCTGCCAGATGGCAGGAGCTTCAGACCTCCCTTTTCTCACAGGATTAAATGCAGCAAAATGAATTGCAGAACCCTTATCAAATGCTCTCAGAAAGGCCAGGGATACCAAAAACAATGTTCTGTTCCACTTTCTGTCTGACATAATTCTCTGAGATTAGCCATCTGACTGAGTTCCAGAGATTACATGAGGCAGATAATGCTTTGCTCTTTTTCATATCTTGTGAACCTGAATAGAACACATTCTTATATGCAGATTACTTTTAGTTATTAAATAATTTGCATAGTTTTCACCACCAAGGCTTGTCTCAAAGAAAGGCCTATTGTTATAAGTGCTGTACATTAGGATACTCCCCCAAACCCATAAACACACACACACAAATTTATGCACAGACATCTCAAAAGCTAAAGACAACTTTCTCTTTTAGCTATAGCTCATGGAAATGGGACTAGCAGCCATATTCTTGTAAACATGGATGGTCTTTGAAATGTTCTAACCACACTTTATGCAGCCTCATATTCTGCGCCAAAGAATAATTTAGTAAAGAGAATGAGTCACGTTGAAAAAACCAGACGTTTATTAGCATCCACTTTTCCTAAGCTTTTTTAAATTCTGATTTCAACTGCTTTCTGACCTGCCACTCCTGAGGAATAGTAAATTTCCATCAAGGAAAAACACTTTGCTCGACTCGGACATTTTTGGTTACTTCCTGTTTATTGAACTTTAACTGCTTGGTTGTGGGAACCAAGATTTGAGACATTCAACTCATCAAGCACGGACCAGTTGCAGCTCCAGCACATACCAAGAAGTTACAGCAGGAAGTCTTTTGTAGCCTTTTAAATACATACCTAAAAAATCCAGCCCTCAGGGCAATTCTATAACCTTTATTTATCCAAGAGACCTAATGCCTCACCTTGGAAACACCACCTGACAAACAAAGTCAGTCAACCGTGGCAGAGAAAGCAGTCTTCATAATACTGTGACAGTTGAGGAGAGTTCTTTAGACACGTGAAAGGAAATAAGCTAAATTAATCTTTGCCCACTCTTCCCATCCCTCCACTTTGTGTAATTCTTAGATTATCTGGAAGACAGCACTATTACGTACTGCAATTTAAAATGTCTCTAAGTGGCATGTTACCATGCTCCACTGACGATACTGTTTGTAGCACATACTCACGTATTCTTAGAAATAAATTAGGAAGAAATAGTATGATTTGTCATTAAAGTTCTCCCAGAAATGTTTAAGTGAAAAACTACCAGAAACATGTGTGTTAAGATCGCACTGCTAAGAATGGAAAGGGGTTGGCACTTGTAAGACTGAGATTCTGCCTCAGACACATTAATGAACAATTTTTTAGGGATGGCTGATGTGTCTCCTACCAGTTCACTTTCTTCTTCCTCTGCTGTGTCCTTCTTGGCTTCTTCTTTCTGGTCTTCAATATTTGCATCAAAATCCTCCATCTCCACCTGTTCCAAAACACATGCACAGACTTACAAGGCACTGCCTGGCTTTAAATTATTTTCTTTTTAACAGAGTAAGTAGAGATGTCCAAATTCAAATAGACAAAAAAGGATTCATCTTTGAAAGTATGATGATGCAATATACATGAATTTGTGCCCATACTGACTTTCCTCAGAAGCATGTTGTCTTCTAGCAACAGTGACAAAGAATATTCTTTGCAAAGATTTTTCTGGGGAAAAGCAAAAATTGTTCATTCCCTTCCTTCACAGGCATTCTTTGTGTTACCATTATCTGTAACAGCAAGATTCTTCTCTTGCTTCCCACACAATCACATTTCAAAACTTGCAATCTCAGAAAAAGCTCTTAAATTTGCCATTTATATATAACTGGAATGGCTGTTTCTGCATAGAATATCTCTACTGAGCCTTTATCTTTTATATATTTTAAAATCACAGTAAAGAATAATAGCAACCACAGAATTCAGCATAACAAAATACAAGAATGCTTGAAGAGATCCATCTAACTCTGCTCATCTAATGCAATACTTTCTGGGCTCCACAGCTCTACTGGGGACTCAAACTCTGGAATACATTAAACTTTCCAAGGACTTACAGCTCTCTACACAATCTGCAAAACCTTGTGAATCCCAATCTGCCATTCCCTGAGCCTACTTTAGAGTGGAACCTTTTGCTGTCCTCTTAAAGATTACTATTTTCCAGTAAAAAGAATTTGGAGATTTAATAATAACTTGCTAAAAATGATGACAAACTGCAAAGACCCTCTGTCTACTTCAGCAGTTCACCAGTTTCTATGGCCATGTCAATAAGAATGCAACAATACGGTAAGCTGACAAATCAAAGATGCATGTCATGGCAAACTGCAAATGAAGTAAAAAGGCAATTGTAACCTTCTGCTACATGTTATTTATTTCTTCATTCTCTGCTAAATGTCTGTATTTGTCAAAATAAGGACTGAGTTCCAATTTGTTTATTTCCTTATCTTACTTTCTCCAACTACTCTCTCAACATATGATCTAAATAATTCAGTAACCTGTAAAAAGTGCTGACTCTCATCTAAGAGTGCAAAGATTCTCTTTTAATGGTGTTCAACAGTTGCTAAGAGCAAAGTGACCTCAACTCTTGCTCAAAGATGCCTAAGTCTGAGCTTCAAAAAGGTGATAAAAGGTAAAAAACGTACCTTCATGTTTGGCGCAATTTATAAGAATAATGAAACACGCTTTCCTGACACAGTGATTCTGGCTTTCTAAAGCACCTTGCTTATAACTGCCTTGCTGTGATCACATCTTGGTCTGCTTCATATCTTCAGTAGAATCACAGTGACCTAATAAGCAGTTTTAACAAGCACAGAGATTCTCACCTCTTCGATAGCAGCATCCTGCAACAGAGAACGAATGTCCAGGCGCATCATGTGGCGTGGTGCTGCCTCCCAGTGATCAGACATCTAACAAAACACACACGAAAATGAAGCACCTCAAAGTCTAATAGATTAATCAATTTTAATCAATCTCATGAGATAACTACCAGTACTTCTTGGAGGAAAAGAGGAAGCATTACGTAGTCTATAGTTTTCAAACAACAGTGGGCCCAAAAGCACAGTATGTACACAGTTACCCTGCTGATATCCTTTAGCTTGCGCCCATGAATATTCCTCTTGGAACACGTCTGGTTATCTGCACTCATTTCAGCTAAGTAGACCTAGAAAGAAAAAGACAATATTCAATATTGTAAACCAATTTTTAGAGCTCTTTTTCTACCTTGTGATACACTCTGCAGTTCTACACTTTAAGAAAGGTAAACTTGTAACTGTACACCACAGCATTTTTCCTGAATGGGGGAGACGCTTTGCATTCAAAAAGTTTAGAAATATCAGCATATGGCTGTTAGCAAGTTCAACTGCTGTTTAGGCTCCATTACCTCAAACCCCTTTGTTTTTGCAGCACTCCAAAACTGTTCAAAGTGTCGCACTCTGTCATTGATAGCATCAAGGATAATGAAGGGAAAGAAGCCGTCATCCAAGGTCTTTTTGAAAGTCTTAAACATGCTGGTACGATAGGTCTCCTCCATTTCAGCCTCATATTCGTACTCCATCACCTTTACCAAGGACAAAAGCATTAAGAAAGAGGACATCTATAAAGTGGCTAATATTCAACACCTGAATGTCATGACCACAAAGTACACTGCTGAGAGAAAAACATCTTTCAGGTCAGTTTTTAAGCATTTGCTCATACCACCCTAGGTTATATTGGCTTGTTTTGAAAAACAGCACAGAGACCTCTGCACTCTTCCCAACCCACAGACTGGAATTCTGATTGCCACTGTTTTACCAGAATTTTCCAGAATGTCCAGAATTAAGATTACCTTCTTTTTAACTTTTTTCCCTGTATCTGGATCTCTCTCCTCTTTCTCCACCTCAGTGATAAAGTAGTCATCCAGGCTGAGCACTCTTGGTGCAGGTCCTCCACATTCTACCTCCTTATCCTGGGAGGAAGGTAAAAAGAAAGCATATACCTTTGCTGTAAAAATTCCATTCTGCTACACAGGCTCTTCAAAATACCTCTGGTCAACAGCAATTCCCTGCTCAATACTCAAAACAAGAAGAGAACAGTATGCCTCCTGGTGGATATTCACACAGCCCACGAAGAAATGGAACATGAGATAACAATGGACTTGAATTCCAGGGAAACAGAAAGCAAACAGCAGAGGAATCACATGTAAAAGACAAGCAGCACCACACATACCCTGATGAGTTTTGCTACATGTGTCTTTCCACTGCCAGGTAACCCTCTCATGATGATCACGATCTGAAACAAAGATCATGTAAGAAGATATAATACTGAACTACATTTAACAGATCTCTTTTGCAAAGATTTTCTTCTAGAGAATTATGAGCTGAGGGCTCACACTTTTGCATATTATCAAGCACTCACTCTTTTAGAAACTAGGCTGTGAGAAATTGTAGTAGTTCCACATAATTCAGACTTAATAATCACAGTAGTTTAGGCTGCATGTTATAGATACGGTTTCAGTTCCACTAATTTCATTCATTCAACTGAATGAAACTTACTTCAGTGTTTTAGAGACTAAATTGTATTCTTTCTTTTATAATATGGTGTATTGCCAAATCTCTGTGTAAAGACAGGTCCTTCCCCAGCACATCAAAAACCAAAGTGCAGACCTCAGAAGAAGCCAAAATATCTTATTATTACACATTCCCAGCAAGTGTACCTCTCCTCTGGACTCCTGATTGCTATGCTACAACACTGAAGGCATCTGCAAATGAACCAAGCTAATTTCCAGAGCTTTCTCAAATGTACACTTGTTCCCAACATGTTTTATCCACCAGCATTTTATTGAATATAGACACTGTCAAAACTGATTGTTGCTTTCAGAATGCATACTCACCCTCTCTGGCCTGCTCTCCCGTCCTGGTGGCTTTAAAATATCATCTACATTTTTAGATTCTGGCTTCCTTTCTACTCGTGGAGCAGGTGGTGGCTGACGAGGCATTGATGGAGCAGAAATAGGAATCCTTTCCTCAGGATAATTTCTACGATCACCTTCAAATTCCAGTGTTTGGACAGAAGAATTTTCTTAGTTCAGTAAAATAAAAAAATTAAGATGTTCATACCCAGCTGAGCTGATTTAAACAGACCTTCATTATTTTAAGTTAAATTCATGTAAGATATGTCCTCAAAAGAATTAAAATTTCTAATCTTAAACCTATTGCAATCAAAGAGTTTTTGGCAGAGTATATAACTGTTTGATTCATGATCTCATCACCACTGAGAAACAAAACTAAATGCCACCATCTGAACTATACATTCTGAATAAACAAATACTGCAGATCAATTACTCTTCACCTCTGCAAGTCCATCATTTTTCACAATACTCTAGCATGACGTCAAGACTGAGAAACTGTACCTCCAAACATGGAAGGCCCATGATCATACGCTGGACGATCTGTCTTCCGTTCATACGGTGGTCTTTCAAAACCACCTCGCCTGGAGGATGGATGGTCTTTCTTGTCACGGTAAGACTGAGTTCTTGAAGGTGTAGTAGGAAGAACCCTGCCAAAAGAGTATTTTGTGTGTTTTTGTGGATTTCCACTATGGACTCCAGAATGAAAGGAACATGTACCTCACAGGCTTAATGAATGGCCTGATACACGGTAGAGCCTCAGCTGTATGGGTTCCCACAGTGTTCCAAAATCACCTACCTGTCGTCTCGGGGATGCCGATCTTTCTCGAATCTCTCTCGATCGTAGTCCACAGAACCGCGGTCTCTGTGCAGTTCCCGCTCCCTCTTGAAATCCCGGTGATCTGTGTTGGAATTGCCCTGACGCTCAAAATAAGGCTCACGATCTCTTTCTCTATTGTAGCGACTTGGATGCTCTGAGGGGAGAAACCCATGGAAATCCAAACTACTATTTTGGGAAAAAGAAGGCGACAGGCAAGAGTGCAAGAAAAGTATATGATAGGTGAGCTAGGATGGACTTAATCAGACGCTCTTTTCCAAACTGTAACAGACAACCATACAGTGCAATACTACTCAAAACTACAAAACTGAATTTTTAAAGTGGCTAGGGTATTGAGTGCAATACTCCTCTTGAAAATATAAACTGTTATTCTTATGGACCTCTGAAGAAAATAAACTGGTTGTGGCTTAAACAAGAGTTACACTTTGTTTGAACAAGCTTTTAGTGTCTTACAACTATTCTTAAGAGCTAACTAACTGAAAGCTAGCCAAGCACTTCCTACCTTTTTGAAATGTTTGCCTGTCTGGCAGAGGTTCTGGACGAAGGGTTACCCTCTCCCCATATGGAATCTGTTCCACTTTACTGGTGGTTATATCTGGTTGAAAATAAACAAACAAACAAAAAATTAAGGTTTTAAAACACGTCTTGCGTTTTCTTTCCTCTTCATGAAAAGTAATCAGTCAATAGCATTGAAAGTGACTAGAACAAACTACCATTATTTCTTTTAATGGATAATGCAAAAAGAGATTTACACAAATAAACAGCACCACGGTTTTTAAAGACTGAAGTGTGTTTGTGTGTGCGTAAGTAATCCACTCTATTTTAAAAATGGGACTTCTTCCTTTTCAGGTGAGTTCAGGTAGCGTGCAGTGTCAGAAAATTATAAATATTAAAATACTCTGTAAGTTTCAAGAACTCACAGAACTACTGTAATGTCAAGAATAGTAACTGAATGTCTCACAACAATGACATTATTTCTAACAGCTTTTACTAAAACATCTAGTTTATGGAACAGATACGGCTTCCAGTCCTGTTATGGTACTTTAGAGAGAAAAAACAGTCTTTAAATGACAATGCATAGTTTATGAACCTCTTTATCACATGAAGCCATAAAGTCTCTTCTGTTAAAGGAGGGAGATAATTCCACTTAAAAACTAGGGTGGAATTTTAGCTTTGGTAAGCTCAACAGTAAAAACAGAGCTCTCTACTACTTAGGTGTTAAACACCTGTACAGGGTGCATGCCCTTCAGAACCAGATTCTGTTTCCCTCTCTGGCTAGAGGGTATCTCACACTCATTATTCAGTATATAAATAATGGAAACACCAGCCACATTCTGCTTTAGATCACTAAGTCACACCTAAGAACTGTAACCATCTGAAGTACCTTCTAGCCCAGTTACTTCCATACTCACCTACAAAGGGATGAAGGGAAAGTATCAGTATCAATCTAAATACAACACATAATTTTGTGTTTACTAGAAGCACCCATGGCTATACACCATTCATGGAACAGCAGCCATGGAATATACACTGTTCACCAACACAAACCAGCTCTTTCTAAAAGCATCAAGAAAAACACTAAACTCAGAGTCATAACTGGTTAAAGGTTAGAGACTCCTTATAACTGCACTGCTCAGCATTACATCATTAATGTACACAAGTCTAGCATCAACTGCAGAACATGAATACTTTGCATGGCACAAAAAAAAGTCAGGAGGACTACTTAGGTCTTGAACAGACTTTAAATACACTGCAATACCCACCTCGCCCATGGCCGTAATCCACCGTTTGCTGAATGATGGGTGCTTTAGGAACTGGTGGAATAACTGCAGAGAGGGACACTGGTACAGCTGCTGGAATGGAGGTGTGGACAGCAGGTACTTTCACAGGCGAGGAGACAGGCGGAGGCATCATCGACTCCTGTTTACACAACTCGTACTCCATATTTGCGCCTTTATCCTCGTTTGTGTCCCACAGTCCATGGAAAGAGTCCTCGTCCCAGCGTTCCTGTTCCACAGCAGAAGGTGATGGTTTTAAAGATTGACCATGACTTGGGGTTGTAGTTGGAGTAGAAACTGGAGCATGTGGCCTTGTCATAGGTGTAGTAGGCCTTGCCAGTGGGGCACTTGGTCTTGTCACAGGGGTGGGCTGTCTGAACAACACGGGAGGCTTTATAATAACAGCAGGAGAAGGTTTAATAGCTTGGGCTTCTACTGGTGCCTCTGAAGATAGCTGAGAAGAGACCTAGATGCAGAAAGCACTTTTAATGTAGATCTGTAAACTAACCTTCTCTCGTCCTCAGTACGTGCAATGGCAATTGGTAGTCAAACCATACACATTTTCTAGTACCTCCATCAAGGTGCTACAGGTAGGAGGACTGTTTTTAAAATCTGGTGGCCTGATTAAATTTTGTGTTTGCTCACTACGTGAAAGCTTAAACAGTATTTATTTTCTTCAAAACAACCTTACCAATTTTAGCTCCAGTAGGCCTATCTCAGTTCAAAAGTGTCTACTGTTTTATTCTCAAAGACTCCTGCTGTCTGCAAAGATTCCTGCTGTCTGTGTGAAGGCTGAAAATCTGAAAGGAGGGCAGCTTGGTGAGATGCAAAAGGATTGATAAGGCCAGTTTCTTTGTGGAAATCACTGGAAAAATTCACAGAGAGTTGAAATACCTGGAAAACCCTTAATAAAATCAGTATCAGAAGAACATAAGAAATTGGAAGGTCTTGCCTAGTGGAAAACCAAACCAAATCAAATCCTTCATGAACCAAACATCCACAAGAAACCCCACACATCGCAAGACTTTTTAGCATCAGAGTAGATGCCAAATTACAGGCAGCCTTATTAGCAATACCACCAACAAAAACTGCAGAACGGCTGTAGACACAAATCTGAGCTCTGTAATAACAGCTCAAAGTCACAGCAGAAATACCCAAGGCAGGAATTCCAAGAAAGACAAAAGTTGTTTGAAAACCCGTAGGCAGAAGAGTGAAGTAGTCTGAGATGCAAAACATCAAGACTGAGTAAAGTAACTTCCTAAAGACATCAACATACCTGCAGTTCTTGGTAGCAAATCCAATATTTTACTTTACAGACACTGTAAACAAGGAAGATGTCACCTAGGCAAAAAGAAAACTTGCAGTGCCTCATTCACTGCATAACGCTTCTCTGGACAGAAGGACAATAAAAAGGCTGGTCTGGTTATATGTCAGACCCAGAAGACCTTAATGGTAAATTTATTGGTGTGAGTAACTTTGGGGTTAAGATTTGATGAAGAATAAAGACTGTGCATCAGCTCAGATCTCCTACAATATACATTTAATAAAACAATTTACTCCTTCTAGGAAGTATTTATAAACCTGAGTTAGCACGACTGCAGAAGTTCAGTTGACTTCTGAATTAGCAAAAAACCCAAATATAAGCATTTGAGAAGAGTTCCCAGAAGCACACAGGAAATTAAGCAGTAGAGGAGTAGTTGCATCACAACAGGATGGAGGTACACAAACATGAGTTTCCATGCACATTATGATATTCTAAAAGGTAATAAGAATTCCCAATAAAAACAGCAAACAGAAGGCTAATGCCCACACTACATTGGAATATCTCAACTTCTGATTGATGTATCCTCAATTTTTTCTGACTTCAAATAGGAGATAGCTCCTGAAGTAGGAAAAGCAGTGCAAATTGAAAGAACCTAACCATGGAGAAGCAGCATCTTCTTGTGAACTCTACATCCCTGCTTTGTAAGAGCTCACCTCTTTTTGCACATTATCCCACAGCAATCCAGACTGCTGAACCTCATGTGCAACCATTCCTGAAGGGTCATACTCAGAAGACATGGTGGACTGAGCAGAAAATGCTTTGGAAAATTTTAAGAAACTAAGAAGTTGTTTTGCCTCAGCAGAAGATAGCTAAGGTTGTAAGGATAGCTGAGGAGGCATTCCACAGAGAAATCTGACCATCAGTGTGTAGAACTGGTTCAACATACATAAATAGTAATTACCAGTATGTTATCAGTGTAAGATGAATTTACCTGAAAGGCACCTGGCCTTGTGCTTGCGTTCTGTGATCTTGGAGAGTCCTGGGTGGAAATGTCAGGTTTGAACTCCTTCAACTTCTGTAGCTGTTCTTTTTGCTCCCTGCACATGCATCACAAGAAAGTGTTATCAGTCTATAGCTTAAAAGAGAAATTAAAGAAATCAATGCTCATGGTGAAAGCACATATTACACTAGCACCAGAGATGAAGCCAAAGGAAGAAAAGGACACAGCAGGCTTTACATGGGCAGTGCTGTCATCCAGAAATCCCTGTTTCACATCCACCCAACCATGGAGGCATCTAGTGTATTAGCTGCATGCTTTTTATCACAAGTTTCCTGAGACATGCAGTTATGCTTTTGTGCTTTGCCAGAACCACTACATTTGAACAGTAAAGAGCAAAGCTGGATTTTTAGCTTTTGTCAACACCTTCTGCAAGCAAGAAACCCCTTGGAAATGTAGATGTAAGTGCTCTCAGTTGCTTGCTCTGGTTCACATGGTAACAGGATTGAGGCCAACAAAGCACAAGAGATTCTAATAGATAAAAAACCAAATAGTGAGTCTAACTTTTGCTTCTTTGGTTTAAATATAAACATGCTATTTAATATACAACCAATATATAGTCTACAGAGCAGAGACCAGGTTCAGCTGTGGGTACTACAATCACTGGATGACAAAGTTTTGGTGAATATAATTTCCTTTCTCTGTAGTTTTTGTTGGCACTTTTTAATCTAGATTTTTCAATTGCTAGTAATTGTATATTGAAGCAGTTTTAAATGACAACTAAGAATGGGATCCCTCTGTAATAAGACATAAGAGAAAACACCCTGACTGTAATGCATCTGTTTAGCAGAAGGGGAACTTGGCTCAGAGAAAAAAATCCTCAATATTTTGTAAATACAAAGAGTAAACACTGAGCACTACACTAGACCACAAATACAGAACAGTCTGCAGCTGAAAGTATGCTGTTTATGCACACTAAAAGCAAAGCCAGATGAAGGCTTTAGTTTTAGAGATGAAAGCAGTTATGTACCACACTACTGGTATAACTCTTGGCTCAAAAAATCCCCATAAAAATTAATAAGTAATCTCCATAAAGTTGTTCCTACTGTTCAGGCTTAAATCATCTGCCTATAAGAACCTAATAAGAAGTACCAGTGCAACTAATTTTAAATTACCCTCATATTCTATTAAAAATCAGTGTCATGTTTATATTTCCCCTTTTTACTGGCTTTGAAAGATGTGTATGTAACTACTTTTTACATAAACCATTGTAGTGACTATGTTTAAAATACTTCAGCCCTAATAAACCACTCTTGTAGTGATTTCCAAACTATGGTCCTTAGCTGAAGTGACTGGCTTGCAGCTAGTCACAATAAACAGCAAAGCATACGCCTGGCAACTGAGGCAATGGGAAAATCAGGAAGCTGAATATTATCTATTACTCCAAACTTTTAGCAAATACTACTTTATAACACAGATTTCACAGTTAATAACACCATTGAATTAATCTAATTGCAGTAAAATATTAAATTATTCAGAATAAAACTTCTCCCTTAAAAAAAAATTACTTTTCTTGCATTTTTGGCATTCAACTAAGACCTTCCATATAGAACAGGTGCTCAGCAGTCTTACAAATCAGAAAACAAAATCAGAAAACAAAACAGCCTGAAGAAAAGTGCAAAACATCTCTATCATGAACTGGATTGGGTTGAAATAGACCTCAAAAATCACCTAGTTCCAGTCCTCCTTTCACTATATTAGGCTGTTGAAAGCCTCATACAGCCCAATCTCTCCTATTACTAAATAATAATAAACACTTATTAGAGCCTTAGGAAGTCTAGTAGCTGTTTTCTAAACATGCAGTCTTGATGAATTCTTGCATTCATAACCTCCTAACTGTTATATCACTCCTTTTATGCTGATTCCCAGAACTTAAGACCAACCAAATTTGACAAAATTGTTTGCTGACAATACTAGGTTACAAATGAGGAAGCTATGTAAAAAATACCAACCAACCAATCAACAACTCACCAATGTTTTAAGTTAAAAGTGAGCTTTATCAAAAAAATTTAATAGGTCTTAAGAATCACATTAATGTAGGTCTTGAGGGTTAAATACTAAAAAGCAATTATCACTAAGCGCATCTGACACCACCAAAAAGACTGAAAAGTAGCTATCCAGAAGTTTATTTGAGGATAACTAAAAGACTGGTCAGGTGATGGGACAGATCTCTTCCTGGAAAGTAACATACAGGGAACACCATATTCACGGGGAAAGGGACAATCATCTATTTAAGAAAAAAAAGTCCATCTACAAAAGCTGTGATAAAGGTACTCCAAATAACTTGTCCCACATGATCTCCTACTGTCGTGCTGTAGGTAAAAGAAATTAAGCCATTACTGTGTTGATTCAAACAGATCCCAAAGAGTGGGATTCCTATTCAAAACCACAGAACCAGGCAACTCACCGAAGCATTTTGAGCTCCTGGGCAGCCTTCAGAATTATCTCATGCTGTCTTTGGCTTAGGACCATCACTCCTCCCAAGGACTGGTCAGAGTCCAGGTTTGAATCTGCTCCCAGCATATCAGAGGAATGTGAAGGTGGAGGAAGGGCTGAATCTGAGTGGTCATCCAGAGTGCGCAGTCTGTCTCCATCATCTGGATACCACCTGTCTGACAAACGTTCCCTCTCCCAGTCAGTCCTTTCAGGAAGGTAGTCCTGCTTCTCCCGCCAAGAGTCGTACCTCTCTGGGTATTCTCGAATCCTAAGCTCCCCTCTGTCCTGGAGATCTCTGTCATAATGATCTCTGTTCCTATCATCCCTCCACCGATCTTCACGATACCTGTCCAGAGGTGGAAGGGGTGGCAATGGCGGTAGAGGGGGGATATCCAGGTCACGATTACCCATTTCTCTGTCATCCATAGGTCTCATGTCCCAGTCTCTATCCCATTCTCTGTCTAAATCTTGATCATAAATATCTGAGGGTCTTCCAGTTCTATCTACATCTCTCTCTAGTTCCCTTTCTCTTGGCCTTTTCCAGTCATCCCACCACGAATCTCGTCTGTCGTGATCAGACGATAAAGGAGGTAGCGGTGGCAGGGGAGACAATGGAGGCAGCGAATGGTGGGATTGCAACCTGTCATCTCTGTCGTATGCATGAACAGAATCATCCTGATAGTCAGAGTTGTGATCCCTCCAGTATTGTTCTCTTTCCCACTCATCCAATTGCTCATGCTCCAAAGACGGGTCATCTTGACTTTCTAAAGGAAATTCCTCCTGCATTGTATCATCTTCATGACCCCAAGAACCCCTGAACGCTTCGTCTCGATGGTACGGAGGCAATTTGTCAGGGTCATCTCCTAGGTGAATGGGTTTACCCATACTGCCCGCTTCAGATCTTCCTGCTTCTCTCTCATGGCTGTCTCCCCTCCTGATGGGACACCTCTCCCGGCTGCCAGCCCGCCTGACCAGGTCCCTCTCCCGGCTGCCAGCCCGCCTGACAGGAACCCTCTCCCGGCTGCCAGCCCGCCTGGCGGGACCCCTCTCCCGGCTGCCTGCCCGCCGCACGGGCTCCCTCTCTCGGCTGCCTGTCCCTCGCATGGGCTCCCTCTCCCGGCTACAGGCCCGTCTGACCGGGCCTCTCTCCCGGCTTCCTGCCCGTCCCCTGTCCCAGCTGCCCGTCCGTCCAGGCGGCTCTCTGTCTCGGTTGGAGAATACCCTCTCGTGGCTATCTGACCGTCCACCCGGCCCCCTCTCTCGGCTGCCTGACTGTCCGTCTGGCATCCTCTCCCTGCTGCCTGACCGTCTGTCTGGCATCCTCTCCCTGCTGCCTGCTCTCCTGAACATTCCCCTGCCACGGATGGACGCCTGCCTAGCCTGCCCTCTGCCTCTGTACACATATCCTCTACCACGGCCATCGTCCATCCTGCCCATTCCCCGGCCATGGCCATCGTCCATCCTGCCCATTCCCCAACCACCCTCCATCCTTCCCATTCCCCGGCCACTGTCCATCCTTCCCATTCCCCTGCCACGGCCCATTCCCCAGCCACGGCCATCCCCCTGCCCTCTGCCACGGCCCCTTCCTCTGCCTCCTGGTCCCTTTCCTCTATCTTCATGCATGAATGGCCCTCTTCCTCTGTTTTCCGGTCCAGGTAGGTCCTGGGTGCTATCTGAAGCAGTCAGCTGGGCATCTGATGAATCCAAATTCTCATTTCCTGTTACAGGGGCTACCGTATTCTGGTTCTGAATAGGTGGCGTGGGTGCCTTGGACTCTTCCTCTTGCTGGTTGGGATCGTGTGAACTCCACGTCCACTTTTTCGGAGGGTCTGAACTAGGTTCTTTGACCTCAGGTTTGGAAGGTTCCTGCTGAGTGTCTGTCAGGTCCTCGCTTGGCTCAACGGGACCTGCACTCTGTGCGTCAGGAGCGGACTCTGTTCTGGTTACAGACTGCTCATCACCAGCTGTGTCTGTAAAAGGTTCTTTGCTTTCTGACTGGGACTCTGTCTGTGCCTGCTGCTGCTGCTGCTGTCCCAAATGAGGCCTGGGCCCCATCCACCGTGGACCACTAGGTCGGGAACCGTGTCCATGCGATGTGTTTGTTGTATAAAATTGTCCTGCTGGTCCTCGTGGGATAGAGCCCCATCTACTTGAAGACTGTCCGTCTGCATTCTGGCGGTCAAAACGTGACCGGTATCCCTCTGAGCGCTGCGAGTCAAAACGAGGTCCTCTCTGTCGTGAGCCTTCAAATTTGTCATATCCTCTTCCTCGAGGTCCATCAAATCTACAGACGATCCAACAGAAATTTTGTTCAAATGAACATGTCACATTAAAGTCCTACAGATTAATTTTACACAAAATAAAGAACTCATGTCTAAAGTCAAGTTGCTAATATGTTTGGGATTCACAGTTGTACATCACTGGATGAGGCAGGAAGGCCAAAGCATGGCTGAAACGGAACTTTGCAAGGGATGCAAAGAGTTCCAAGAAGGGCTTCTACAGGTAGGTCAGCCAGAAAAGAAAGGTCAAAAAAAGTGTACCCCTTGGACCAACACGACTGGCAAACATGGTAACAATACATATGGAAAAGACTCAGATATTCAACAACTTTTTTGCCTCAGTCTTCACTGACAACCCCATGCCTCTTGAGTGGATGGACTGTACAACAGGGAAAAGGGGTGCAAAGTCACTCCCATGATAAGACATCAGGTTTATGATGACCTGAAGAACCTGAATATATGTAAGTCTATGGGATCTGATGAGATACATCCCAGAATACCCAGGAAATTTGCTACTGTACTTGCCAAGCCACTCTCCGTAATACCTGGAAAATGGTGAAGTCAGGTGAATTAGCTGGTGACTGGGAAAATAAAAACACTGCACCTGCTTTAAAAAAGGGTAGAAAGGACTCTGGAAACTACTGACCAGTGAGTCTCAGCTCTGTACCTGGGAAGATCATCCCAGAAACTCTGCTAAGGCACGTGGAGAACAGGGAGGTCACTGGAGACAACCAGCATGGCTTGCCTCATCAAGGGCAAATCCTGCCTGACTAACCCAGGGGCCTTCTGTGACGGAGTGCAGTGGATAAAGGAAGAGCTATGGATGTCATCTATCTGGACTTCTTTGAGGCCTTTGCCATGCACCCCCACAACATCCTTCATTCTAAATTGGAGAGGGATAGATTTGACGGATGGGACTGTTTGGTGGATGAGGAACTGGCTGGATGGTCACATCTGGAGAACAGGGGACAATGGCTCAATGTCCAGATGGAAATCAGTGACAAGGGATGTCCCTCAGATGACTGGGATGAGCACTGTTTGGTATCTTCATTAATAGACAGTGGCACTGTGTGAACCTTCAGTAAGTTTTCAGAGCTGAGTGGCGTGGGTGACACGCCTGATGGACAGGATGCCATCCAGAGGTGTGTGGAAAAGTTTGAGAAGTTGGCCCATGGGAACCTCATGTGGCCAAGTACAAGGTCCTGCAGCTGGGTCAAGGCAGCCCCTGGTATCAATATAGGCTGGGTGATGATGGGACTGAGAGCAGCCCAGCCAAGGAGGACTTGGGGATGCTGGTGGATGAAAAGCTGGACATGAACCAGAAATGTCTGCTCACAGCCCAGAAAAACAACCTGTGCCTATCACAGCATATCACTGAGCTCTAAAACAACACACACAAAAGATATGCTCTTTGTTCACTGAGCAAGTCATGAACACAGTCTGTTTGGAACTGTACATCCAACAAATCCCCAGGAGCAGAAAACACTTTCTAAAAACTATCAGTAGGTAGAAAATGATTCATTCGTATAAAGTTCATGTACATTGCTAGCAAGTTACAAATTACTATTCATGATAGATCACTTTGGAAGCAAAGAAAAGGGAAATAACCATGAAATTGTTATTGTAAAGTCTAGCAGAGTATGGAAGGATAGAAACAATTGAACAGAACACCACCGTCCTTTGATTTAGCACACATCAAACCAACCCATCCTGAACTAATGAGCAGATGTAGGTTTTGCACCCTGATATCATGTATTAAAGAAAAACATTCAAAAAACAAAAACTTGGATTAAATTATATAGTAGGGATAAAATCAGCAAAGACATATCAAATATTTACAATATGCAATCTACTCTAGATTATACTCAGGTGAAAGACCTCTATATATCCTTGCTTAAAAAATATAAATACAGACAGCACGGTGTACATATAATAGAAACAAAACCTCCACTGAACAAATACACACTTCACACAACCTCAGAAAGATTTGAGAAGAAGATATGTATCTCATTTCTTAACGAATCACTGAAAATCTTGTAGCCTGGAATATGCATAAATCAACAAAAACATTCTTACCTAGGGCCTCTGGGGCCTTCAAAACGTGCTGACCTGGGAGGATCTGGAAGCAATCCACCTGACCTCACCGGTTTATCCTGAACAATAGGCGTGTGTGTCAAAGACACTGAAGTGCCTTTCAGCTCCCCACACTGTTCAGATGAAATATTTACAGTTTGTTTACTAAGATGACCTTGAGATTTTCCATGGTCAGATGAACCAAAGGATGAACCTCCTTGAGAGTGATAAGGTGAATAGCCAGTTGAACTAGCCATTTTTGATGCGTAGGTACCAGGGGTGGGAAGGAGAGCTGGCCTTGGTGTTTCAGTAGCTTGACTGCTTTGAGAACTGGATCCTGAAGGGACAGAGGAATTGGATAACTGAGAAACAGAAGAGAGAGGCGGGGGGACCAGTGGAGGTGTAGTTGAAGGTAAAGTTGGAGGCATAACAGGAATGCCACCTTGACCAGTTTGGGAATACGGAATAAACGGAGGTGGCAGCGAAGCATTTGCAGGATATTGATTCTTCAGATTTTGGAGTGAGGTCACTTTTTCCTGCAGGTGTGACTGAGTGACCTTCATCTGTTCATCCCATGCTTTCCACTGTTTCTCGTACTCCTGAAGCTGGTCTTTGTGAGGGTAGGTTTGAAGCTGATGCTGCCACTGTTGGTTCATTGATCGCTCCCAATCTTTATGAAGCTGCTGGAACTGTTTTTGCTGTGCCTCGTAATGTCGCAGCTGCATTTCCACTGACATTGTCTGCAATGAGATGACAAGAATTGGTTCAAAACACCTCAGACAGTCAGTTACTACAGAGCCATGTATTTCAGTATCACTTGTAATATCACAATTTCTGATGACTCAGCTGCAAGCCTGAGGAAGAACTACACTGAAACAAAAGCAAACACCAACAGTGACATCTAAAGACATTGTGAAAATGTACATATTTGATGACTATATACTATATCTATGCATAGAAGACTTCAACAAGACAGCTGAAGAAACCTATAATCTGCATAAACTGTATTATTACTGGATTCTAACAATGGCTAAAGCCCAAATCAATCTTCACATACATACACTATGTGACTATTTCTCCAGGTTTCAGTTTTTGCTATTGACCTCAGCTGTCTGCAGTTATTCTTCTCTAAGCCTTTGCAAGATCTTATTTGCAAAGGTGAAGATACTTTCAAGGAGTCTTTCATTATGTAAGGACATTGTAATACTCATGGCTATCTTGCCTGAGATTTTTAAGGTTTACCCAAAGAACTTTTTTTAAACAACTGCAGATGAAATGCTTAATGTATGAACTCTACCAACCCAGTAAAAGCTGACTCAACTCTCTAATACATCGATCAACTTCTACATAAAAGCTTAAAGGTTACAGCACTGGTTTCAACTGAGGTAAAAATAATACGAGATACTGGTTTTCTTAATTACATTTACTGTCTATTTTTGGCATCTACATTTATCATTGTACGTATGTGTTTTTTGTAAAAAAGAGCAGCTTCCAAATTACTCTGTGCAATCATCTGTTTACTTGACCTTTTTGAATTATTTCTCCAGTGAGAAACAATTCAAAGCTGGGTAAATTCAATGATGTGCTCAGCTTTGCTCCTGTATCACCTAGGTACAGCCGAAAAATCTTACAAAAAGTGTAAAGGCTTGTATTTCTCATCCTACTGAAGCTTCATCACCATCTGTCAATGTTTTTTTCATTCTGAAGTTGAGTGGCAGTAGGGAAAATGGATATAAACTTCTACCCAAGCAGGAAAACTAGCTAGACAAATGAACCAACCATCACAAATTATTCAACCACGTATTTTTCAGCAGACTACAAGTGATGGGTCACCCAGGATATATCAAACTCCACTTCCTTAGTGTCTCACCTCTAAGTGTGGAGGCTGTTGCATGATCTGTTGATACTGCTGTACTATCTGCTGCAGCTGAGCGTGCTTCTGCATTATTCTCTGATACTGAAACCCAACGCGGTGATGGGGGTGCTGCTGCCACTGAGCTGCTGCTGCTTGCAATTGCTGCAATCTCAAATCCTCCTCAGGGTCATCAGGAGGTTCAATATTGAGCTACAGAAAAAGGCAAATACTATAAATACAGGAAAGTTGCTTCTGTCAGGAAAAAAAATACACTTGGTCACTACACATTTAGCAGGAACTTTCTCGTTGTTCTTTACTTTATCACTCTATTTCAGTGTTCCAGCCATCCACAGCTTCTGGAAGGCTGATTTTTATCCACCTTTTCTTAATGTTAACAGTCTAATCTAAAGGTTAGGCTGATGGCAGTTAGATTATTCATACATAAAGAAACTACCTACAGGAAAGATATTAATGAAAATCTGTCGCTCACAGCAAAGGTAATGAGAAAAAGTGTTTTTTTCACAATGAGGTAAAGTAACTCCAAGTGCATTATTTTTGCCACTTTGTAGGAACCTGGCACACTGTAAGTCAAAGTGGAACACATACTATTCAAACATCAATCATTTATTGATTGTAATAAATAATCAATTATACAGTAACTGTTACTGAGCATGTGGACAAAAGAAACCTCTGTGCACAATTCTTGCTTTCAGATCAACTCTGCACAGAGGGAAGGGGAGCGGGAATCCACAAATTGCCAGAGAGAAATTAAGAAATAGTGTCTTAAACAGAGCATTCCTCAACTACTGAGTACCTACCTGATTTTGCACTCTGAAATCACAAGGTGTTCTCACAGACAAAGATGACAACGTGGAAGGTGTGGGGGAATCAGCTCAGACTTGCTCGGTGCATGTGTGGGTGAATATGTAATTTCATACACAAGAAGTGTATTTTCTAATTGGTGCAGCTTTAGCAAATGTTTTTGTTTTTGTTTTTGTTTAGAAAAGGGCTTCACAACACTTAGTTATTGTTACAAAGTATACACGAGAATTTGATGGCATTAATTCTCCTGGAGTTTTGGCTCGTCTAGGACACAGACGGAGTGGCATCACTTTACAAAGCCTACCTGAGTTTCAGAGGATGTAAGAGAAGATTCCTCTTCTTTGGATGGTGGAGGCAGGGATTCATTAAGAGGAGGAGGTTCAGACTGCTGAGTTGAAGCACTCATTTTCCCTTCTTCCGACTTTGCTCTCTGCTCATCCTTCACCACTGGACTTTTCATCTGCTGCTGTCCCTGGGCATGGGCTTTTGCCCTTTGCTGCAGGCTAAGCAGGTGCTGCTGATACCAGTATTGCTGCTGTTCCTGTAAGACATGTCAATTTTCTAAGAAAGTTTTCACAAGAAAAACAACAGAAAATCATTAATGACAGTCACTAGAATCATACTGTAGGAAAGTTTTTGAGACTGTTTTGAGGAAAAACTTCTTCAGCAACAGTAGTGCAACAGATGTCAGAAGATCAAATCAAAATTCAGAAACCACTATGTGATGCACAGAAGCCACAACAGAATTTACTTTTTACCACAACAAGCTTACCATTCTATAACTATAGCAAACAATAATAACAAAAATCTGGAGCACAGGCAATAATAAGCAAAATTAGTACAGACATGTTATAAGTACCATAATTATTGGTTTTAGAGCTTGTTATATCTAAAAACTACAGTAAAGAGTAAAAGAAGGAAATGTCCAGAAGAGATGAAGAGGATCAACAGAGAACACAGACATCAAGTAGACCAAAAATGACAGCTGAAAAATTGTGGTGAAGATGTTTAAACAAACCTATGGAAAGCAAAAAGAACAATCAGAACCAGTATATAGTGAAGTGGGTATGATTGTGCCCCCAAAAATGATCCATTTAAGAAATAATGAGCTTTCAGTTTTAAATATTTCAGGGTAGAATTAAGAGTTCTCAAGGCAGATGACAAAAGCTTCAAAAAGTAAGCTGCCACTAACATAAAGAACAAAAGATTAAAGATAAGTATCTCAAGTACTACTTAACTAGTAGTGTCCTAAAGAGACCTGAATTAGAGCCAACAATTCTATCTCTTCGAATATGAGAAATATCAGGCAACAGATGAATAGGAAGACAACTGTGGGAGGCTGCTGTTCACCTGACATGGTCTTGTGCCACCAGAGTCCCTACTAAAAACCTCTCCAAGGCCTAAAATTCTGTGGATTCAAGACATAGCTCAGAAAAAACCTACATATTTTAAAAATAAATACACCATTTATGGATAAGGCAGCTCCTGTATCTTAGGAGAGTATTGCTACACCCTTGATTTTAAATTGTTCTCTTAGCATCTGCTTTTAGCCATTATCAAAGATAGAATGATAAAATACTGTATTTTTTGGTCTAACCTAGTGCAACCATTCTTGTGCTCTCAATTCCATCACCTCTGAGAATCTGAGACTGATTTCCATCTTTTATACCTTCTGTTCTTCCTTTCCATTCAAGTATGCACAGCTAAGGAAAAACACCTATATAAAGCCCAGTCAGAAACAGAAAAAATTTACAGAAGATGCAGGCATTTTAAAATAAAAGTGTGACAACATCAAAGCAGTAAGTGCCGTCTGATGAGATTTCTGCAAAGTGAATCACTCTGCCCATCTTAAACTGGTTTAAAAGAAGAGTAAATTTCTGCTAGAAACCTACCTCATGTTCAGATGAGAAATTATGTTGCATTTTACAGGAACACTGAAACCAGCACTATCAGCTCCTGACCACATACCACCAAACATATTAATGTGAAGTCCACACCAAAAGACTACTCCAAAGTTAATACAGGTGACTGTAAGCCTTAACACAGTACCTGTTTTGGGGGCCACTACATCCTTTCCAGGTGAAAACTGAAAAACAGTGGTTTAGCACCCTCTGTAAAACAAGGGGGCTGTTTAAAGAGCACAGCAGTCTGCTAAATGGTGAGGTGGTACCCCTGAGGTAGCTTTAAGAGATGGAGATAAATGCATTTTATGGGTAGGGAGGTGGGACCAGATGAGCCCCTGTGGTCCCTTCCAACCTTACCTATTCTGTGATACTGTAAACAAACAGCAGCATACATTACTCAAGTATCAGATGGAACATTAAGGAAATGCCACAGTTATTTTAACTGGATTTGACAAGAATCCAGCAATTTAATTCAACTATATGCCCACGGAAGAAACTATGCTAAACACACGATACTGTCAAGGCAAAGAAAAGGAAAATAATAAAACACCAACTCATGGATAATTGCGCAATATTTTCTGAGTTGAGAGAAAAACACTGATATATTTGTCTGCAGCCACTGTTACTGTGGGATGGGAACAGAAAGAATTGCTTTCAATTGCCAGGTTAAACAACTGCTTAATAGGATACTACAAATGACAAATTACACTGTTTCTTTACTAGACTTTTCAGATTACTAAAAAGCATGAAAGCATTGCTACACTTAGCTTTTCCTATTCCTTGTTACTCCAAATTCTGTCTCATTTTAGAGCCTAAGATAGCCAAAATCGTACCAATCTCTTACAACAAATTTATGACCAGGAAAGTATTATATTCCTTTTGAATTAACACTGATTTGTGAGTGAGAGCAAGCAAACTGCTCAAGATAGAAGCTGTTTGTATGGACACTCATAAACCAGACAACATAAACCTCAGCAGTATTCTGCTGTTTCCAGGTGTGCACCACAACAAAGCATTATTTGCAACTCTTCTGGAGAGTGTTTTTTCACTATTTTTATCATCAAGCTAAATAATTTCAGAAGTCAACAAGCTGACTCAAAACCAAATCAACACCACTTTCTACATGTGACCTTTTGAGGTTTTGGTTTTATCATTAAAAAATTAAGTCTTGTTAACACCATAAAAGATCAATTAGTACTGTCAAAAACCTTCATAAAATTAAGTGAAATGAACTGAAAGCACTACTTTGCCAGGCAGTAATTAGTTATATGGTACAAATGTAAAAATGGAATTTACACAGATACAATTAAAAGGGCGTCCCAGCAATTAGCAAAATTAAAGTGTCAGTGACTTCAACATGACACAATGGATTTTTGCAAGCCTAGCTTCAAATCAGAACACTGAGATCAATTTACCAAAAAACCAGATTTAAATAAAGAAATTTTAAACATAAATTTAAAAATTTAACATAGCTGAGGGCCTCAACACATGTGCTTCGCTGTGCATGCTGAACCTTAAGCCTGGATTGTCCCTGATAATGCAGATGAATGCTCCCATCAAGTTCACTGGAACTGGTCTCACTCAGGAAGTAAAGCACATAAACATTTTGTAGTATTTTAGCCCTAGTGTACACACAAAAAACACAGAGCAGTAACATTTTTCACTTCAAGGCATTTCAGAACATTTCCCACCAATGCCCTATGCAATTTATACTGGAAGATCAAGCACTTGTAGCACAAAATGTGGACAAATGTAGAGGGCAAACAGCTACTGCAACAGAAACATTTCTGCAGCTTTAACTCTGTGTGGTAAGATTAAAATAAGTCACAATTCTACACTGATCAGGCAGACAACTAACTGCAACTCAACCCTTTAAAAAAAAACTATAACAAAGAAATCACTGAAGGCAAGTGACATCCCACAATGTGCAACAAGCAAACAGACTGCAGCATCTCACAAGAGGCCAGACTGGTGAAAGTTGTCCACGCGCTGTACTTCGGAATATATTCTCCAGAAACCAACGCACGCTCAAGAAAACTAAAGTCAGCCAGGATTTACACTTTTCCCTACACAATTTTTCTCGAGAAATGACAATTTGTTACACCCCTACCACTACCACCGGATAAATCAGCCTTTACGAAGCTTCCCCAGAGCTGTGCCGTTACCACACTCCCACGGACTGCGTCCAAATCCTTTCAATATTATCCAAATACGGTGTGTTTACTAACTGCCCTTCCTCGGGGACCTTTGGTGGCCCATCGCCACCGCTGCCAGCCTTACCTGGGGAGTCATGGTGGAGGGGTCCGGCTGCTCCGTGCCACCGCCCTCCTTGGCGGCACCTTGCGCGGCCTCCGGCGGGGCAGCGGCGGGCGGGGGCAAGGACGGCTGGGCCGGGGGGAAATGAGCCTGCGATGGCTTGGCCGGGGGAGGGACGGAGGGGGCCAGGGCGGGCTGCGCGGGCTGGGAAGGAGAGGACTGGGAGGAGAGCAGGTAGGGCTGGGCATGTGCCATGTAGCCCTGGGCAGGAGGCGGCAGGTAGGGCTGGGAGGCGGTGGCCGGCGGGGGCTCCAGGTAGGAGGGCGGGGGCTCGGAAAAGGACGGGGGCGGCTGGTTGGGCTGCGCCCGGGGCAGGTAGGGCTGGAGCGGCGGGGACTGGGCTGGGGGCGGCTGGCCGGGGGGCAGGTAAGGCTCGGCCTGGGGCGGCGGCAGGTAGGGCTG
>VXBU01017397.1:1370666-1410678 GCA_013400315.1 Bombycilla garrulus
GGTGACGGCCCCGCCGCCGGCCCGGAGCGCCCGCGGTGGGCCTGCTGCGAGCGCGGCTACGAGCGGGGATGGCTCCGGGAGGGCCGCGGCGGGGCCGGGGCTCCCGGCGAGCCCGATGGGCCGGATCTGCTGCCGCACGGCGGCCTCCGGCTTTTTGCTCCGGCTTAGCCCCGCCGGCTGCGCGGCGCTGCGGGTGTCGGGGGCACGTCGGGTGGGTGGCGGCGAGCTGGCCCCTGTGGAAGGGCCGTGGGGATTCGGGGTCCCGCCGAGCCAGCCGCTGCTGCGGGCTGCAGCGGGAACCGCAGAACACCCATTGCCCTCCTTCCCCCTCTTCTTCTCTGTTTAGCAGAGCCGGGACGTTACGGAGGGCTTCAGCCCACTCATTTGAGGTTGCTTAACTGTTTTGGTTTCTTTGTGAGTTAATATAGTGCTGGTTTTGCCACGCTCTAGCTCATGAACTTAATGAAAAGCAGTGGGTTGTCATTATCTTTAGATCTTACCTATATTTGTGATCAGGAATCTTAGCAGATGAGCATAATTTCAGCTGTACTTCGTGCAGCCACAGTGGTGTAGTCCGACCCAAAATGTCTTTTGTCATGAATGGAAATGTTCTCCAAGCTCTCAGACTGGTCCGGGGCACTTGGTTTCTTGTGCCCTGTGCAGGGAAGAGAGAAAGAAAGGCGTTTCTCAGGAAAGCTTCTGGGATTAGTGAGATCTTGTAGCTGTTGGTATCTTCCAAATACAACCGGTTTTATCTGGTGTGCTGGTCAGAAAAAGCAGCCAATGAGGAACCACTCAGGAGTTTTTTCCTGAAGTGGTGGCCTCTGTAGAACAGTGACTGATGCTCTGACAATGAGGAAGAAAAACTGTGTTTATTTGGAAAACCACAATTGAGCTTTCCACCTGAGTGATCACACCTAGTTTAACTGTTGTTTGAAGAAATGCTGTTGGTAGATCTCACATGATGCTGTTTAAATGACCCTCAGTGGTTTGGGAAGATAAATAATTGAGGAGGAAGGGGGTGATCTGCTTTCCTCACTGATGTGCAGCAAGGCAAGTGGCTGAATTTTTTCCTGGCTGAGGAATCAGATTTGGTGTCAAGATAACACTGGCATGAAAGTCGCTGTCTGGCTGGCTTGCTGTGTTTGAGGAGGACAGGAGGAGCTGACAGCGCTGGTGGTGGTTCATTTGCAAAGAAAAGTCCTTAGACTTAAGCAGTTGACAGAAGTATTTATTTTTCTATTTTGTTTTCCCGTTGCCACTGTTTTATATAGCTTGTATGTAAGTTCATATGACAAATTACATCCCTAATAAGAGAATGTTTTGTGTAGGCACTGACCATTGTTGCAGCTTTTGTCCTTGACAGCTGATGCTGGATCCTGCTTAGTGCTTTTTGCGCTGACTTTTCAGTTTTCTGTGAATGTATTTTAAGGTTAGGTTCTCATGGGCATTCCTGTTTGTTGGTGTGTACCTTGCTTTACTTAGTGTAAGAAAATACTTCTCTTTTGCTAGAGAATAGTCTTTGCTGACTTGAGGAAGCAATGGCACTAATGCAATTTATTTTATGATTCCATGTTGTCTCCCTGATTATGCCAGTACCTCTCCTTGAGTCAAATGCAGGTGAAGCTTTCACATCCTCATTTTCCCTGCAGGTGGCAGGAGACCATCACTTGCTCTGTCCTTGGATCAAGATTACTAAGACCTGTTGGATAATTCAGCACCTTTTTTCTATGATGGCACCTTATATTGCGGCTTTTCAGAATTTATTTCCCAGATTGTTACCCAGCAGTTCTTCGCACAGATACCATTTTAATTCACATCTGCATTCTCTTTTTGAGTGGCAGTGTATCTTGGATACCACCTACTCGCACCTAGGTTCTTCACCTCAGTGTGTTCCAGCTGCAAGAGCACCCTTAAAGCTGCTGGCAGTGAGTAAGCTAGAAGGAAGTTGATTTTATAGCAGCCACTTCATCTCTGGTAACCACCTGAGTTGGTGTCTTGTTTACCACATTACATAGGGATAATAAAATGACAAGTTGCTGTGCTGATTAATTAATATAGCTGAGATAACTGATTCCCTGTGTCCAGCGAGTTCAAAAATTCTGCGAACCAGATCAAGAGATTCAGGTTCGGGTTTTAGTTGACTTAAAAACTCCTTTAAATTTTTATGATATGAATTTTAATTTAATGAATTTAATTTAATGAATTTTAAATGGTAGATCTTTCTATGCTTGAGAGAGAGGTTGTGTGACCTGTGGTGTGCTTCACAGAAGGGAAGGAGTTGTGGAGTGAAGCAGAAATATCTTGAGGTAGATGAACCCACAGAGACAACTTCGTGTGTTTTTTGTGACATGAAAAATCTGGTTTTGGAAGATGCTGGCGGGAGATCTTGTAGATTCCTAATATCAGTATATTTCTGTGAAATTCCCCACCTGTGTGGGGAGCAGTCAGGCTCCTTCCACAGCCAGGCCAAGCTGGAACAGGGTTTCAACCAGTCTTTTGTAGCACATCTTGGATATGTACTGTGAAATAACTAAAATACCGAGGAAATTGCTAGGTCTGTGGTCCTCAACACACAGGAATTTGTGAGTTTAGAAAGCTGATGCTTTATCAAGGAGAAGAATGAGAATTCATGCCCTGGGGACTGCAACACTGTTGCAGTGAGGGCAAGTAGAGGAAGGAGGAAAATAGATGAGTGGGTGGGACTTTCCTTGAGTCGTGGGTGAGAGAAAAACAGTGAAAGTCTGGCTGTTTGTGCAGCACAACCAAAACCTCTGCCCAAGTTTAGTGGTTGATTTTCGTGTGCATTAGGTTAGTAGAAGTGTTTAGAGGCAGCTGGATCTGTATGATTATTGGCATGGAGGGAAATAGGAGCCATCTGAAGAGGAAGGCAGAGGACGGGGGACTAAGGAAGAAGTGACAGCTGAGGTGGTGGCATGGCAGGCGGGAGGAGCACATCACATCCCCAGAGGAGGTGACTATCTTAACAGACAGCTGCCTTGGTGAGCCTGGCTCTGTTCTTTTCATTCTCATTCCTTTATGTAATCTGTGCTCTGAATGAGCAGGTACTGATTGTGTAGGTTCTGTGGTGTTTATTCTGGCATGTGTCCTGGTTTTTGTGGGCTGCGTCAATCCTTGCTGTTAAATTTTAATTTTTTTTATCTGAATCCTGACAGTAAACTGTAATTTAGTAGATAGTGCTGCGGAAGCTGAAATCACTAATGAGGCTCTCAATTTCCTGAATACCTAAAACAACAGTACCAAACCCAAAATATATTTTGCTTTGTGGTTCAAGAATTCTGAAAACCTTTTTTTTTTTTTCTTTTATTTTGAGGCTTGACTACAAATAGCCCTTTGAATCTGGGCAAAATCAGTTTGAAAATAGTATATAGCATTTTGTTGAGTGAAGACTGAGGGAAAAAAGTTGTTGAGTACCTCAGCCTTCTCATTGTCATGGGCAACCAGGTCTCCTGTTTCCTTCTGGAGAGGGTACATGTTTTCCCTAGTCTTTCTTTATCATCAATGTACCTATAGGAAGTTTTCATGGCACCCTTCATATCCATGGCAAGGTTTAGTTCTACCAGGACTTTAGCTTTTCTAATATGATTTTGGCTGTTGAGACAATCTCTCTGTATTCCTCCTAGGCTATCAGTTCTTGCTTCCATCCTTAATACTTCTTTATAAACAGCATGCAGGTTCTTAGCTGCTGCATGAAACCTATGGAGGCAAGGATGTGTTTTGTCCTGTCTTGAACTTTCTAGTTTCAGGGGGTTGTATAATGGAATGAGATTGTGGCAGATAGAGGCTGAGGATATGCTGAAGCTTTGCACCTCATCAACAGTGGTACTTTTATAGCACCTCTAACGGATTTGATGTCTAGTGATGCTCTTGCATCTTGCACCTCTCATGTGTTTCTGCTTGCTAGATTTATCCACAATGTAGAAATCTAATGTTTCTCTCTATTTTTTATTTTTCCAGGAAAGCTAGCAAACGGCAGGCTGAAGGAAACAGCACTGCAGGACAACTGTTTTTCCACAAAGAGGAAGAAACTGCTGTGCTCAAGTCCTCATTTTGCAGCAGTGATTCTGTGATGCAAGTTCCAAGAGTTACTCTTTCTGTGATAATCTTCTCTATGGCTTCATCTTGCTGATGTTTGCCCCAGATCTGGGCACAAAGCGGAAGGATGCTGAAGAATGGCTACCCTATTTTTGGCTTTTAGAACATGGGCACTTGTGTAAAGGTATGTGATTGCTCTTTGGTTGGAGGGCTGGACCATGTGCCGAGGCCAGCAAAGGGGATTTGAAAGAATCTGGGCTAGAAAGTCATGGCTATTGTTGGGGGAAATACCTCCTTTAAGCTTTCTGCATGCTGATGTCTGTTATTGCTGCTGTGGAGATGACTGATGAATAACTCCCCTTTTGTGTTTGTTTAAAAAAAAAATAAAAGGCAGCTTGAATGCACAATGTAGCTTCTCACTAACTGAATGGTGACATGGTGAGCTATATTGTATGTATCACTGTATGCAAAATCCTTTGTCTAATTGTCACATGCGTTCCTTGCTGCTGCTCTTGTTCCATCTGTCAGCTATGTCTTATCAACCAAACAGCATGTTGTTCTGGGTGTGGTACTTTTACTACATGTTTGTTTAGCAGGCCCCTCAGTGAAAACTTGAGTCTAGATTGGTGCCTCTTGAAATTGCTGTAAATTTAATGGTGTACAAACAGAAGGTTCTAGCTTTTGTGTTGATCAGTGAGAGTTTGAGCAGAGAGGCTCCACTTTGCAGAATTGAGAAGGAAAATACAAATGGACTCTTTTCCAGTTGCATTTGTACGTTCTGTGGTTGCAGAAATGAAAATAGATTCACCTCTGCCCTAAAAGGTTTTTTTGTTTGTTCTGAAATAGGGGTGGTCTTGTCTGCAACTCTTTTATTCCATAGCTTTTTCTTCCAAGGGTTCTTCCTAAGGGTCAGCTTCTGTCCGTTTTGGTGGTGGCTCTGTAATGTGCTTTCGTATTAGAGTAGAAGATAACTTCATGGCTTGCAAGTAGGTGTGACAGTTTGGATGAGTGGCTTTGGCCACTGCTATTTAAGTTGGTGATCCTGCAAAAAAATATCTCCTTCCTGCAGTACCCAGAACCTGCTCTCACTGTTTTCAGAGGGATGATATGTTGTCCTTCTTATAGATCCCTGAATCTGAATGGGAATCTGTGACAGAGGGAGAGCTGTTAATTGTAGCATGTTGTGCTGTTCACATATTTCAGTCCTATGGAATAATGCTTTAGGGATGTCCTTGGAGAGGAAGACAAGTGATCAATAGGCACTTTTTCTGAGGAACTATAAATTTAATTTAGGCTAGTGTGTGTGAGGAAGTCACTGGACTGGACTTGGCCTATTTTGTATTCTAGATGCAGCTGTGATCCTCGGCTGTGTGTCTCACCGAAGGGACCTGATGTTTTACATTATTGGTAAGTGAAGGAAAGGCTGCCACTGTATTTGATGGCCTCTCCATAGGCTTTAGAAAGGTTTCTTGAAAGCCTTTGATTTAATTTTAGTTCAAAGTTTACCTAACAAACATGAAGTTACTGTCACCCCACACTGTGCCCTCCACCTGGCAGACTTGACTCTCGACCATTCTCCTTGATCCTAAAGTCCTTTCATTGGCCTAATTCCTAAGCCATCCCCTTTTTCTTTCGAGAACTAGTGGAGGGTTGTTGCCTCTGTGATGCTTCTTAATCCAGCCATAATGTGATGTGCAGAAGTTGTGTGGTTATCTGTTTCCCTTAAAGGAATCTCTGTAATTCTAACTCGCAGCTTGGAGGGAATTCCGTGTCTCTGCTGGGATGTCTGCAAGCCTTACCTGAGATTCTCTGCCACCTTTAACTATTTCCTTTGTTTGCAGTCATTTGCAGTGTTCTAAGAGACTTGATATTTTCTAACCTTACTTGTACCATAACGCAAACCATAAATGCTCACACAACAGCATCTGCCTTAAGTACCTAATTTGCATTTGAGTAGAATATCGTTGACAGAAAGGCATCTTTGGCTGATGCAGAGGGGATTTTTAGAGTCTGACTCAGCCACCTTGGCTTCTGCAACCATCCTTTGTTCTCTCCCTGCTGCAGGTGGGATCACAGTGTCTGTTGTAGCTTTCTTCTTCACCATTAAGTTCCTCTTTGAGCTTGCCGCACGTATAGTCAGCTTCCTTCAGCATGAGGACCGGGAGCGCCGAGGGGAGCGAACTATTTATGACTACGTGCGAGGCAACTACCTGGATCCCCGGTCCTGCAAAATCTCCTGGGATTGGAAGGACCCCTATGAGGTGGGCCATAGCATGGCCTTCCGAGTGCATGTAAGGCAATATTTTTGTTTTGTTTCATACTGCTTTGTGGGCAGGAACAGAGGTCTGAGTCAGGGGTGGGCTCTTCAAATGTTTTTTTTTTCGTTGGGGCCAAGCCAGATGTAACTGAGGAGTAGGCAAGCTGTCTGTGCCTTCTGCTCTGTTACTATGTTGCAAAACTCTAAGTGTATATTTGAGATTTGCACTTCTTAAAGTCTAATCTCCCTCTCTTCAGAATCCTCTGAAGAGGCAGAGGAGACCAGGCTTGTCCTGACTCCTGCTTCCTTCACAGGGAAGTGAGTAGGCTGAGCCTTGCCTTTAACAAGTATGGGAATAGGCAGTTTACCAACCCAAGAGCTGTAAAGCTTCATGGCCACTCCCTATTAACTGCAAAATGGACTGTTATTCTGTCAGACCTGGAAAAGCCTGTCAAGGACTCTTTTGTTTCCCTCTAATCCCAGAAAGCCAAGTCTAGGGGAAGTAAGATGAGTTTGGAGCTATGTGGAGAAAGTTAGAGCAGGTTTTGATGGGCTTATGTGCCCATCTTTCTATTCCACATTCCCATCCAAGAGGGTATCAAAATAAGAAGAGAGGTTCAGCTAGGTCGCCATACCCATCCCTCTTGGGAAGGTGAAGAAAACCCTTCTGCTTGATATTGAGTGAAGAATTCTAATTCCAGGGCAGGCAGTGAAAAAAGATGAGGGGAAAGGAACTTGTTCAGTTCCTACTATTTAAATTTATTTTCTTCACCTTGCTGACACTCATGGGCTCCAGCAATGTGCCTTTCCGCTTCATGCTTTGGTGTCATTTGCTTGGCCCTTTATTCATCAACAGTAGCTTTGCATACACAAGTTTCTCCTGATGTCAGTCAAGATTCAAACTCCTTCAGGCCCCTCGCCCTCCCTTACTTAGAAACAGTAATAGTAACTTTTTTTCTGACTGAAGGCTGATTGCAGATGGTAAGCAGGTTCTGCCCTACAAGCTGCTGGTTCTTGAAGAGCCATGCATATGGAGTTTCAAGGTGTAATTCTTTCCTTGTAAGGAACTAGTGGTCGAGGTATGTTACCCTCTGAAATTGTCCAGGAGATCATTTCAATGATTGAGCTGCCTGTGATTTTATCTAAAGTGTTGATTTCATTATGATGCTTCTTAGCATAAAGACTGGGTCAGCTCCTTAGGTCAGCATCTTCATCACACTGTTTTCTGTAACAAATTGATAACAGTTTTTTCAGAGCTTAGCTGTACAAATGAACAAGATCTGCTTGTTTCTCTGAAAGGGTATGGCTTTACGTTTTTCCTTTTGCTCGTGGGTTCTCATGATTTCTGCTCTAATACGGCACTGCAAGTGCAGACGGGAAATGCCTAGAGGCATGTTCTTTTCAGGGCGTGCATTTGAACCCCAGCACAAAAGAGAATGGGGCTGCTCAATACCCACTTGTCCATGTTCATTTTGGAGAACACAGTCTGTGTGACAGAGCTGTCTATTAATTATTTTTCCTTTTCTGAGCTGAGGAACGTGCCCTTCCCTAAGGGAACTTATTTTCTCGTCCTCTGTGCGCTGTATGTTTTTGCTGACCTGTACTTCTCTGTTTTATATGCAGTTATTCTATAAAAATGGGCAACCCTTCCCTGCTCACCGGCCTGTGGGGCTGCGAGTTCACATCTGCCATGTGGAGTTAGCAATTGATATTCCTGTGACCCAGGAAGTTCTTCAGGAGCCCAATTCCAACGTGGTGAAAGTGGCTTTCACTGTGCGCAGGGCTGGGAGATACGAAATCACCGTAAAACTCGGTGGCTTGAATGTGGCCTACAGCCCCTACTACAAGGTATTCCAGCCAGGTAAGATCTACGTGGTCCTGAAGGGATTCAAAGTAGATTTGGAGGTACTGGAGGCCCTTAGGGAAATGTGTTTCCAGCTAAAATGGGTAGGTGACAGGGAAGGGGTTACCCTTTGCCATTTTCCTCCTGCCATGTGTAGATTCCAGCAACAGACCCATGAGTAAAACATATTTGTGACTACCAGTACATAACAAAACAGAAACTGCTTGACAGAATAAGTCATTGATGCTGCTTAAAATCCCTATCCACTTCTGTCATTTTGTAGTGAGTTCTTCATAATCCATCCAGCAGTCAGAGAGTGAAAGTATTTTTGTGAAAGTACTTTTGTGAAAGTATTGGGTTATTTGTATCTGAGTTGGAGAGGCTGTCATGATTTTCCTTTTTTTTTTTCTGAATACCCTACTTTATTCTTGTAAGCTTCTGGAGCACACTTCTGTAAAAACATTTCTTTTTTATCCATCTAAAATTTCTTTTCTTCTGCTTTTATTTCTTTTTGACCCCAACTGGCATCTTTTATGTTTCATGTACATGTCATTGAAAGGACCTCTATTCATTGCTTTGTGAATAGATACAAAGGTTGCTAAAATATCCCTTCAGAAAGAAGAAGCTCAGGTTTAACTCAAAGTTCATTTGGTAAGCTGCATTTGCAGGTTTTCTTAGGTGTCAGCTAGCTTATATTTTTTATGTGCAGTGGGAGCAAGTTCCTAAGCAGAAGGTTAGAATGGTGGAAAAACATTCTTTAGAGGACCACTAACTTAGTTTGCTTTATTAGTATTAAGTCTCTGATCCAAGGCACGTGCTATGCACTACACCTTATACTCCAGTGCTCAGATACTTTGCTTTTTTAATGTAGAGGCATAGAGTGTGTTTAGATTTGATCCATTTTCAAGGGTATCGTGCCCCTAGTTGCTTTTCTTTTGCTTTTTGTAGCTTCGCCTTGGAATTTGTTTGACTCTAAATTATTGTTGTCTGCTTCAGGAATGGTGGTTCCCTCCAAAACCAAGATTGTCTGCCATTTCTCCACTCTGGTGCTGACCTGTGGGCAGCAGCACACTCTGCAGATAGCTCCCAGAGACGAGTATGACAATCCCACCAGCAATTCCGTGTCCCTGATAGATGAGCACAATTACAGCCTCTCCATCCACGAGGTGAGTGCAACCTCACCCCCTGCTGCTTGACTTCAGGCGAGCTGGAGAGCTCCTTTTATTAATTTATTTCCTGTTCAGCTGGGTCCTCAAGAAGAAGAGAGCTCTGATGTGGTGTTTGAGAAGTCTGTGGTGTCCAACCGGCAGACTTGTGAGGTGTTCTTCCGACTCACCTTGCACTCCCGGGGCTGTTTCCACGCCTGCATCTCCTACCAGAACCAGCCCATAAGCAATGGTGATTTTGACATCATTGTTCTAAGTGGTGAGTCAAGACCTAATCAGTTTTCATTCCCCAGGTGCTTTGCACACTCATGTAGCAGAGCTATTCCCTGCAGGCTGGCCATGCTTACTTGCTAAAGGAAAGCCTATTCGTTTGAAAGCGCTACGGTAAATGAATTTGCTTCTAACATGAGAGATCTCAGGGGGCTGATACTCTCTGATCCATCATGAGATAAAAACAAGTGGTTTTCCCCGATTTCAGGAGGTTTGCCTTTGAAATTAGGCAATTTTTATTGCTTTCTAGTAGTTGGCATCTGAGCCAGTCACGTATTGTATGTTAAGCTATATGGAGGAAAAACGCTGCATATAACCTATGTGGATTTTTTTAAATTTTTTTTTTTTTACAATGCTGTAATGCCTGGTTTATTCAGGAGTGAGCCAAACTTCAGTGTGGCTGTCAAGTGGCTGTGCCTTCAGGCTGATGCTCTGAGAGAGAGAGATTCTCTATGCCTTTTTTCTTCAACCAGTCACTAACTAGACAAATGGCCATCTTGAAATCTTTTCATCCCACTCCTGGGTTCTCTTTATCAAAGTTCCACTTGACCAGGTTTTCCTTTGGATGTGTAACCTTTTCTTTAAAATCAAAGTCACTGATCTGGTGGTGGCCTGTGCATTCTTTTTCATTCTTGTCTCCATTAGGATTTACACAACTCTTTCATATCTGTTTCCCTCAGAGAATGAAAAGAACATTGTAGAACGCAATGTGTCCACCTCAGGTGTCAGTATTTATTTTGAAGCTTACCTTTACGATGCTCCTAGTTATACCAACACTCAGTGGCAACTTCCACCAGTGCACCTGAGCTCGTCCCAGCGCCGTCCTTCTACTGCACTTGAGGATGAGGATGAAGATTCTCCTTCTGACAGCCAGACTCCTGAGAAAGTGAAGAAGCCTAAAAAAGTGTACTGCTATGTGTCACCTAAGGTAGATATCATAAAGATTGTTCAATAGATATTCTGTTTGCCTTTCCTTTGCTTTTTTCGGGTCAGACCTGCAATTTCTATACTCAGTTTCTGATACCGGTAAATGTAAAACTTAAGAGAATCTCACTTTCTCAGATGTTATGTCTTTGTCCTGTTTCTGTAAAGTTTTGCTGAAAAGAAAAAGGGAAAAATGGTCAGAGAACAAAGGCTAATTTTGTAAGTAGAAGAAACAGGAGAAACTGAAGGGTCTGTTAAAATCAGTAACTGTTCTCCATTATTGCCTGAAAGTGTTCAGAAACTAAAAAGTTCCCCTAAATATAATAACAGATTTAAATTAATTTTATTCATCTATCTCTTCAAATTTGTGGTTTTCTTTTGTCTAAGATGCTAAAATTTCATCTTAACTTGCTCTCCAGAAGACAGGAGTTGCACAGTTAGTCATTTGTTCTGGCAGAAATACACTGAGAATAAATTTCTGCAAATCTCATGGATTTAGCAATTTCAAGTACATTTTAAAAGATGTTTGAAATGGTCCTGAAAATTAGTGAGCAATAGGAGTAGTCCGTTGGCGTGACTTTTACCAGAACCTTTTTGTCAGTGCATTACAATCCTGTCCTGAATTCATCTTCTCAAATGTACTTAAGATTACTCTCCAATTAGACTGGTGACGTTCTGCTGAACACAGTAGCTCACTGCTATAAAATCTGTGTCATGCTGGCATCCCACATGCGTCAGAAATGCATGCAATGAAGTCTTACTGACAAACTGCTTAGAGTTCTGTGGAGCTTTAAAGGTTCTCAAGTATTGTGCCAAATGCTGCAGAAACCTGTTCCTGGGGTTGAAGGGAGGTCTGACCTTACGGATCTGTCCTCTGCCTCATGTGTTTCAGGGACAGCCCTTAACAGATGTGTAATGCTTAACGTTTTCTTTTCCTTGTGGTTACTCAGCAATTCTCAGTGAAAGAATTTTACCTGAAGATCATTCCATGGCGCCTTTTCACCTTTAGAGTGTGTCCTGGCACAAAGGTGAGCCCCTTTCCATGTACCTGTCACTGCACCTCCATGTTGTTAGCTTGTCATTCTTGTGAATCACAGTCTGTTTTTTCCTGTTGGAGAGAAGGGCTTCCACTCACAGAACAGCATTGTGTGGCATAAGTTTCAACTCTGGAATTCCCTCTCAGTGCCTAAATTTTGCTAACATTTGTGACTAGGAGCCAGTCTTATCACTCTTTCCTGCTTTTTGTCCCAATGCTAGGCAAAAATCTTGATTCCTTTGCATTTTTCTTGGTTATTTTCCTCATAACCTTCCTAAAAGGCTGTGACTGTGTCCATTGAAGCCCTTGGACTTGAGTGTGAAGTTTAAAACAGCCTCCTAAATGGAATCTGGATGCTTGAAATAGTTTTCCTGTTAACTGCATACACATGGGGGAGCAGAGAAAGTCACAAGAGCACAGGTGGTGTTGCTCTATCTACTGAACATACCGTGCCTTCTGCATGATGGGTTTACCCTTTCTTGCATCTTTTTGCTGCTAGTTTTCATACCTTGGTCCTGATCCTGTGCACAAATTACTGACACTGGTGGTGGATGATGGGATCCAACCCCCTGTGGAGCTCAGCTGCAAGGAGAGGAACATCTTGGCAGCCACTTTCATTCGCTCTCTGCATAAAAACATAGGTAAAGGGACAGTGAGGTGGGTACAGTAGTCAGGAAGTTAGCATTTTGAGTCTGCTAGTTTCCCTGGGGAATAAAGATTGCCAGCACTGAATGACTTCTGATGAGAACTTTGATTCCTGGAGTATCATGCTCTGTTCCTGTTGGTGCTTCCAGTGAATGTACTCCATCACAGCAGCTGTTCCTTTTCAGCTTGGCTTCTCTGTCAGGCTCTTTGAAAGTGCACCTGTGAGTATGAATACCAGCGAGATTAATTGCAAAACCACCTTGAGAGTTCTGTCTCCAAATCTTGCTGTGGTAAATATACTTTTGGGCTGTAAAGCTGTGCAGTTAATCATAGGAATGCTCTGTAGATGTTTGAGGTGTTGACAGCTCAGGCCTCACCCAAATTGTCACTCTTCTCAGGAGGCTCTGAAACCTTCCAAGACAAAGTGAACTTCTTTCAGCGAGAGCTACGCCAGGTGCATATGAAGAGACCTCATTCCAAGGTGACACTGAAGGTCAGCCGCCACTGCCTGCTGGAGTCGGTGAGTGGAGGAGTCATTTCACTTTTCCATGCTTTTCATTCTGCTCAGTGCCTAAGGCAGTCCAAACTGGAATGTGCCAGGGCAGCCATGCTAAAAATGGCTAGTCCCTCTGCTTCAAGGCAGATGCCAGCAGGCAGCTCGAGAAGGAGCTGTTAAACTTTGGAAAGGACTGGGAGGTTGTGCAGTCACCATCCTTGGAAGTGTTCAAGAAATGCCTGGATGAAGCACTTAGTGCCATGGTCTAGTTGACGAGGCAGGGATCAGTCAAAGGTTAGAATTGATGATCTTAGAGGTTTTTTCTGATTCTGCACAGATTTCTACTCTGTGATTCTGTAAAGGAATTCTGTAAAAGCCGGAAATCGGCTGAGGCTGCGATAATTATAAATTACATTGGAACTTGAGGCCTGGAGAGACTGTCCACCTGGACTAGATTTGGGAGCAGAACATAGAGCTCCTGAGTCTTTATATGTTTTTTTCTGGCACAGAGCCATTCAGCAAGATAAGCTGTCAAGTCAGATGTTCCCGAGCTGCATGCAATAAAACTCTTGCATCAGCAGGCTGCTAGCAGTGGTTCAGGGTGATAAAATGTTCTGTAAAGTTCCTTGTTAAAATCTTCACCATTTCTGACCTGAACTGTTGTGTTTTCAATATAGAATATATGTCATTCATATAATACAGCTCTTAAGTGACATTCTAAGTACTTTGTATGCTGGAGAGGCAGTTATCCTGACTTATTGTTTCCACCTGTGTCTCATAACAGTAATATTGCAAAAAATTGAAAGAACATTTCTGAGGAAAACAGGAGTGGCTGGGTTTTCCCTTGATTTATACTCAGTAAATCTGTGTTTCAGAATATTTTCTGCATGTATCGGCTTGCAGTGTTTATGATTGCAGTGTTAAAGATTACGTTTCAGTTAATAGCTTGGACAAAATTACTTCATTTCTAAACAGTATTTCCATAACTATTTTTTCCTATTACTTTGGAAATTCCTGCACTGTCTTGAGCATTGTTATAGTCTAAGTAAGACGAAATAAATCCAGTGCTGTAATAATGATGATGATAATTATAAAAAAAATAAATATAAGCGGTCATGACCAAGGTTGAGAGGCACAATCAACGTGTTTAGTCCAGAGGTGAGAGTAGCATAATGCTCTAACCTGTTTGAGGATAAACTAAGCCTTGGAGTCCAGAATCAGGGCACAGGAAATTTTAAACACTTGGGGTATTTTATTACACTTTTGCATCGTGACTTGCTGTAAGTATGAACGCAGTAATTCTCTTCAAGCTATTTTGTAAGGCTCTTTGAAACATTCCTATTTTAAATCTAATTCGTGGGCTGAAAGTGCTTTACAGAAATTGCTCCTTCCCACAGGCATTTTAATACATCAAACAATACTTCACTGAAGCTTTGAGAGTGATATTTCTGTGCTGAGACCTCACACTGGTTTTAAGATGAGCTGTATTTTATGTGGGTAATGTGTCTCGTAACAAAATGAGGAAGTGGCTTCTGTGGCTTTGGACAAATAAGAATTAGACCTTAGGTGTTTCTAATTTTCACTTTTATACTTTTGAGTGATAGACTTATTGGGGTTTTGTGTCTGCCCATTCACTTGCACATGACTGCATATTTGGTATGGGGTACTAAGCAGTAATGGTTGCTGTATTTTCTATTTTTCAGTCTTTTAAAGCAACACGGAATTTTTCTGTTTCTGACTGGAGCAAAAACTTTGAAGTGATTTTTCAGGATGAAGAAGGTGAGTTATCCTGTGAATATATGCAGAGGAAGCAAAATGATGGTGGAGTAGTTTTAGTCTGAAATCCTGGTTTCTTGTAGTATTCTCTTGTGGCTTTCCAGCCCTCTGATTTTTCTCACAGATGTAATTGAATTATCCTTCTGGTGCTATTGAATACCTACTTCACACAGAGACCTGGAGCCTTATATAAATCCTGCCCTTCTATCCCTAAAAAAAACCCCAACCCAACAAAACACCAGCTAGGGCTAGGTTTGGGAGAAGAACCTGTAGTTTTGCAGTCCCTGTTTACTGCCAGGTTGCTACAGAGCTGTTCATTGCCATGAACTCTTGTGTTGGGCAATACTGAGCAGCATGCATGAAACTCTTGAACTGATGAACCAGTTTAGATGACCAAGCTTGTTTTATTTTGTAGCTCTGGACTGGGGAGGTCCACGCAGAGAGTGGTTTGAGCTCATTTGTAAGGCATTATTTGATACCACCAATCAACTGTTTACTCGCTTTAGTGATAACAACCAGGCCTTGGTGAGTCTGCAGTTCCTATGCTGAATGCACAGAAATGTGACCATTGATGGGTAAACAATGCTGCTGTTAAGTGGTGTGCTACCTTACTCATTCTTTGGCTTGCCTTCACAGTTAGCTTGCCTTTCTCAAAGCTTTGCTTAGTGATCTTAATCCACTGAAGTGTTAAAGAGCTGGCTGGAGGAGCAGTACAGGGTGGCAAGTCAGCAGGGAAGGCTGAATTTTTGGGCAAAAGGAGGTGACATCAAAGTGTTTAGAGGTTTTGTTTGGTCTGAATATTTCAGAATCCGTTTCTGCTCTCATACAGCTTCTTGCCTGTGCACGTGAAACATTTCATATTCTTCCTACACAGGCTTAAGCATTTTATTTCTATTGCTTGGCTTTGAGGACATTACCCTAAAGCTCCTTGGCCAGCTTGAGAGATGTAGCAACTTGAAACGGTCCCGTAGCTGCTCTTTGTGCTAGTCAGTGTGGTACTTGGGTATTTCATTTTGCTTCTGCTTTGCAGGTGCATCCAAACCCAGGGCGTCCCACATATTTACGACTCAAGGTGTATGAATTTGCAGGCCGCCTAGTAGGGAAGTGTCTTTATGAATCATCTCTGGGAGGTGCTTACAAACAACTGGTCCGAGCTCGCTTCACACGATCCTTCCTGGCCCAGATCATAGGACTTCGTATGCATTACAAGGTAAAGCTGCCCAGCCTGTCTGAGGCCTGTGCTGGTTTGGGGAGAAGTTGAATGTTGGTGTAGTAGCTGAGCCAGAATTTTGGCTAACAGTGTAAGGGTATTTTTGTTCTGTTCTTCCCTCTACGTCTCTTCTTTCTTATTCTTTCACACAGTATTTTGAAACGGATGACCCAGAATTCTATAAATCTAAAGTGTGCTTCATACTGAACAATGATGTGAGTGAGATGGATCTGGTCTTTGCTGAAGAGAAATATAGCAAAACAGGACAGCTGGAGAAGGTGAGGGAAGCAATTTCTGTAAGTGGGATAATTTAACCCTTACTGCCTGCAGCAGTGGGGACCGAGAACTCTGCTATGCCCTAGAAAATTGAGCTTACACTGGGAAGCAACTCCTTTCTTGCTTTGTTTTTTTTTTTGTGGTTGGGAGTTCAGGTTTGGGGAATGCAACTGGTCCCACTCAGGTCAAATGTTCTGTTTTCAGGTGGTAGAACTGGTGGCAGGAGGGGCTCAAATACCAGTGACCAACGAAAACAAAATCTTGTACCTAAATCTGCTTGCACAGTACAGGCTGGCGAATCAGGTTAGAGAGGAGGTGGATCACTTCCTGAAAGGTAACATGCTGCCTGCTCCCTGCTCCTCTCTGCCTTTATCTCCCAGGGCATAGCACATGCTGCTCTTCTCTTCTCTTCCAGGTCTTAATGAATTAGTTCCTGAGAACCTCCTGGCTATTTTCGATGAGAATGAGCTTGAGGTAATCGCTGCTGTCCTAAGCAGCTCTGCCTTTACTTCCCCTCCTGTCTGACAAATGGAGTGCTGTCTGGATCTGGGAAAAAGCCAGAATGTTTCTTCTCTAAGCACTTCAAACATCTGCAATTTGCACAGTAGCTGCTGCCTTGTTTCCTGGGCTCCTGCCTTTCTGACTGCAGTCTCTTGCCTTTCAGCTGCTGATGTGTGGGACTGGAGATATCAGTGTCTGTGACTTCAAGGCACATGCTGTGGTGGTAGGAGGATCTTGGCACTTCCGTGAGAAGGTAAATGAAAGGGTTTATCCTTCCTGCTTGTTATCCCAAATACAGCAGAATTGCCTGGAATTTAGGTTTTTCAGAAGGACAAACTGAAAAATTCAGGGGTCAGGTAGGCCTGCGCGCATTATGATAGTGCTTCCCCCTAGAGAGATCCCTTCTGCCTGGCTGAGTAGAGGTGATGCTTAATCAAATACCAACAAGTAAAAGTTGTAAGCAATGGTCTTTCTAAAAAAAAAAATCCAACACAGCTCTAAATAAGAACAGTTCAGCAGGGAATCAGGAGGAGTTGGTGGGAATTACTGCTACTGAAGATGTTCATGGTGATACACTTATCTCTAAGAGATAAACATGCTTGCAGCCCACATGTAGTATTTGGAGTTCAGTGCTGTGGTACTACTGATGCTTAAATTTGTACCCCGTGATGGTTCTCATCCCTTTCTGCATTTCCCAGTGGGAGGGGTATGGGAATAGTAGCAGCTTTGTTTAGAAAAAATAACGGAAGCTGTCAAAACACCCCAGACGATAGAAAAGAGATAGAAACTTGTATTTTCAATCTATAAACACTGGGATGGTTCCACTTGCCTGCAGAAGTACCAGATGTTGTGAAAAAACCAAAAAATTAACATAGTGCAAGAAGGAAGTGAGTTTTCTGCATTGTAAACCTACCTCATTGCCTATGCAGGTATTTCTAAAAATAAAATCTTTGTGAGGAGGGCAGAAGCAGAAGAAGCCTTTCTGCTTTAAGGGAAAGGACTGGTGGGAGATTGTAGCGTGGGATATCTCTTAACTGATTAAGAACTATGTAATATCTACCTCTATGTGTCATCCTGGTAAAACAAATCGATTCTAACTGTTAATAGCACATGTGCTTGTGAGGGCAATTGACTGATATTCTTGCAAGTTGCCAATATGCTTGTTTGATTTCCTTGGCTGACCCATCTTTACCTTTCCTGGTTTGTAACAGGTCATGAGGTGGTTTTGGACTGTGGTCTCCAGTTTCACACAGGAAGAGCTGGCCAGGCTTTTGCAGTTCACTACTGGTTCCTCCCAGCTGCCCCCAGGAGGGTTTGCTGCACTCTGTCCATCTTTCCAGATCATTGCAGCTCCAACTCACAGTACTTTGCCGACAGCCCACACTTGGCAAGTATCCTGGGGTGGTAGGGCTTTCCCCATTGTGCTTTTGGGAATGACACCAGCTGGTTGTGGTGGGCAAACAGTGTGATGCTTGTGTCAGTCCATCTGAAGGCAGCTGATGGGGGTGGTTCCCTCTCAGACCTGGTCTGAATGGAATTTTTCTTTTGTTTTACAGTTTTAACCAGCTGTGCCTCCCTACTTATGACTCCTATGAAGAAGTGCACAAGATGCTGCAGCTAGCTATCAGCGAGGGTTGTGAGGGATTTGGCATGCTGTGATTTCCCCTTCCCAGGAGACCATTTAGCCTCTTGGCTCTTTGTGGCAAGACCCAGGTTCAACCCTCTGCTTGTTCTCCTTCCCTTCACTTGGGCAGTGGAGGCAGAGCAAAGACTCCATGTAAAGGAACTTGTCATCCAGAAGATGTCATGTGGCCTTTCTGTATCCCAGATATGTCATCAAGAGCTCATCTTTTCCCTTCTCCTCGTTCTCCCTTTGGTTCAATGTGAAAAAGCAAAAGGACTGGTGCATTTGTCAAGGAGATATTGCACTTGATTTCCATGCACCCTGTGTACCCATCCTTCTGTGAGAAGATGAAGTTCATAAGCAGAAGTTACATTGAGGTGCAGGAGAGCTGCTGAGCTGCCTTGACCGTAGCTCTCTAGGAGGAAGAGGGAAGACCAGCATGGAGCTCTGCTGGAAGCCTTGGCTCATAGGAAGTCTTTGTAACTTCCTTTGCCTTGGCTCAACTCCCCCATTGAAGCTCCCTGATATCTCACTATGACTCGTGAGGAGAATAGATTTGTCCACCCTTTCAGCACCTGACCCAGAAGGGTTTCTGGTTCTCCTTCTCCATCTAGCTCTGGATGCTGTTGTTGCCTGTGCCACAGAGAAAAAAGGGCAGTATCCACTGGAGGGAGTAACCCAAAGAGGAAAACAATCTAATTGGAGCACAAGTGCTGGCCCTGACAGTGATCCTGTACTACCTCCACCAGGGCCCAGCAGCAGAAGCGCCCTTCTCCAGCAGTGGCCGGTAATTAGCCTCTGCAAATGAACTGGAAGAGGAGTTTCTCCTCCACTGAATGTTTCTGACAGTTGATGTTGCACAGGAAGCTATTCCATGCCCTTGCCTTCTTTTCCCTTCCTCAGGAGAGAGAGTATGGGCATGAGTGTGATCCCTCAGTGCTGAGCACCAATGCCTATCCCACATTCACCTTCAGGGTATGGATGTTCTGTGGTAACAGTGACAGATCAATAAGCAGCTACAGTGTGCACTGTGCAGTTGTTGTTGGGATGATGGTACTGGGCAGAACGTGGTACCTCCACCCCACAGGATCTTGGCTTCTACCTCTATCATGCAGCAGCCTGAGGCTTCTCTTTCTCTATTGCATTTCAGGCAGTGTCCAGGGAGTTGCTGGTGCCTGGAGAGCAGCTAGATTTCTGCCCTTCTGAACTTCTTATCATCTTTCTTCATCTTTCCTTTCGGCATGTTCCGTTCAGTGCTGTTAGCTTTCCACCACGGAATGTTCCCTAGAATTGCACCTCAGTGGTCACTCAGCAGCTTGCACCCACCATTGTCTTGCTTGTGGGGAAAGGAGTGGATAGACCAGAATGAGAAGTAAGCTTTTGATTGGGGTCTGTTGGCAATCCATTCAGCCCTTCCCAGAGAAGTAAAGGGAGGGGGAATCTGGGAATCCAGATGAGTTCTTCAGTGAAGCAGAATTCAAGATCTTTGCTTTCTACAGCCTACAAGTAAGGCAAAGGCATGCAGGAGTCAAAGTGGGAGAAATGCATTGCCACTACCTGCAATGTAAGCTCTCTGGATTACGGAATTGCTGGCTTTCTTCCAGAACGGATTCTCAGACTGGCATCCCAGAGCTAATTTTAGAACACTGTATTGGATAAAATGTCACATCATCCTCTTCAGTCCCCTTCTGCTGTCCTCAGGCTGATCCGGTCAGACTTGAGCACAGTATGGATATTTTAAGTCAACTGTGTGTGCTTTTCAAATATAGCTTAGTTGAACTGACTGGGAATTTGTGGGAAATATTCTACATCTATAAAATGTTTTTAAGGCAGCATCTTAGTCATTCTTGGGCTGAGTGTGTTACTTCTGTACAGAAAAAAAATAAGCCATTTTGGTGCCAAAAAGCAGTCAGCTGAACATTGAGACTACTCAGGGGGATTTCTTTGCCTTGTGAATTCTTTCCCTCACTGGCACCGAGGTGCTGCGAGGCTGCCAGCTTGATAGTTGCCACTGTTGTGCTCTGACAGATCACATTAGTAGTGGCTGTTCTCCCTTTTTTAGTGCAGGCTGCATTCTGCAAGGTTCTGACCTTTTTTGGGTGGAGAGTATGGTACCATTTTATTTATACTGCAGGTGGCTTCCATGGTCGGTAGAGTTACAGCTCCTGTGTTCACCATGCCCCTGCTTCAGTGATTTCCCCAGGGACTGAGAGGAGGTGGTGGTGCTCAGCTTAAGTCCAGTTTGTTGGGAAGCATAGCTTGGTGTTTTCTCCATATTGTCGCCTCACCTGGTTGAGGATGTTTTCAGTCCTGTAGCTATGGGCCAGCCCTGACAGTGACATCTCCCTCAGGAATCTTCTCCCTTTTTCTCTCGAGCTGGCCTTTTTTTAATCTGAGGGTGAAGTAGCTGACCACTGAGTGGACTTCTACTGTAAAGAGCTCCTAAATGCTTCTCATTTCATTGCAGCCAGCACCCAGCACTTCCCAGAAGCTGTGAAGATGCCAAGGACTTCCTTCTTAACACAAGTGCAGTCAGAACTGGGATGGGTACTCTCAGTCAACTAAACCCACCCCTCTGTTTGCACAGGCCCCTAGGCTGCCCCCCCACCTGAGTTCCTGAGTTCCACCACAATATTTCTAAATTTATCTCTGGCTTTACACCCTTTCCCGGTACAGTCACTTTTACTGCTGCCCTTAGCGCTGGCAGTGGGGATGTGCTTTGGTCACCTATGCTGTATGTTACTTCTGGCAGAGGCTCATTACTTTCCTTTTTTACTCCTTATTTATTGCCACTTAATAGAAGCTCTTCTGAAGAAATTCTTAGGATCCCGAGACCATCTTGGACAGGTTCCGTGTTTCCTGAAGCTGCTTTGAGGTGCACAGGGCCTGGCTTCAACTTGCACCTGCATGTTTATAGGAAACCAGGAGCTGTGGATGATACAGGTCAAATCCTACTTCCCTCTGGTGAATTTCTGGCAGAGTTCAGCCAAAATCTGGAAGCCTGTGGTTGTAGTAGCTGATTTTGTAAATAGTTTGTATAATAAATAAAATATTTTAAAAATGCTGCCTTCTCAGCTCAGCATTCTTTTCGGGCTTTACGGAGGGAATCAGACTGGTGCTGTCTGGGGGAAAGGGGCCTCTCCAGCTCTTCAGATGTCTAGCAGAAGTCTGGTGCAGGGGGAGGGTGTGGATGGCTGAAGCCAGGACTCTGGGCTGGGGCTTGCAGGCTACTACGAGGCCTCACTGCAGGTAGGCTGGGAAATGCTGTGAAGCAGCTAGTAATGCTAGAAAGAATTTCAAGGACTCTTTAATGTAAATTAATAATGCAGTCGGTGCAATCACTTTTCTGTCTCCCTGTGTATTACCTGACTCTGAGCTTCAGGTACTTGTAGAGCTTGTACTTCACAGTACTGTCAAGATTAAGTGAAGCCAGGAGAAGAGGGGGCTTTTGGGCCCTTTCCACCTTAAGGATTAAAATCATAACCTTAAAACTTGAGAAGATTCTTCAAGATGATTCTGTGTCTCTTAGCATTTCTGCCTGTGAAGTGATGAAACACTATTTCCTGGGCTGTACAAGATTTAGTCCTCAACCAGCAGAGCATTGGTTGGCTGTGTGTGTTCTACCACAAAATTAGGTGGATGTTCTCATATGTGCAAGCAGCAGCCAGTGTTGATTCTGGCTTTCAGGCCATAAGCACTGGCTAAAGAAGAGAGTGAGTGGTGCATGCAGTTCTCAGGGATTACCTCTAACACTGTGTTGTGTATTACTTTAAAAGCTCCTGCGGCAACAGAATTGTCTTTCGCTGGACTCAGATGAGGGAGGTTTTATAAAGCAGTGGTGACTTTATGAATACAGAAACTGAAGTTCCCGTGTCCTCTGAAAATTGCAGAGGTTGTGAATCTAGAGCTGCTGGAGTTGGGGCCAGGGTACTAAAAGGTGGGTGAGTTTGTCAGCAAACGTGGCGTGAGCAAAATGATACACAGCAAGCCATGTGGACATGCCTTTACATGCCATGACCAGTACAATTCATAAGAAGGGGGCCAGGCTGAGCCTGGAGTTTTAAAAAACTATCTGTTTGGGTGTGAAAGAGGGAGCTCAGCATGCTGGATTACTTCAGCATGAAGTAAGTTCTAAAGTTTCAGCCCCTCTTTACAGGATGCATGATATCATCTGGCTGCTCACATTGTCCAGCCTGATCTCCAGTTTCTTGTGATTTCTTGGAGTGGTGACAGTGCCCTGTTGCTGACTCCACAGCCTCCATTTATCCTGGCACTTGGCATGGAGTTGGGGCTCTGAGAAATCGTGCCCAGGCACTTCATGCTGGAATCCTGCATGCCCGAGCTTGTATATTCAGCAAGAGTTGATATCTTTGGGTCCTTGATTCCGTACACAGCCACTTGACCTGAGGTGTATCTTGATGTGCTGCTCGGGAAAATGGATTTTTGTGCATTCGGTTCCTCAGCTGTGGAACTACAGAGAATGAATTTCTTCAGATACCTAAAGGAGAAAATGGGGAAACGATGCTTGGTTTGGATAAGATCTGTTCTTACTTTCACAGTGCTGTGGCTGAGTTGGTCAGTTGAACCAAGCTGCAATTCCTGGCTCCCATAGCGAATTACTACATTTTGTATGGTTTGGGCTCTTCTGCTACCATCTTGTATCTGACTGTCCTGGTACAGGAGTACAGAAAGGGTTTGAATGTGTGATTATAGGACCTCTAAAAGGGAAACACTTATGGCAAACAGCTAAGCCGACCAAAACCTCAGCTAGTCTTGGCATCAGCTGTGTGGTGCAGAATCTAAGATTTAGAACCTTCCCCTTGAACTCTTTGGTTTTTTCATTGAGTGCGTGAGAGATGCTAATCTCTGCTTTCCAGAGCGTGAAACTTGATTGTAGGAGAGGAGGTGTTACTGCATGAACGTGTTCATTTTTAGACATAATTTGCTATAACTTCTTTGCAGTAAAACAAAACAGCTGTAGCTGAAATTCACCCAAAATTCCCAATGAGTCGTTTCCAGCTACCCTTCTGCAGGAATGGCGTGCTACAAAGTGTTTTGAGGCGTGGGCAGTTGCACACAAGGTTGGAAGTGGGGAGTAAGGCTGAGAGCCAAGACTCTCCACCTTGGTATTAAGCTGCAATAAATACAAAGAAAGTGGAGCTCTTGCAATGTATGAGGGATGGAGAAACTGGAGTTGGCCTAAGATTGCTCAAGAGTTTTCTCTGAGGCATGTGAAGGCCAGAGTGAGTTTAGGTGGTTTTGGGGGGAGTGACTCTGCATGGCCAAAACCAAATTCTTCTCACCCTCTTGAGGCAATTCTCTGCTAAGCTGTGAGTATGTTGGCCTATACCCGCCCCTTATTTTAGGGATTTGTGCTAACATAATGCTGAAGGCCTGTAAATTCATGCATTTTCTTGAGTAATTTTAGAAATCTCTTCTCTTACCAGAAGGAACAGCTGTTTGGGGCTTTCTTGTGCTCCAGTAGCTGAAGTGTGAGGTTGCCTTGAGATAAGATAGTGCTGCTTTTACAGCAGTGAGTGAAGAAATGCAAGGATATAAAATTCCCTGCAGTCCTGTTGGAGGATGATGAAAGTGGCTTAGTGGGGGTTTCAGGTTTGTCTGAAGAAGTGGCTTGCTGAGTAGAAGCTAGCTCAGATTTGCAGAGGGCTTTATTGCTGGTGTGGAGCAGACTCAGACCACCACTTTGGGAAAATTGGCAGCCTCTTCTTCCCTGTGACTACAGCAGTCCGCAGGGGAATTCAGCCTTCTCTCTCCTAGGTCCTTTTATATGGGGAACAACATGCAACACACTGCAATTATCTACATTGTTGGAACTAAAAATTACAGGCCGAAAATGTTGCTTTCATGTCTTCTAGTAAGACATTGAATGGTTGCCTTTGTGCTCGCCCATTGAGAGCATCTCACTGCCTGCTGTCTTCTATGCTGACCAGTGCTGTCTTATTTCCTTCTGCTCACTCATTTCCTGTCCATCTTCTGTTCTTTCTCTCCATCTTATTCCCATCCTAAAGAGCCTATGGACTCTCTGTGTCCAGATGTTGCACAGCTCCGTGCACAATGGGGGCCTTGTTCCAAGATGGGAGCTCCTACCGCTACACAGCGTTGCTGTTAAAAACCGAGGGCTTAGTTATGGACAGTCCTAGGGCTGTCAGGGTGGAGGGACTGGGCAGCTGCTGGCTGTTCTCGCAATGAATCTTTTCGGGTTTAGAAGACTTCCACGGCATCCTCCGTGGAGCCCAGGTGCTCCCTGACTCAGCTCCGCGCTCTGAAGCCTTGCTGCCCGGCCCTGGCATGCTCGGGTGCGTCTCTGGGTGCAGGGACAGCAGCCGTGCGACAGCCCTGCTGTGCCGCCGGACCCTGACTGCGGCTGGTTGGCCACCAGAGGGGGAGCGGTAGCTCCGTTTAAGAGCGGCCAGCTCCAGCTCTCCCGAAACCGCGCAGTTTTGGTTGGTAGAGTCACTTGCTGCGCTTCAAATCCCCGAACTGGAGTGTGTGAGAAGTGACCATCTGGAGAGTATCTGCTGGTTCTGCACAACCCCCTGCCCTTTTGTTTTCCAACAGGCAACAGGTTTAAAATGCGTGAAAGGAAGGTGGATTTGCATATGTATGATTAACCTGCAGCATTCTCTCAGGAGACTCAGCACAGATAGCTTAGTAAGAATAATGTTCTCAATATGAACAAACAACAGCAGTAACACTAACAAGATTAGGTGTGCTCCCTCAGGCTTTGAGACACAGGTTAGTCATCAGTATGTGAGGAGAGAGGGAGTTTTGATGTGTGGACCAGGAAAGCAGAATTGAGCTGGTGCACAGAAAGAGCTGATAGTCTCTTTTTAGGACTCATTATAGGATAATGGACTTTTTTTTATTAACTGCAAGCACCACTAGCCTTTCCAGAGACCCCGGGAGAGTGGAAGCTGACGTGAGTTTTGATGAGTTGCAGTAAGTGACTGGAACAGAGCAGCAGTTCCAGGATCAGGAGAGAAAAAAGTCCCTGTTATCACCCTCAGAAGGCAACTGTCCTGAAGTGGCCCCTGCACAGGCCAGTGCCTTCCTTGAATACTCTTTGCACCAGGTTGTTTTTGAGTAGAGGTGGCCTGGGCCAGCTAGCCTTGCACTTTGCAGTTAGTGGTGTCAGTAGCCTGCTGGCAGTGCCTTTGGACAGTGAATGTCTTTCTAGGAGTCAGTTGGCTCTGCTGTGCCTCATCCCCTCTGGTTCCTCCTCCTGCGCAGGGCTGAGCTTCGTTTCAAGTTTGGAGTGGCAGCGTGGCAGAGGAGCTGTGTAACAAATACATTTCTGAGGTGTAAGGCACTTGATGCTGCCGAGCTAATTCAGGCCTGAAGCTCTGACCTTGACAGGGCTGCTTCTCAGCAGGGTAAGGAGCAGAGGGAAAGGCACCAGGTCAGTCAACAACAGCAGAGGGTTGGGAGGTGGTAAAGAATCATGGTGATGCTGGACTCAGGCGTCTTTGGATTCTAGAAAATTCTAGAAGGTACCTGCACTTTCTGACTGCATTTCTCAGCAGGATCCTTGATCTTTAAGTGCTCAGTTTAGTGCTGGAGGTTTAGGATTGCATGAACAGGTAGCCCATGGAGATAGGAACAGAGTTTGGTTGAAGTTTATAAGAGACTGAAGGAAACTCACCACTTCTTATGCCTTTATCTTGTTGACAAAGGTCAAAGTGACAGCCAGCAGGGATTGAAAGGCAAAAAGCACGTGGCTAATCAAAACTGTCTGCTTCACATATGGACTGAGGAAAGCGTGAGCTTTCCTGCCTATCCTCCTGAGGGCAGATAAAAGAGTGTGACATGCGTGTGGATAATGAAAACATCTATGGCTAAATAAGATTTAAAGCAAATAAACATTCCTGCTTCAGGGCCAAAGCCTGTCTCTGACAGACAGAAGTTAGAAAGGAGGGTTTTTTTCTGCCTTTCTTGAAGCTGTCCACTGTCCTGTGCTGGATGCTGACCTGGAGGAGCATTTGGTAGCTGGTGGCCCTAGTCAGGAAGAAGAAGGTAGTATCTGCTTTAATCCTGTCTTAGATATTTTGCTAATTAGGCTTGAGCCAGTTTAATACATGAGTAAGGAGCAGGCATATCCTTCACAAAACTGGGTGTTAATGTCTTTCCAAAAAACCCCTCCAATCTAGGGGAGGGCTACCCTCAGCATCCTGCTGTGTCTCTAAGAGGGACTACATGGAGAATGATGGGCTCTTCCTCCTGCCCTGTGGTCCCAGTGCAGCACTTACCGTGTTCCCAGCGGATGCATCAATGGAGAGCTCCACCAAATGTGGTGAGAAGTCTTTGACATGTTTTCAGAGTGTCTAGGAGTCTGCTGTTAGTCAGATTTCAGTATGGTTGTGTTTGCTGGATAGCTGATTTCCTTTTCACTCTCTGAATTGTTGTATGGGTCTGGGGTGATGATAGAGCCTGAGCCTGGAAGAGAACTGTGCTGTGGCACTGCATCAGGGAGCCCCACACCTGTGCTCCTGCATGTCCTGGAGCTGCTCTTATTGAGCCGTGAAGCCTGCTGGTAGGTAAAAGTCTGCCTTTTGTCCTCTGTGGTCTCAGCCCAGCCCAGGTTTGAGAAGGAGGATTGTCTCCTACAGCTCATCCTTGGTGAGCCCCATGGAGAGGTGGATGCAGCTGTAGTTTCTTCTCTGTCTCCTCACCTTCATGCCTCTCCCTGCATCTCATCCTCTGCCTCGTTCTCTTCCACTGTTGCTCCTTCCACTCTGTTTGCCAGTACAGCAGTGGAGAAGATGAAGTGCCCTGGTGAACTGTGGCTTGGCCTTCTCCCTTCTGCCCGGGAAGAGCCCTCTCCCCAGTTTTCTCTGGTTGCCTTTTGCCTTTCTAATCAGTCACGGTGATTTAGCCTGGCACCGGTTGGCAGGGGCTGTACCTTGGCATCATGAGCAGCCAGGGTCAGCTGTCAGCCTCTGAGCCATGAGCCTAATGCAACAGAACAGATGTAGGTATTTTTTCCAAGTTTTTCCTGGGCAGCAGGATTAAAGTCTCTGTTCTCAGCTGGGGTCCCCGGTGTAGTCACTTCCCTCTGTTACACAACACCCTATTAAGAAGAACAGCACAAACATGTTCATTGGGATCCCTTCCCCCAGCCCTACAAGGCCAAGGAACAAAGGCGAGGGAGGTTTCCAAAGGCTGAAGAGCTGTCTGTTTGGTCCAGGAGCCCTGGGATAATGCTGCCCAGCTATCCTCCTGTGAAAAGGCTCTGCCTTTCTCTGCAGTTCCCATCCTTGTGGTGCCAGGGGTAGAAGGGAGCTCAGAGGGTGGTGGTGGTAAAAGAGCAGTGGGGTCATGTTGTTCCTACATCCATCTGGCAGCGTGCCAGCTTGAGTGAGTACCAATGCAGGGACAAAATATTGTGGCAGCAGCATCCCTGGCAGGCCTGGTGTCTGTGCCATCCCACTGACCTGGAGGCTTCTGAGTGTGCATGAGCAGCCAGCAAACAACAGCACGTGGTGAGAAACCCCAAGGGGTTTCTTGGTGCTGGCAAGGGAGAAGGGGTAAGGTGTCTTCCAGGGTCTAGACTGGCTTGAATCCAAAGGTGTCCTGAGAAGATCTGTAGCTTCTGGTTGCAAAAGTACTGAGAGGGCTTGCTGGAAATGGAGGCAGTGTGCTCTTCATAGATGATCCTGGAGAGCTTGGCCACAGAGAGGGACTGCAGGCACCCGTGGTGAGCAGGAGAGGGCTTCCCCAGCAGACCAAAGGGAGCAGTCAAGTCCATGTGAGCACATGAGGATCTGCTGCCTCTGTGCACCAATTACTTGCTTTAGTGACAAAAGACCATAAATGAACAAGAGAGTTAATTAGGTCTGCAGCAGGCCAGGTCTGGAAGCCTGCAGAGCTGAGAACTTTGGAAAGGGTTCAAAGGCGCAGGGGGAGGAGAAAACCCTGGAGCTCTGGGTAGCAAAGGTTCTGCAGGTTTTTCCCCTCGGAGAGCACCAAGAAAAAACATCTGTGACCTGAAGGATGGTCCCCAGGAGGGGGAGAGACCAGCTCCTGGCAGCATCTGTTTGTTCAGGCCTCCAATGAAGGACTTAAACAGCTTGTTAATTCACGGCTTCGTACAGCTGCAGACCCTTCGTCATTGCAAGCAAACCTCGGGGGCAGCGTGTGCAGTTGTGAGCCAGCTCCTTCACCGTGGTACTGTGTGCTCTGGACAGCTCAGTGAGCTGTCAGCAGGGCTGGGGGGCATACTGCAGCTGTCTGGCCCATGTCTAGTAAAATGCTTGCAGCAGGTCCTTTCCATCTGCTTTGGCCCAAGAGTGACCCTTACAAACCTCCTCTCCCTGCAGTCGCCTCAGCAGATGGGAAGGCAGATGGAAAGAGAAATCTCTGAAGCTTTAGCAGTGGAAAAGTCTGACCCTGTGATACCTCTCACCCCACCACCCAGGTACGGGCACTGGGTTCTTGCAATGACACCTTAACCCCCTGCGCCCTGGTCTCTGTGTTTCTTCTCCCACCCCCTTGGAGCACTTCCTGCTCCCTTCTCTGGACCTCAGTGGAGGCTCTGGATGGCATCCAGTTGGAAGAAAGCCTGCCCTCGCTCTGCAAGCACAGTGGGAAGGGGCAGCCATGTTATGAGGGAGGCTCTCGGCAGGCCAAGAGCTGAGGAGCACCAGTGCTCTAGGTGATGTCTTGTTAGGGTCTCGGGGTCTCTGATTTGGGGCTGGGGGTGTTCAGCTGTGGTAAATCACTGCAAACTACTTTGAGCAGCTGCTCTCAGCCGCCCTCTCCTGTCCCCTGGATGCATAAAGTCTGCTTTGGGAGGGGGGCAGAGGGTCCTTTCCCTATCCAGTTGTGGGGACCGCAGGAGTTCAAGGAGGTGGAATGGCTCACTTGGCCTGGGGGAACACTGGAGGAAGTTCCAGCTCAGCAAGGGTGCTGGGGACAGCTGAGTCGTGTATTGCCTGTAGTCTGCAGCAGCTGCTCTGGAGTCAGGACTCAAACCCAAGCTTGGTCACTGTCCCAGACTTTTCCTTCACCTCATTTGTCAGTGGCTTCAGATGCAAATTCAGTGGCCGGTATGCGGAGGCTTGGTTGGTTTTGCAGGGCTCCTGTCGAGCTGCCCTCATTCAATCTGCCTCCCTGGTGGGCCTGGCTGGATGTGAGCGCTGCAGAGGTCTTGGAGGGAGTGTGTGGGGCACGCAGGTTACAGTGCTGTCACCTTCCTCTCTGTGGGATGGCAGTGGTGGCTTGGACAGAGGACAGGCCCTTCCCATAACACAAGCGATGTCGGTGCATCCAAGTACAACACAGAAGCGGAAGGTTTGCTCTGCAGTCGCAGTTCACCTCACCCCACCTCACATTAGTACAAAGCAGCTCAAGAGAGATGACCCTTCTTCCTGCAAAATACCTTGTGCAGGCAGCGGATAAGAAGCAAGAAACTGAAAAGAAATAGCAGGATAGTGGAGAAAAGCTTGGAAAGCCAGGCCTGCAAAAGCAAAGATGTCCAGGGGCCGTGTAGAGGGGCTCCACTGTAGTGTTTGGTACCATGCCCAGCCTGAAGCTCTAGCACCATTTAGTAGGCCGGACCAGCCTTGGCCTCGGTCTTGTTTGGCTGGATGAAGCAGTTGTCATCATGTCCCAAGTACGGTATCATCGTCACTTTGTAATTCCTTCAATGAGGTGTTGCAAACAGATATACACGTGTTGTAGCTGTACTTTGGAATTAGACTTGTCCCTGGGGGCAGGCAGTGATAAGTGTTAAGAGCTGTTTGGTTCCCAAACTCTTGTGTTTCTGAACTGGTTTCTGTCAAGAGCAGAAGTCACAAAGCTGGGGAAGAGGCTGTTCCCCACCAGAAACACCCTGATGATCTGGGGAGGGATCCTAAGGGTTAATAACCAGGCTAAGGTCATTGGTAGTGTTACCTGACCACTGCTGATTGGGTTTGCCCTTGTTCAGTGCCTGCCCCTGGGATTTCCTTGGAGCTGCAGGGGCAGATCTGGCTCTGTGGGCATGAGTCCCCTGTGGGGAGAGGCTGTGATAAATGACCGTCAACGAAGATAAAATAAAGCGTAGGAAGAGAAAATTGCCAGAGCTTTAACTCCAGTGGGTGCAGAGGTTCAGCCTGGTTCAGATCTGCTGGCAGGCAGGGAAGGGTCCTTGGCCAGCTGGGGTCTTCACAAGCTGGAGGTGACCTCGGGTGAATAGGACATCAGGATGCGTTGCATAAATCAGACTTGAAGTGCCAGAGAATCTCCAGGGAGATTAAATGTCTTAAGTGTCATCAGCTCTGCAGAGATAATGAGAACCAGAAAACACCAGGAGGTAAAATGGCACAGAGCTGTGAAAACAGGCTTGTGGGCCTGGAATCCTCATGGATTGTGCTGACTGCAAGGGCTGGTAGGGGAGGGTGGCCATGGAGTAATCTGGTGTTTATGGAGGAGCTGAAGAGTTAATCCTCCCAAATCTCAGCGGCAATCAGCTCTGAAAGAAGAAAGTCTTCCTCCCAAGTGATGTCCCCTGCTCCCCACCCCTGCTTTTTCAGTTGTCTTGAACAGAAAGCAAGAAACCAGGGAAATGGCAAGGGCTGGATCTGCTATCATGGTGTTTGCATGGTCAGGGAGAACGGGGCTCCAGGCTTAGCCTCTTGACCAAGGCCCTGTAACGTGGGGGTTGAGGGAGCCAGGAAGTGCAGCTAAAAGCATGTGTGGGTCCTCGGGTGTCACACCCCCAAGAGGGTCACCCCCACCTCCTCTGATGGCGACCAAACCCATTGCAGCAAAGTTGGTGGATGGCCACCTGTGTTAGAGGCCAGAAAAGAGTTAACAGTGCTGGAACAAGTTGCCCAGGAAGGCTGTGGAGCCTCCATCCTTAGAGGGGTTCAAAAACTCAATCAAATGTGGCTCCAGCATCCTGGTGTGAGCAGGGGACCGGGCCCTTCTCCAGAGGTCAAATCCCACCTCAGTCAGTCTGTGAGTGTGTGGGAGAGCACCAGGGGATGATCTCCACTGCCAGGACAACCTGCTGGCTTGGCTGTGCCTGGGAGCTTCGTAGCTGGCTGAGGCAAGGACAGTAGGAGCTGTTTTCTCCTCACCTCCACTGTGAAACCAGAGTGATGGGCTCCTTCACCACTTCCTTGTCTGTGCCAGTCCTTGCAGGGCTGTGGCTGAGACCGGCAGGGTGGGAGCACTCCAGGGCACAGCAGAGCGCTGTTGGAAGCCATCTGAGCTGGGCCCTGCCGTGGTAAAAGTGACCTGGTTCCACAGCTCCCAGCGGGAGGCAGGGCTGTAAAGCAACTGTGAGGGTTAGGCACCACCAGCCACCCGGCTGGGTTTGGCATTAGGCCTGAGCTGGTGAGGGTGAGGGCAGGGTTATCTCACAAAAGAGTGATGAAGTAAGTATCTGGTGGGGTTTTGTTTTCCTAGCTGCCTCCTTGCTGCTGCCCTGAAGGCTTGTGGTAAAGGGCAGATCTTTGCAGTTGTACCTGTGCTCAGGTGTGTGCCTTCCTCGGCCCACAAAGGCTGTGTTCCCAGCTTCAGTTGCGCAGAGCTCTGTGTTGGCTGTGAGATCTCAGGCTGGATTAAGTGGCAAAGGCAAATCCTCGGCTTTGGGAAGAGCACACTTGACCTTTGCCTCTACAGAGTTACGTTCTCCCTTGGGAGGAAGTGTTGGCTCAGCTGCTAAACAAAGCATTGGCTGTCATGAGCAGGACCTGCCTGCCCCAGGGAGGGAGGGCCTGGGCTGGGGGTCAGATTTATAGTCCAGGGGGGAGGAAGAGACAACACACCCATTGACCTGTGAGCTTAGAGCTGACCAGCTCAATTTAATGAGAAATGCTATGCTGCCTCCTCTCTCAGCAAAAATACACCATCTGGAATGCTCTGGGCAGATGGGCCCACTGGCACACGCAGAAGCAAAAGGGAATTTTGCTTGGCAAGATCCGAATGATATTTTGAATCCCCTTCCCTTATTTTCCAACTTGTTCTTCTCTGTCGTGTCTTGCAGTGCCTCTTAACATGAATTCCTTTTAGCTGCTTTGTGGGATCTCAAGTCCCACGGAAGAAGTATCCAGTGGTAGAACTGGGCACTAGCATGGACTTCAGACAATTCTGTTTGTGCTCAGTGGTAGGAGTGGAAGGAGAGGAGAGGATTGTTAATCAGCTGCTGATTAACTTTGGCCCAGACCATCTGAAGATCTTGTGGGAAACAACCACCACATTGCCAAAGCTCTCCTGCGTGCTGGGGGTAGAGCTGCCTCCTGCCCTATCAGCTTTACAGGTTATCTGTGTCTCTTGCCTCCGTCACTCCCACCCCAAAGTATTGGCTGTGTTTCCACTGGTGTGGGATGGCTGGAAAGAGACCAAAATCTGTAGAGGATGTTACCGAACACGTATGTGGGAGGTCTGTTGTTAGCACGGGTGTGAATGCTGCACATCTGAAAAACAAATACGACGAGAGGGGCACGTGAAACAGCTCAGGGCAGTGGGCCCCACTCCTCCTTTAGATCTGCTTGGCGCTGACAAACCCATTAGCGGCAGCTTGGTGCTGCTGCTGATCAGGACCTTGCTGAGAGCAAAAGCCCTGGAGTCTGCTGGCAGCTGAGCTTTCCACAGGATCAGGCTGATGGAGCCAGTTACCCCGTCCCAACCCATATGGTGCAGATTCACGATCAATTTTCTGAGCACGTGGAGTTTCTGGGAGATGTTTGGCTGAAGTCTAGGCTTTGTGTAGCTGCGTCAGCAGGTTCTGGGGTGGGAAGGGCACTGGATTTCACTTGCCTGTTTCCTTCCTAGAGCCTTGCTGACACAGCTTCCTGGACCACGAGTGTCAGGAAGGGGCAGTTCAGTTTCTAGGGGAAGGTGGGAGGGAGGAGAGGCTCAGGCCAACCTGCACGAGGCGTGAGAAGGGCACCAAACCATCCTTGTAGCCCAGCTGCTTCCTCCACTGAAGCAACCAGACAGAGTTTCTGCCATACTCAGACTGTTTGGAAACATGTTGATAAACTTCCAAATGTCTATTTTACAATCCAGATGTGCTAGTCTTGGCTGTAAACCCTCATCTGAAGAACAGGTGTGCTATAACGTTTCTAGCAGAGGCTCGAAAGCCAGCTGGAGGCTTGAACTGAGCAGGGGCCAAGGGGCTGATGCCATATAGGATACGGATCCTGGGGCAGGGACAGGTGGAAGAGAGCTGTAGGTCAGCTGTAGTTCACTCAGCTCAGACTGTGAGGGAAGAGAGGGGCAAGCTGGAATATCCCTCAGCCCCCAGGCTCTGCTTAGCAGCGCTGGAGCTGTCGCAGAAGAGGCTGCCCTGCTCTTACTGGTAACACAGATGCATCCCTGGGGTGGATTTGCCGTGGATTCACCTGTCCTGGTGAGGAGGCACAGGGCTAGAGCTGGCTGCCAGCCTCTGGTTTCTCTTGACATCCCCAGGAGCCCTGTGACAGCAACCTGCCATAGGAGCGGCTGCCTTAAAGTGAGCAGCAAGGTCGGGGTGACAGCCCAGGGGCCACATGGGTGCCATCTCCTCGTGGAACAAGAAACCAAAGTGTCATTGAGAGAGGTCCCCAGAGACAGCACTTTCCCTGCCACCTGGGGTGGCCCCGGTCATGCTCTGTGCCCTGCCAGGAGCATTTAGCGTCCCCACGTCCCTTACGGTGGGCATAGTGCTGCTGCCTGCTCAGATGGGCTGACATGGGGAAACAGGAGCGGGTGGGAAGGCAGAGGCATAGCCTGAGAATGCACGCCAGAGCTGAACACAGAGGTAATCATCATCATCATCATCATCATCAGCGAACACTGTACCTGCTTTTGTCTTCAGCTCCAAACTCCTCTGGGAGAGGTAGGGGAATCACGAATGCCATCTCTTTAATCATGTTATGGACTTCTGTGCTTGGCATGGCCCCTCTCTGGGTGGGAAATGGGTGCTTCCCCACCTCCAGCTCCCTGTGTTTCTCAGAAGATTATGATCTGATGTGGTGTGGCAAGAAAGGGCGCTTTGCTCATCTTCTCTGCAGCTGACCTGCGTTTATTTCCTTGTTAGACTCTCATTGATCATTATTCTTGTTTCCTGCAAGAGTGTGGGTCCCCTCTTAAGGCTGTGTGCCACACCTCTGTGCAGTCACCACCTGTCAGTAGTCAGCATGGCAACAAGTGAGGGAGACTTGTGGAGCTGTGATGTCACCAGAGAGCTGGATTCCCAGCCTGTGAAGTCATACCTGGGAAATTGGGTATTCAGCCTAATCCCAATAATTACCCACTGGGGCTGTAAAGTGTCAATGCACCAGTCTGTGGTGTGATGATTGACTATTTAAGCTCTAACACATGCCACCTAATAATCGCCACTTTTTTTTCATTTCCCTAAGATTCACTTATTAATAAGCTATTAAACATCCCCTTGAAATCACTGCATTGTAATGAGCTGAGATCACTGCTCACACGGTGACTGCAGTGCCCAAACTGGTAGGAAAGCACCTAAAATCCTGTGCCATCCCCAGGATGGCAGAGTAATCAAACTAATATGCAGATACAACATCAGCCCCAACAATCATTCTTATTTCAGGATCTACCATCATCAGTTTTACTCTGTTACGCAAAGCTGATGGGCTGAAGAACTTAAAGTCCGAGTTCCCCATGCCCTGGGCAGCCACAATGAAGTTCTTAAGAAGTGAACAGCAACATTAAGGGAACAAATCATTGCTTTTTAGGATGATTACTTAGGAATCAGAAGTAGGAATGAAACTACTCGAATCACAAACACTCTGTAGAATTCAAAGTTTGATTCAGGTCTGTTTTTTTCTGATCTCTTTGCTGTCAAGAAGTTTATATGGGAGGGATTTCTCAGGAAGAGCTTCTACATCATAGTCTGGGCATTGCCTGGTTTCTTCTGTCCTCGCTGCTGGATCAACTGGTTTGCACGTCTTGTATTTTCTGCAGGTTGTGGTTTCCTTCAGAAGTGCTGCCTGTGAAGTTGTACCAGACTTTTCACTTAGGAGAGCACCTCAGGCTCCCTGCATATCCTCAAACTGCAGCTCCTGCTTCCCTGTTCTCTTCCAGTCTGTGACACGCTGGTGTTCAATATTTGCCACAAGAACAGCCTCCTGGCACTGAGAGCCCCGTGAAAAGGGAAAGAGAAGGTTATGGAAATCCACACTATCAGGGCCCTTTCCACTGTTTTCAGCAGTGCCCTGACATCCCTCTTCTTGGGTCACAACCCGCAAAAATGGCAAAATGTTCTGCTTCCCTCTTCCCTTTCCCTTTCCTTCCTTGGTGAGGACAGATGGCAAATGCCTGGAGCAGCTTGTCCCCCATCTGGCTGATGTCCTGAGCAAGCTTGTTCCACAGGGAACATGGGATGGAATGGAATTCCTGGTCAGGGCAGCCTCTGTGCTCCTAGGGCACGATCAGGCTCTCCTGATTTTCAGGCCCTGCTCGCTGCCACGTGCAGCTCCAGCCACAGGTATTGAAGAAGCGGAGATGCCAGACCAGCCCCTTGGGAAGAGAGAAGATTGCAGTCAGATCATTTCAAACAGGACTTCATTAATTATAAATGGACAGACTCCCTTGAGCTGCTCTAGCTCTGCATGAGTCACATTCTAACTGAGCATTCTTTTTTTTTCTCCTGAGGAGTTGCCAAACGGGCTCTAAACAGTGTGATGGATAAATAAGGAACCAGCTGTGCTCTACAGCCAGCCCAGCCAGGGCCTTTCTACAGCAGTAGCCCACAGCAATCTCCTCTCTGCCTCACTCTGCACTCCCATCCCTCGGGTTTTGCCATCTGATCCTGCTCTCCAGGTTCCTTTTTCCTAGTGGCAGGTCTTTGTCTTCTCTTGTAACCTCTTTCTCAGCCCTTGGTAATGCATGGACATATGCTTAGACAGCAGCATGACCAAGGTACCCAGCTGCAGGACACCCAGCGGCCTGGTCTGTGCAATCTCAGAGATTGCCCTGGTTAAATGAAAGCAGAAGGAACGATAAAACCAGCAAACCTTGCCTTTAGACTAGGAACCGGACAATTTCTCTTCTGTTTTCTGACAACAAATCATTGCTTACACAGCTCTTAGCTGCCTGCTGGCAGCCTTCTCCCAGGGATATCCCTAGGGCTCTGAGGGATGCACCAGGAGTGTGTGGAGGTGGCTGAAGGGCCAGGCTGTGTGCAGTGACTTGTCTGTAGGGTGGGAATGTCTGCTTCCCTGGGTGCCATAAATACGAATGTGCTGGACTCTGGACTGTGCGTGTCTCACGGCAAAGGCAGTGGGTGGGAATGCTGTCCATGGATGATTTGCTGGCTGTGTTTGCAAACTCAGAAGCTGCTTTTCCTGCCTCTTTGATGCCCATGGTTACAGTGATCCTGTCCAGAGATCTCTCTGTGCTGCTGCCTCGAAATTGTTTCTCTCTCCAGCTCTCCACAGCTGCCATGTTCTCCCTCTCGGTGTGAGATGGCTCTTTTCAGAGAAGCTGCGAGCTCTACCTCTACAGGGCTGGCTCCACACCCCGATTCTCAAGCCAGTGAGGCTGGCCAACCTCCCCCTGCCCTTGAGCCCTGAGCAAGGGGAGCACTCCCTCTTCCTCTGCGGGAGCTGCAGGCAGCTTCTGAATCCGTGGAATGTGTCCCATCTGCAGTGCGTTACGGGTGTGCTCTCAGCAGAGGAAGAAGCACATGTGGGCTGTGAACCCTTCTGAAGAGGAAGAAAAGGGGCTAATTAATGGAAGGGATACAGTGCCAGGAGCCACATCTGGGGGCCAACTGGCTCTGGAAGCATGGCTCCCAGGTGTTACGGCCCCAAGGGAACTCTGCAGAGCTGGTGTGGACCCAGTGGGTGGGGTAATGAAGGTGTGAGGGGGCCCCCATCAGCACAGTCTTGAAGAGTCTCTCCTCCCTGCCCTTTGAGAGGGCTCCAGAGGATGTGACTTAGGCTCGTCCCTCCAGGTCACAGCCCGCTTTGACCCCGCTGCCTCTGGCCCTGTGGTTTTGAGCCTCAGCTGCCCAAGCACCCCGTCCTCTCTGCACAGGCAGGGCAGGTGACAAGTGTCATCAGTGCGGCCACACCTGCTCCTCTTCTCTGCAGGGCGTGATGAGCCCCTTGCTTTCTGAACCGGCTGCCTCATTCAGCTCAGTGCCCTACAAAGCACGGACTCGTGGAGGTGCTGCAGCTGTGTCTGCCCTCAGACTGTCCTCTGGTGCCATTTCGGTCACCTAGAAGGTCACATGGTGAACTAAGGGAAGAGAAGGCAGCAAAAAGCACTTTGAGCTGCCTGCCTGAAGGCCGTGTCCCCAGAGGAGCCCTGTGCCCCCTGCTGCTGGGGGCTGGGCTGTCAAACCCTGATTATTGCCCCGTCCTCACTCTGCTGATTTCTCTTCCTCAGTGCGGGCTTGACCTCAGAAGCAAGCAGCCCAGCCATCCACACTCTGCCTGTGTGAGTTCCTGAGCAGTGAGGTATTTCGTGTTTGACTGCTGAGCCCCTACTGTGCCGCATGCTGAAGCCCAACCTGCACTGGGACTCCCCACACCCCCTTTTTCAATGGGTTTGTTTTTGGGAACGGCCAAATACGAGCCCTGCAGCACCTGCCCATTACCCTGTGCCCTCAGCTCCTTGTGCCAGACAGCCCTTGGGTGGGGGGACTGGGGGCCAGTGCCCTCAGCTGGCCCCTGATCCTTTCTGAGGGATCAAATGGCATCAGCACACCCCCGAAAAAGCTGAGGAGTGTTTGCATGTGTGAGGCTGCGAGGAGCTCGGTGTCCAGCTCCAGGGGGTTACTGTAAACACGGATCTAAGCTCATTTCAGAAGGGATGCCAGCTCCCTAGGCCAGGCTCCTCTGCAGCCAGGGGCGGCTGCAAGAGGCGCCAGGGGGCTGCTGAGGGCTCTGCTGGGTTTGCACATCTCATTCCTCAGCGAGGCACAAGCTCCTGCAGCCTCTCTGCTGCTGGTGCCCCAAGGGCAGGCACCTGTGCTGTCTCCTGGGGATGCTGAAGTTTTCTTCTTCTCCGGGGTGATCCAGCCCCTCTGGGAAGGAGGAATCCACTTGTGCCCCCTGTTCTGGGGTCTCCTGCTCTGGCTTTGAGCACTACCCTGGCTCTTGGCTGCCTTGTTTATGGCTTTGTTTACGGCATTGATAATTTTCTCGTGTCAGGTTTAGTCACAAGCATTCTTTCCACTGCTGCATAAGAAAGCAATTAGGTGAGGATGGAAAGGACATTCTTCTTCCTCAGAACAAAGAAGCAAGCCACGGCTGTTACCGGGCATTGCTTTTGACCTCCATTGCCATGCAAACTCCTGCCCAAGTGACTGTCTCTGCCCTGAGTGCATCCCAGGAGGTGCCAAAGCACCCTCTGGCATTTCTGCTGCCCTGTAAGCCAGCCGCCAGCGCCAAGGTAAAGCCTGAACCCACTCTGCCCGTTATTCTGGCCACACTTGCTCACCTGCAAGGTTACCTGCCACCTCCCTCTCTTGCCACCCCCAGCCAGAAGGGATGTCCCGAGGTCCTGCTCCACTCCAGACCCAGCATGCTTCCAGGGGGATTTGTTCCCTGTGCTTTTGCTCCTTTCCCAGCTCCTCTGCACGCTGGGGGGTGGGCAGCAGTGTTCCCATGCCAAGAAGGGGGTGGCTGTGGTGTGAGAGAGCCCAAAAGTCCAGGGGCAATGAGAAGAAGGGAGATGGTTTCAAACAGGAGAGGCTTTAGGAACACAACTGCTGGAGGCTGCAGAGGTAGAACTGGGGCAGCTGGACAGACCCCTCTGCCACAGAGCTGCTGGAAAGCAGGTGAGGACCAGGGAAGGCAGCACCTGTAGTAGGAGAGGCTGAAGGGAGAGGAGCATCAGTGGGATGGGGCTGTAATGGGCTGGGGGAGCAGTGGGCACAGAAGAGGAGCCCATAGTCCTATGTTGCAGTCACCCCACACACCAAAAGGGACAAAAGAAATCAGGTGAAATCATGGCCTTATATGACAATTTGCCTTTTCAACCCGGTGGCTGAGCCGCAGCAGCTGCTGAAGGAGCCCCTACCCTGAGAGCTGCTGGAGGATGTAAAGGTGCACCCAGGGACTCACTCTGTGCACGCACAGAATTCCTTGTGTTCTCCTGCACTCGGGGTCACCACAGGACCCGCAGCGGGGACGGAATCCCGTGAGCATCTCCTTTCTGTGAGCATTTGCGGTGCCCCAGTCTGTCTCTCTGCACGTCGAGATGCAGCAAGAGGCCTTTAGTCTCCCACTAAGGTAACCAGTGTTTCTGTGGGGTGGAATGAGCCCATCCCAAATAAAGGACAGTGTCTGCACTCCAGCGGGAGGATTCGCTCCTTGCCCAAGATGGCCAAGAGCAGCAGAGATCTGTAGAGAAGTGGCAGAGCACAAGGTCAAGCTGATGTGCGTGCTGAAGGGGATTTGTGCCTCTGTTCTCCCTCTTCCTACTTTTCTCTGAGTCTTTCTCAGTGCATATAAAGCAAAGCAGTCATTTTAAGTCTTCCCTCGACCTCTTGATGCTCAGGCAGAGGCAGATGGGGGGAAGGATAGACATGTACTCTAAGCTCCTGGAATATATCTCCTGAAAGATCTCTCAGGCTGAAGGACCTGGAGCTCATAGGTGGGTCCTCCTCTAGCCTGAACTTATACAAGGAAGATTATAAAGCCCTGAACGGGGCTGAGAGGATCTAAGAGCTCTGGAGCCAGCGTGGGATAGCCAGCAAGGCCGTTCCCATTGCCGTGCCTTTCTCCCGGCAGACGCGACCCAGAGCAGCGAGAGGGCTAGCGGTGCTGATGCAGCTCCAGACGTCCCCAGACGCTGAGGGGCAGCGGAGTGTTCTGGCATCCGTGCCTTCTGCTCCGTGCTCCCGAAGCCAGGGTGGTTCCACCTTTCCGGAGCGTTCCCAGCTGCGGCGGGGCCCGCGGGTCGCTGCGGGCCGGGCGGTCGGGGCGGGCTGCGGGGGCTGCGCGCCGGCGGCGGCCGGG
>VXBU01017397.1:1411083-1513694 GCA_013400315.1 Bombycilla garrulus
GCACGGCGAACGGCCTGTCCCCGGCGTCCCGGTCCCCTCCACCGTCACGGCCCCTCCCCGCAGCCCTCCACGTGGATCTCGGCTCCGCGGCCGCCGCGGGGAGCCCGAGCGGTGCCGACGGCCGGAGGCAGCGTCCCGACCGCGGGCTGCCCACGGCCCGGGGCCGAGCGGGCGACGCCGGGCTCGATCCCGGCGCGGCACAGAGGAGCAGGCAGGACTCCTCCCGCCAGCGGCAGGGCAGCGGGCTGAAAGCGCGAGTCGTGCCCCGGGCGAAGGAGCCAAGCGGCAGAGGGAGGATGGCGGGGTAAGTGCTGCGGCCGGGGGGGATCCTGCCGGGGTGCCCCCGTGGTCCCGGCGCTGAGGAGCCCCGGACGGAGGGGCAGGGTCCCATCCCGAGTCCCGTGCTGCGTCCCCTCTTCCATCCCGCGGGCGCTCCCGGCGCTGCCACGTCCCCCGCGGGATGCCGGGTCCCGAGCGGCGTGGGAGCCCCCTCGATGCTCGCTGGCGCGTCTGTCCCGCTCTCGCGGCTGCTGCCAGCCCCCCGTGGGTGCGCGGGTGTCCGTGTGCCCGCAGGCGTGACCCGGCCGTGGGGCTGCGGGGTCAGGAGCGCCGGGACGAGGCCGTGCCCTTCTGGCAGGTCGGGGTTCGGCCGGCAGACAGCTGCGCGGCTGCGGGCACCGTCCAGCTGCCCTCCGGAGCTGCCCCGGGCCCTCCTGGCGGGCACGCAGCGTGAGGGACTCCCGAGGGGGACGCGGTATGGTTTAGGTGGTGGAGAAGCGGGAGGGGCTTGCTTGGCTCTGCGGGACGGAGTGTGTGTGTTGCCGCTCTTGCTGCAGGTACCTGGCCTCTTGGCTTCTTCCTCCCATAATGGGCCCCTTGTAAGCGCTCCACGCCGCAGCTTCCCATGGCTTGAGTTGGCTCAGCCGACGGAGGCTTCCTACGACTTGCCTGGCAGGGCTGCTTCCAGCTCCAGTCTCTGGCTACAGCCCTGTGGAGGTGGAGGGGATATCGTATGGCGAGGCCAGCTGCTCGGCTGTGAGGGGAGCCTGCGAGCGGGGCGTCTGGCACAGGGCTGACAAACTCTTGAGCCCAGGGCCCCCTCCTCTGCAGCTCCCTCGCTGCTCCCCCGTGGCTGATGCCCTTCGAGATCACTGCCCTCCGAGTGCCCTCCTTTGCCACTTGGGCAGGGCTACCAAAACCTTCTGACCGGGGTTTGACTAACCCACGTGGCACTGTGTGTGTCCACTCTCATGTGAGCCTTGCTAGGGGCATTTTGGGGGCAGGATCCGGGTTTACAGCCCTCTGACAGGGCAGAAATGTCTTCTGCTAACATCTGGTGGAGAGCCTCACTAGAACACAAAAGGTCTGTCTCTGAGTTTTCTCTCTCCCATACTCATCTCCTTGAAAAGTTCTGAGAGAGAAATGTTTTCTGTGCCCCTCTGTGTGCTTTCCTTCCAGAGATCCACAGAAGCTCCAAGTTCGCTCTAATTCCATTATGTTTGATACATAAAGTATCGCTAACGCCTAGGCACATAGGTTCTGAGCTTACCTGGCTCATTATCTTGGCTTGTCAGCCACCCAGAGAAGGATTCTTGGGAAGATCCGGTCCTGCTCCGTCAGATTTGGACTTCGTTGGGCTCAGAAAGATTTTACCCTTTCTGCAGTTGGAATGCTGTCAGTGTTGCTTTGGGATCATGTAGCAGTTTGGTTGAATTTGAGTCATCTGATACGTAGCATGTTTGTTTTCAGACTGCAGCTGCCTCTGGTGACAACAGCTGGCCCGTGCTGCTGTCAGGAGCACGCGGGCAGACCCAAGGCTCACACTGTGCTCAGCAGGGCACTGAACCTTTCTGCAGGCAGCTTTCATCCCGTAATGCAGGGTGCACACAGGGATGGTTGGCCCAGCACTCACACACAGTTTACCTGCTATCATCTGTATCTGAGAGTGCCGTTGCCTCCAGTCCCCAAGAACTTTGGTTCTGACAAGTGCCTGCAATGGCCTTCTGACTGTTCTGGAGTCCAGAGCATCACTTTTGAAGCTTCTCTATAACCTGCTGTGTTCAGAGCTGAAGAGAAAGCCTAGCTGAAGTGATTGTCCATGAGCAGTCACATGGCGCTGCTCCTCATGGAAAGCTAGCTGCTGCTGCCTCCAGCCCTTCTGTCCTTCCACCTCATCCATCTTCTTACGCCCCTCGCTTCACCAGACACATTTTCATCCAGGAAACTCAGGGCCCCTAAAAAGATTCAGTTTGTGATGTTTCATTTTATTTTATTTTTTTTTGCCAGGTGGGATATTTTCTGTTCTTCTATTTACACTGAACTCCTGCTAGTCTCTGGTATGACCACCTTCATTTTCCCTCACTCAGGTAACTTTGCAGGCACACCAAGCCCCGGTACTATTTATTTATACCATTATTTTGGCTAAAAATCTCAGCTCCTGCATGTGTTGCCTTTCCAGATTCGTCAGTGCTCTCTGCTGGTACCTTCAGGGGCCCTGCAGAGTTCTGTGGTTGAAAAAAGCCATTTATTGGCACTCTATGTTTTTCTAGATAATTATTTTCTCACGTCGTCTGATAGCTGCATACCCAACACTGAGTTTCTTTCCTGGGGACTCTTCGGATGTGTCTGCCATCCTGCTCATGTCTGGACTTTTCGCAGGTGTGACTTGTACAATTTAATGAATGCATCCAACTTCAAGACTTGCAAGAGCTGGGTTTTAGTATTTTTCCCCCGAAAGACTCACTGTGGGCATTCCACACCCCAGTTCACGTTTAATTGCTGTTGTAGACGCCATCTGTACAATCCTGCTTTTACCCAGGCTTTGTGGCACACGGGTTCTTGCTGAAATGTTTGTAGGATTGCTCAGGAGTGGAGGCAGTTAATGCTGATGCAGACTTGGCAGAGGGTTTCCAGTGACTCATCAGTGCCAACAGCCTTCTGCTAATGTTCTTCACTGGGTCTGGCTGCAAATATTTCATATGCATTTGGATGAAGCTCACTTTCCTGCAGTAGAGAGGCAGACCTGATGATCTAATGGTCCCTCTGGCCTCCCGTGAGGATGCAGTACATGGCCTGAATGGAGTCAGCATATCTGGCAGCACAGAGTTCTGTGTGAAGCTGAAAGGTGATGCACAGATCGCTATTAAAATAAGTGGTGAAAAAAAGGGGTTCTACTGAATGCTTCAGAAACGCTATGTGATCATTGCTTTAAAAGCCATGATTTTTCTAGGTGTTGTCTTGTTTTCGTTCTCCCCAGTGCCTGTTTTGGTTTTGCTTGGTTCTTGTTTAAGATAACACTGCAAGATCTTGCAGGCTGTTCTCCAAAGGCTGTGCCAGTGCATCCAGTCAGGGCTATGAATGGTTCCTCTGGGCGCAGGGAGGCTTCATGGCACTGGCTGCAGCTCTGAGGGGAGTCTCAAGGAGCCATCTGTCCCAGAAAAGGAGCAGGTCAGGGAACAGTGCCTGGGAGCTCCTGTGCACCAAGCTCAACATGGCAGTGATTCTACCTGGGCACAGGATGGAGAAAAAGCTTGGTTTGGGGTTGCTTGCTGCTGCCTGTGCTCTTTGGGGACCTCAGGGTGTAGCTGGTACTTGAGGCAGGGGCTGAGATGTGGGTCCAGTGTCCCACTCTGCATTTTCCCAGAAATGCACTGAGCTGTGCCTTAGGGTTTTCTCTGGCACTGTGGCTATTTATCTGTCTGAGCTATTCAATGCCCTTTCTCTTCAAAAAAGGGGGAACTGGCTGCTGGAAACGGTCTCTGTCTGCTCTGGTGTGAGCTGGGCTGGGGACTGTTTCGAAAGGTTCTAAGTGGCCCATGAGCCCTGCAGCAGCACAGTGTTACAAGCAATCCAGTCTCAGTGCCTTTGAACGTTCTCAGCAATGTTTCATTTCCCAGGATATGTGCCAGGTGACCCGACCCTTAGGAAGGCAAATACATTAACTAACCTCTTCCACTGGTGAGGAAACAGAGATAGGAAAGTCTGATCGTTTGCTGGAGGATTATTTTGGCATCGGTGTTAGGGCTGGGATCAGGGCATCCCCCGGAACGTGACCTAGAATGAGGTTCAGTGGAACTTCAGCTTGCAGGACCCATCTGAGGACATGTCTTCCCTTCTGCTTTGACTGTTGAATTTCTTTGCAGCTGGGAGAGCTGCTGAGCCCTCCACATGCCCACTCACCCTCTGGTCCCTCCGCAGCCCAAGCTGCCCGGCATGAGGCTGCAAGCCGTGCTCCCATTTCCCTGCTGCTGTGCTTCCTGTTCCAAGGAGTGGGGAAGCAGGGGAAAGCCTGGATGCCCAGCTCTGGCAGCTGCTGAGTTCTTCCAAGCTATGATCATGGCTCTGGCTCACACCACTGTCAGGTCTGCCAGGGGTTTGGTGTGTCACGGCACCCAGCAGGTCCTCTTTGCCACCAGTTCTGCCTGATGCCTTGGAAGTCCTTGCTCCCTGTGTGATGAGGGGTGATCAGAGGCTGCTCAGTGTCTGCAGGTGGCCCCTCAGGAGTCACCCCCGCTGTGGTGATGCCAGACCTGGAGGGACCCTGCCGCCTGTTTGCTCTCCAGAAGCAGCTCTGGATGGAGAGGCCCAGGGCCGGGCACGCCCCACAGGGGGCTTGTGCTTGAGCCACATCCTTGCCCAAAGTGTTTGTGGTGTCATGTGCAGCATGAAAATGGATGTGGAGGCCACCACTCTCTCTCCAGCACCATCCAGCAGTGCTGTAAACATGCCATGCTCCTGAAACTTCACGAGATTCATTCTGAATTCTTTGCAAGGCAGTACAAACCACATGGTGTTCAAACCAGGCAAATGACAACAAAACACTTTAAGTAGAACCAGATGTGCTCAGGAACAGGTCACATGCAGCAAAGCTCCCACAGCTATTTTCTTGCAGCTGATACTCTTGCTTACCTGTGCCTCATGCCCAAAGATGTGCTCCAGATCAATGGTTTTTCTCTTTTTACTGATCAGGGCAACTTAAAAATGTTTCAGGCCTTGTGAGCCCTTATGCAGTAAATAAGGGAAGGGTTTGTTTTTGTTTTTGTTTTTGTTTTTTTTTTTCCATTGGATGCTTTCTGAGGATGTCTTAAGGAAGTGACTCACATCTTTTCGGGTTGACAGACAAAATGCTGGAAATTGGTGCTCTTGCCCAGCCAGACCAGATATGAGTGGGTGCTGGAATTACCTTGGCTTGCTCTGCTTGCAGGAAGTTACACCAAGGGAATTTAAGTGCTTTCTCCCTATAAAAATCTGCCCAGCTTAATAAAACATCGGTGCTAAAGGACTGGGTAACACTTTTAAGTGATGTGGCTTCTCAGACCACTTTCCTTTTCCACATGGAGCAACTGCACCTCTACAGGCAGCTTCATTAGTAAACAGCAGAACAATCCTTGGCATACCTGCCACCCATTGTCCCTGGCTCTCCTAAAATGTGAGCGCCACAGTTTGAGCCCTGGCTCTTCTGGAGTCCCATCTCATGCCATGTGGATGCCAGGTTAGAGCAGGATCTTCCTCTGACCCTGCTGTGTTTGTGTTAAAGTCAACCCAGAAGACAAATGTGAATGTTTCTGTGTTCCTGTAAATTCTGTCAGCAGCTCTGACTGCCTTGTCCAGCATTAGAAATAAACCATACTCCCCTCTTTGTTTCCAGAGCGTTTCCAGAGCATTTCGTGGGGATTCAGGCTATTTCTAACTTTCTCTCTTTTGATAACTGTTCTTTCTCATCTACCTAGACACACAAAAGATACCTATTTCTAAAATCTTCCCTCTGTGGTGAGTAATACTCTTGGAGAGCACCCTGGAACTTGTCATTCCTCCTCATTACAGACACTTAAATACGGCATGACCAGAGGAAGCAGCATTAGCTGCCTGCTTTGGCATTGCAGAGCAGGTCTGAGAGGCCCAGCACTGTCTATAACAGCTGTATGTTGACAGCCATCCCTACCTTAAAACACGTAAGAAAGGAGAGGTGGGGAGTTTGTCATTTATAAGGGCAGTCAAAAAGTAACTGCAGCTAAATCCTGGTTCGACACTCATGGAAATCTTTTCAGCATCTCAGAATTAGTGTAGCTCTGTGCACACCAGGTAGATACAAATCTCACAGCACCTGAGAGTCCTCAGCCCCCTGGGTCACTGCACTAGAGACAGATCAAAAATGCCGGGCTGGGGTGCTTGCAAAGGGAGAGCAAGCTGGGGAGCACCCCAGAGTGTGGCTTCTGATGTGCCATCCCTCCCAGGACAGGGCTGAGGAGTGAACAGCAGCAGGCAGCAGCAGTTAGGTGGAGAATGAAGCACTGTCTTCGTCTGAAGCAGCTCAGGACATTTGCAGAGGCAAAATACTATGACCAAAGTTGAAATTGGGCCAAATTTACACCCCAATACCAAGAAGAACCACGAGATCTTTGGCTGCTGGCCTCCAACTGCTCTCAGGAGGAAAATGGTTCCTCTGAGTGCTGTGCCAGGAATCCAGCATAATGCCAGTTCAAAAGGGAGCTCCTCTCTCAGGGATCGCTCACACTGCAGCATTCACAATGCTTGGGGGTTTCTTTTCCGAGCACTTAAACAACACAGCCCTTGTCCCTTTGGTTTTGATCTCAGCTGCTGGTCCATCTGGAAGGAAATATTAGATGCTGCAGGAAATAATTTTGTGGGTGACTCAGAGGTGATGGCTGCAGCGAGACCTCAGCTTCCCCCTCTCCTAACCACGCTGCTTTGTCTCTCTGCTTAGGCCAAATGTCTGTGGCAGACAGTGTTGCCCAGGATGGACCACAGCTCCGGGCACAAACCGCTGCATCAAACGTGAGTATGACAGTCCCAGACAGTGCAAGGCTCAGGATGCACCCCGAACAAGTGCTTGAATACTGCTGTGACCCCACACACTTCCCATGCACTGTGCCAGGGCAGGAGATAACTCACAGGCTCTGTGGGGGCAGTGGCACAGTCCTGCTGTGGGACTGCCGGGCTATAGGTCAGCTCTTCCCGTCTGCCAGCAAAGTCTGAGAGTGCAGAGTAATTATGGTTTTACTCCATTATTGTTATTAGTGTCCATCCACGGCGGGATCTTGTTGTGGCAGGGCATTGCAGTGGCATGTTTCTGTGTGAGTTTTGAGCCTTGGCCTCTCACTTGTCCTGTTGGAGCAAAGATGGGTCTGTGAAAGTCCCAGCAGCTGGGAACCGGCAGACTGGGGCTGTGCTCACGTGGGTGAGCATCGCTGAGGCTGAGCGGGTAATCAGAGCTGCGGATCATCTGAGCCCTATTAAGGAAAGCAATTAATGGATTTGGCACAAGGGCTGGGCTGGACGGGGCTGCAGCGTGGGGTGCCTCACATGTCGGTGAGGTGTGGGGTGGGCCTGCCTGGCCAGGACCCTCCTGCCTGCCCACAGAGGCGGTATGAAGTGTTCTGCTCGTCCAGGCAGCCCTGGTACAGCACTGGAAGAGATGTTTGGGTAGACAGCAGTGCAACGCACACCGGGGACAGGTGAACCGTCACCTTCATCCTCAATAGCTCTGCAGCCACAGACTCGCTCCTGCTGGGATCCCCGTCCCTGAGCAGCAGGGCTGCACATCTGTGACCCTTCCTCGGGGCCTGCTGGCCCCGGGCACCTGCTCGGTCCCCGGGAGGTGCGGGAGGGCGGGGAGCGCGGGCCTTCTGGGTGGGAGCGCCCGGCCCGGACCAGGCGGGAGCATCTGCCTTGACCCGGGCGCCAGCAGCTGCGGGGAAGGAGGCTCCGCTTTGTTTGCCGCGGGATCTCACGGCGCTTTGGCCGCGCTGGGGTAATTGCATTCGCAATCGCTGTTTGGGAGCAGGGGGCCAAGGGCTGAGTCACCTCGCTTCTCCCTCTCCCCCGTGCCGACAGAAGCCAAACGGTAGAGAGCGTGCTGTGCTGCCAGACAGTGTCTGTAAACACAGCGCGAGGCCAGCCATGGCAGCATCTTTCTCTCATTAGAGATTTCGGTAGGAGCAGCAGAGCTGGGCTTGCAGCCACGCAGGCTGCCTGGTGATTGCTCAGGTGCCGAGCCCCCGGTTCCCAAGGATTCATTAAGAGGACAGTGTCAACGCGAGCGGGACTGAGAGTGTCCCCCTGACCAGGCACGGCAAAGCTCAGGCAGGAACTTCGGTGGAGACTGGTGATGTGTAAACATAATTGAATTCCCGGCTACCTCCCTCCCCGGGCTTTTCTGCTGGAGTTCAAGCTGCTGGAGACATTCAGCTGTTTTTAAAGCTGCCAAGGCAGGCTGGACAGCCCATCCCTGTTAAGTTTCTGCACTGTAATGCTGTTTAATGTCTGTTCCCATGGTCTTTGATATGTGGCATATCAAGGAAGTTAGTGGGGTAGAAACGCAGCCAGAGGGAACCTGTTAAGAGGAAACGTGGAAGAATTGGCATTCAGGTGTTGGACAGATCCTCGGTTTTCAAGGATTTGAGCCTGGGTACAGGAGAGAGGATAAGTCAAATCGTTGCCATAATCTACTTCCTCTCACCTACCAAGCGTGGTGGTTTCCTCCTTCACCCATGCTTTCGTAGGCACTTTATTCTTTCAACATCCCTGCCTATGACTTAACTCCAGCCTTAGGGAAGTGTGTCTCCGTATGTTTCAAATTTGAGGACCAAAGCTGCACCGAGGACTTGTGGAATTTTCAGATAGTCCGTGACCACGAAGATAAAAAGAGAAAAATCTTTCCCTGGAGCAACAACATCTTCTGGGAAAGGGGAAATGAGCTAAGGGAGTTTAGGAGGAAGACCTTGCCTGTTGGCAGCGGGCTTGATTTCTGCCCACACGCTGCCAGGCCATCACTCTGAGCTGCATGCAGGGGCAGTGTGGTGAGGCTCCAGAGGCCTTCCCACAGAAGGGGCCACTAGGGATAGTGAGCTGCATCTGAATGCAGGCCTGAAGGGCTCAACCTCCTGCCTGTTTAACTTTGTTCTGGAGTGAGACATAACTCCATTATGTTCTTAGTTTTGTGGAGAAGAAACCACCACTCTGGCCAGAAGCCCCCTTGCACTGCCCACATTTTAGGGGCTGCGGTGTACGCTTGTCAGGAATTCAGCTGCTGTCTATTAGCTCATCATGCTCAGCCTCCCCGTGTTAGTTTATCAGCCTCCACCTTCATCAGCCATTATTCATGATGGGTTTTTGCTGTTTCCAGAGATAGCACCCTGGGCTGGGCTGGGAACGCAGCATGAGCTTTTTTCCTGACATGGATGTTTTAAAGTTTAAAAGAAAAATTTTTAATCAGTGTGTCAGGAAGGGCTAAATAAATGAATGCACTTTCCAATCTTATACAGATGGTCTTGCAGTTAAGATAATGAATAAAGGTGCAGGGATTCCAGGCTGAGTCTCTGCCTCTGCTGTGGCCTCGCAGCATGACTTCAGACAGTCCCATTAGCATCCCTAGGGCTTTTTCACATCTGCAAAATGACATTCACATGCCTCTTCTTTTTCTTTCTTCTGAACGGTGGCCGTAGGGTTTTTTTGAACCCTGGCTGTTCACTGAAGTTCTGTTTTCTCTCTGTTATTCCTGCATTGCTGTTGACCTACCTCCCTGTCGCTCTGCACAGATCTCGCTCGTGTTAAATTGTCCGTCCCTTCTGGGTTAATAGTGTTTATAGTACCCCAAGCTGGGAAGTAACACCTCAAAGTAACCCTTGAGGTCAGAAAACAGAAAGCAAAGATAAAGACTTCAAATACATATATGTATTTTAACCGTCTTGTTTCTTCAGGCAATGTTATGGTTTGGAGGGCCTGAATTCCACTTGTAACTGGCAGTGCTGCCCCTGACCAATTTGCTGTCCTTACATTGCATAACTGGACTGAGTGGAAACCAGCAAATTTTAGAGCTCTTTCAAGTTCTTCTGGACTCTGTAAAGGCAACTAGGAAGGAGATTAATCCTAGAGCTGAAATATTTCAGCTAGGCCAGCTCCCTGTTCATCCTGCTTGAAGAGAGGAGAAGACTAATCCCATTCCCCTCTTCCTCCTCTCAATGTGCCCATTTAGAGTGCCTGGTCACTTGTCACCATTTTCCTGCTGAAGGTTACAATCTAAGGTGACTCTGTTGGTGGGAGAGGTTGTGAGAACTGCCGTGGTTCCAGGTCCCAGCATCGTGGCTCTGCAGTGTTTCAGCCTGTGAAGTGGTTGTTTTCAATGGCAGGCTTCCTGGGCTGGTGGCCTTTGTTAAAACAGGCATTTATTGGGAGATAACAGTAGGGACTGGCAGCCTATTTAAATCACAGCTGAGTTTTGTATTATAAATTACATCAACTTCTGGAGTGCCAGACTTCCCAGAGACGCTTAATTCCTGCCTGACTAGGACCTTGTCCCTGTTCCAGAGACTGCAGTGTTGGCTGATTTATTTTACTGGGAGATTTCATCAAAACCTCTGGCTTTAACCTATACAGCCCTACGTGACTTGGGATCTCCTTTTCCTTGAGATCTCCCTCTCTTCCTGAGTGTTAACATGGCAGTAAATGTCACATGAAGCATTCCAGCGAGCATATCCCTGATCTAGTTAGGAAAAGCTGACGGCAGGCTAGTTTTGGGATGAGGGATGGGTTGTGGGGGCTCTACTGCTGTGAAAGGAATTCAAGTGTGTGCGTAAGGACTCCTCTCACGTGATGACAGCAGGATGATGTATGGATGGCACACGAGGAAAGAGCTGTCTGTATGTTTGTTGTCCAGAAGCAGTGCTTCTCGCAGGCGTGCTTGTGCCTCACAGGAGCAGAGAGCACAGCCAGGAAGGGAGGGGCACGCTCATGAAAGCCCTGCAGCTGTGTATAAAGGTGGTGAGATGCCCCTGCAGCCTCCCTGAGGCAGTCCTGGGAGAGGGGATTCCAGCAGAAGCAGCGGCTTCATGGGTTGAAACCCATTCACGGGGTTTCCATGTGGCTGGAGGTTAATGTCCACCTTGTGTTGTCCAACAAGGTGTCACTACCCTTTGACCAGCAAACACCTTCTTCCTTTGAAGCACAACGCTGTTTTCCAGTGCCTTTTCAATTACCCTTGCTCAGAACAAGGAGCTCGGTCCTACTGGAGCAATCTGTGGATTCCTGGCTGCCACTGCCTGGGTTACAAACCCAATTTGGCATCTGTTGACTTGGGAAGTGTTAGGGTCCTGTGTATAATTAATAGCACTTTCCTCCCGGGGCGCAAACTGAAGCTGATGTGCTGTAATTAGGAACACACACAGCCTCAGAGGTTGATTTAGGCATAAGGTTAATGAACTGTAAGTCCCTGTAGCAGTGGAGGGGCAGTGTCACAGGGACTCCAAAATCAGCTGCGGAAGGAAAGCTGGAACGCACTGAAGGGGACAGGCCAGGGGGCACTGTGCAAATCAGACCCCAAAACAGACTACAGGTAAAATGCAACCCCTTGCTTTGTGAATTAGGACCAATTCCTGTCCAGAGCACTCTGGGCAATGCTGGTGGCCATCTCTGCAGGCCATGCTGCTCATTTCTGAACTTTCTGGAATGATTATTGTTGGAGGAGAGCTCCGCAGAGACCCGCGTGGAGAACAGAGGCGACCTTGTGTGAGGGGCCCGCAGCAGTTGTAACACCGAGACTGTGGAGGTCACCTGTCTGCAGAGCTGAGATGGGACTGTCCCACTTGTGCTGGGTGTCACCACCATGGGGCTAAAGTCCTGTGTCCACTAACTGCCCTTCTGTGTCTCCTCAGCTGTCTGCGACCCGCCGTGCCAGAACAAGGGCTCCTGCAGCCGCCCCCAGGTCTGTACCTGTCGCTCAGGCTTCCAGGGCTCCCGCTGCGAAGAAGTTGTTCCTGAGCAGGAGTACCACCCCCCTGCCGCCGCTGCTGCTGCCTTCCAGCCCCCCACCAGCTCCCTCCGGAGGAGGACCAGCACCACGGGGCGGGATGCCTCCCCACGGGGGACTCAGGTGCCCGTCCCACGGCACGTCCCAGCTGTGTAAGTCACCCTGGTTCCCGGCAGGATGCTCCACCAATCCCTCGGGGAACTAACTTGATCATTTGGGCCACAGATTCTGCTTTGTGAGACCAGGCAACATGGCTCTTGATGAAAACTCCTCCATGGGCTGGGGTAGCTGACCAAAGGGGGTCAGGTCCTGCTGTCCCTCCAAGGGACTCAGTTTGTTTCCTGCACTTTGTCATAGTCCCCTGGCACGCACAGGAATGAGACGGGCTAATGATGATCCCCTGAGAAAGGAGAACTGTGAAGGTCATCGGTTTACCCTTGTCCTGTTGGTGAATAGCCTTCATGGCAGCAGCAGGGTGGACAGAGGAGTGGTGGGTAAATCTCTTTCCCAAGAGGATATGTTTAGAGTAATATATCTGAGCAGAACCCACAAAAGAGTACACACATCTGAGGTGTGCTTGTAAATGCTGGTATTAGCAGAACAATGACACTCAGAGATGCCTCCTGGCAGACTCAAGCACTTATTGAGCCATTTGTTCTATATTTCTGAGTAATTTTGCTGTGGTTTGGGTCATTTTGGTACCCAGGCGGGTGCCTGCATACTGGATAGAGAAGCAGAGGTGGAGCTGTTGGAGCTCAGAGGTCCATGCAGGAGGGGCTCTGAGGAGTGTGTGAAGCTCAGGATGACAACTGTGGCATCATCTGGTCTTTTGGGTGAGGAAGAACTTAATGCTTCAGTGCGCCTGCCTCACATCAATGCTGAGATGCTCCTGTACCTGAGCTACACTCCTTCACACTCCTGCTGGAGCTGTAGCTGTTTATACAGAATGAGGCAGTAAAGATGGGAGAGATCTTTTCCTAATAAGCACAGCACTGTGCCAGCAGCTTGGTGGGGATGAAGCACTGAGAGTAGTGCCTGCTGCTGTACAACAACCCACACACATTATTAGTTTGGGATTTTTTTTAGACCATCTCCACTTTTCTGTAAGGGTCTGTGAACACGGGAGCAAAGCGTTAGACTGCATCACCCCTGTGTTTCTTGGAGCTGTTCACTCAATTGCTGGGCCAGAAGGATTGGTTTTGTTGGTAGCCAGCAAAGCAGGGAATTTTCTCATGGCTTCAGTCACAGTCAGGAAGACATTACAGCAAATTACAGGTGCTTAACCGGGAGGTAACTTCAGTTTCTCCTTTACTCCTCTGAACTTTTGGCTTTCTCTGCCAGCATCACTTGGAGCTGCCTGAGGAGAGGGCCATTTGGCCTTTGTTTTTCTATTTTCCTGCAAGTTGTTTCCAACATGCCCATTGCTCCTACAGTAATGCCTTGCTGTCTCTTTTGAAGCAGAGGCAATGCATGGGATGGAGACAATTCTAGACCCTTAGCTGCCAGCAATTTTGGAGAGGCTCAAATGACTGGCAAAGATTTTACTGGCACCAAGTAGTTCACTGAAACTGACATATCTTGGTGCCCAAATGGAAGACTATCTGATAGAAACCAAACTCAGGAAAGGCAAAGGTGATGCTGGCATGGAGAGGTGGCCAAGGCCCTGCCATTGCTGCTGTGAGAGAGGCCTGCTGCCCAAGTGAGCACGCAGCCCTCTCATGTGCCTGTAATCCTGGGCATGGCTGACGAGCTTCCCCCCGGTGATGACCTCCTCCTACCCCTCTGTGCTACCCCTGTGTGTGGAGGGACTGGAGGGGAGGGAGAGCAGTGTCCTTGGAGATCCAGCACCTGTTGAAGGCTTTCCCAGTAAGGAACATGACCTCAGGCTCCGCACAGAGGACGCGGGGCTGTGCAGGCACTGGCAGAGCATTCTTTTTCAGTCAGTCAGACATAGCATCTGGTGATCACTGAACTGGGATTGCTGAATGCCCAGCTGCCCGACGTACCTTAAATCCTCTGGCACTATCCCAAGGAAACAGGACTCCACTGAGGACCACGCTGTGCTGTTCCTCCTTCCCTGCCCATCGAGGCCATAGGATGTCACCTTTATCCCACACTTCAGTAAGAGAATTCGGCTATTGTCCTTTGCAATGGCTGCAGGTAGGACACAGGGACATGTCCACCACTCACTGCCTTCTGCAGATGTCCTGAAGGATTCCCTGAGGCTGCTGTGTGTCTCTCCAAGAGGAATTGTCACCACTCCTCTGGGTGCTGTGCTGCCCAGGCAGTGTTTAGCCCAGGCAGTGTTTAGCCCAGGCAGTGTTTAGGGCTGCCTGCACCCAGCACTGGTCTGCATCAAAATGTCTCTCTTCAGCCCCTAGGTGCTCTTCTGTACAATTCAGATTTTTTTTCTCTGGTCTGTGGAACTTAAAACATGGTGTGGCTTAAAAGACTTGGAAGTCTTGTTGCTGTTAGAGGAGTTGTTTCTCAAATGTTTTTGAGTGTCCCTTTCATCCCGCCAGCTTCTGGGTTTGCTGCAGAGCCTGTAAGAGGGAGCATCTGCAGCCAAAGGCATGGTCTTGGCCATGCCCTCCCACTGCTTCACTTGTTGGTCCCCATCTGGTCTCTGGGTGAGTTGGCTCAGTTCAGTAAACCAGCAAAAAAATGAACACAGCAAAATCAAGGAGTTACATGTAGCCATGAGTGTTTCTGTTTGGAGAGGTGCTGGGTAAGAACCCCTCTAATCTTGGCTTGCCTCTATGGTGTGCATTCTCTCTTCTGCCTGGGACTAAAGAAGATGTATTCAGTCTTACTTGAGCTCAGCCCTTGCCCAGGGAAGGACTGGGCTGGGAGAAGGGCAGCTCTGGGTCTACTTTGCTGACACCAGAGCTGGTGATGCTCAAACCAGGAAATACAGGCCCAGCAATGAGTACTTCCCAAGACCCTTCAGCAGCCTGTGGCTCAGTGGAGATTTGGAGTCAGGTGTCCGAGGGAGCCTGTGCAGACTTGTTAGCTGCTGCAGAAGCTGAGAGGCCCCCATTCTGAGCTGGATGGAACAGCAAGTGCTCTGGAGAGCAAAATCCTGGGGGTGTTAGAGGCCCTCCCGGTGTGGACTAGCTGCAAATCCTCCCTCTTCTTGATCTCAGCCTGAATCTCTGCCTGGAGAAGCAAAGCCCTGATGGATGATTGTGCGGGTGGAGTTGCACCTCAGCCCAGAAGCCGAGCTAAACAGAAACAGCTTTGTTTTCCTAAGGCTGGAGTATCAGCAGAACTCATGTTTATCTAGCAGGGAGCGGAAAGGGTTTGTTCCCTTGCCCCTTACCCTCGGGACGGCTGACCAGACGCCTTTGACTCTGGGTGAAGTGTGTGTGGAGGGCCCTGTTGGTGCCACCTGAGAAGGTCCCTTCTGCCAGGAGTGCTGTGCATAAACCTGTAGCCAGCACCTGAGCTGTGCTGCCTGGGTGGGATCTTTGTGCTGGATGGTGGCTGCTTGCAGAGCAAGGCCTCCTTCCCCAGCAGAGATGTCTGGGGCCTGCAAAACGTTTCCCCAGTAATTCAGGCAGGGGAAAAGGACGTGGCTGTGGCGTAAGGTGCTGAGACACTGTGCAGACAGCTTAATGCAGCTAAGCTCTTGAGGGCAGGGAGCTTCCCCTGAGAGGGCTCTGTTTAGGCAAGGCAGTTGCTGGGAGTTGCCTGGCATTCTCAGGATGGAAAAGAAAGAAGGCTGAGTTGCAACATGCCTGGCCCACTGATTTCTGATCTCAGAGTCTCCTCTGCAGCACCCTGGAGGAGACATCTCCTCCCTTCCTGATGAGAGGAAGGGCTATACGCAGCCCTTGAGGAGCTGTGACAAGCGCTTCTGGCCTGGGAGCACTGGGAGCCTCGTGCCAGCAGGCAGGCTCTGCCAAAATCTCTGCTCTCTCTCCTGGAAGCGAAGGACTAGAACAGCAGGGAGCAAGCAGGCGGGAGGCTCTTGGGTGTGTGGCAGAGGCTGCTGGATGAAGAAAGTGTATTTCCCCCCATTTGAAAATTGTTCTGTCTCATTTGAAAATCCCGTTCTGGTGGTAGTCAAATGTCAAGCATGATCCTTTGCAAAGGGGACTGCAGCCTGTGGGTGGGTACAAAGCTGCCTGCCCTGGGGTGGCCGTTTAAAACACGACATTGAGAACTGTGGCTTGGCAAAATCAGCTTGATGAGCTTGTCACTGAGGACTAGCAGATAGAACAAAAAGTTCACGGCAAGGTCACTTGCTTTTTAAAGATGCTGCTCCAAACAGAGGCAGATTTGTCTTAATTGTTAAAGCAGGATCTGGAGCCTCCTGTCTTGCCAGCTTTGAACTTTCCACATTTATGGGAAAAGGGGGACTTGCTTACTGCCTCACTTGGGTTGCTGACGAGGGTTCAGGACTGATTGTCCTCCACATGTCTAGCACTGGGAGGGGGTCTGTACTAGCTACATACTTAATGAATGCATCTTCAGCTTTCCCACTTCATTTGGTATGGGACCAGACCAGGAGATCCATAGTGCAAGATTCCTGGGGTAAAACACTGGTGCCAGACTTGTGCCTCTACAGTGTTTTTATCCTTGTTGCCTGAACAGCGTATTTTCTCAGTGCAGATAAGGCATAACTGCAGCTTTCTAAGGTACTTCCCTTTGGCAATGTGTTTTTTACAAGGTGGCCAAACATTTACGTTTCTTGATCCAAAGCCAACTTTGAGTAGATATCTGAGACATTGTTAAAAAAGTTGAAACTGAAAAGCCAGTGCCATTCGGGGTGAGAATATGTGAAAAGGAAAATATGTCACTCAGGACAATGAGATCTCCGTAAGATCTCCAGATCTCGGCCCCTTTCCTGCTTTGACACAGTCAAAAGTCCTTGGCAAGCTCGACGAGAAGCCTAAAGGAAAAACTCAAGCGACTCAAGAGGAGTGTAAACGCCATTTTTCTTATATAAAAATACTCCTATTTTTAAATAACGTGATATACCTTCTCTAGTCTGGCACCAGATTCAGTTGCCTTATTTTCTGGTGTTTTAAAGCTGTCAGCGCCATTCTGGTTTATATGTTTTATATATTTACTTTCTAGGGGGTTGCATACCCTTCGGAGCAGCAGGAGAATAGCTGGCTTTCAGGCCCCCTTTTTTAAACTCCAAATATGGTCTTTACATTAGACCTGGGGTTTTTTTTTTCTGCTCTTCCTTGGGAGCCATTCCTACAGCTTAATGCAGCCTTTAGGCAGCTCAAATGCACTTTTCCTTCAAAAAAGCAGCAAAGAAGAGTGCTGCTACTGTCAGCTGAATCTGAGACTCCATGCAAGAGAGCAGGGTGCAGGGCAAATACATTGTGCGTGTGGTAGGTAAGGTAGTACAGAAAATCCAGTTTATAGCCTATTTTATATACTACACATATATCATTTGGGACATTTATGACAATACAATTTACACAGCAGATCTATAAAAAAAAAGAAAGTTCTCAGAAGAGCACTGAGGCCACATGATCAAATGCTGGGCTGAGTTTTCCTAATGCCAGAATCAGGATTGTAATCTGTCTTGCTTTCAGCTCCCTTGTGCCTGTGGATTGCTGCAGTTTCTCATACCTGACTGTGTGTTGCCTTTTTTGGTTTAAATTGGTGCTTCAGTAAAATCAAAGCTGCTCGCTTTCGTTGGGAATGTTTCCCATAAATCACCAGTGCTAGCAGGAAACAAGGGATTAATTGAAGTTGATTTGATAAAAGAAGTGGTTGAAATGAAGATCTAAAATCTACCTTTTTTTCATTCTTCAGAAGCACCCTGAGAAATGCTGCCCTGAGTGTTTGGTGGGATTGGAACCTTGCTCTCCACACCACCTCATTTTTTTTCCCACCTCTGTGAAGGCTCTCGTTTAGGCAGAAACTAAACATCTAATCAGGAATTAGGAAGAAATTCAGGCTGGAAAAATCTTATCTGTTACTGCTGAAGGAAAAATATCCTCTATGGGAGGAAGAAATCTGGAAGGAGAGTTTGATATTTTTCAGGGTAGAGTTGGACAGCAAATTATTCAATGGAGGGTAATGTGTGTGGTGCGTACCAGGGACTGATGGTGCTTAGGACTTTGGAGGCAAAAGACCCAAGTCAGATGAGTTTTTTTTTCCTGTACACCCCGGGCTCCTGCTCTGAGTTTATTGCCAGAAAAGACCTTGACAAGTTGGAAAGAATTCTGAGAGAGGGAGGGAGCTGAGGGGAATGGTTAACAGACCCACATCTGCAAAACTGAGCCAAATGTTGGCCTTGGAGGATGAGGAACATACTTGGAGGCTGAGGCTATCAGGATGGGGCAGGGTGTATTAGGTTGCCTGTAGCCTTGGCAGGGTGGCCATGGTGATTTTTCAGTGGTATGGCTTTCTAAGGAGCAATGAGCCAAACTATTCCAGGGATGTAATGACAGGTTGATAACGACACCGGAGCTTTGCCTGCTCCTTGATTTTGGAGTGAGGTGCTGCCAGAGCAGGCACAGTGCTGCACATCCCTTCTCACCGAGGGGTCTGTGAAACCTGTTCCTCCCTTGGAGTCCTTGGTGTGGGTACTGAAGGCCACGTGAGAGAGGTGTGGAGCAGATTCACGGTCGTGGTACTCCTGAAGTCGCTGGCTTTGCCATCGGGCAGCGTGCTTCCACGGCCAGGAGTGCTCCTGGTTCCCAGACAGCCACCAGTCTTGTGGCTAGTGAGCAGGTGGAGGGATGGAGCCAGTGCAGAACAGCACGGACTGAAAATCACCGGGATGCTCATTCCCTGATCCTCGGCAGGGATGAGGCTTCGAGAGTGGATAGCAAAGGTTTCATCCCAGCCCAGTTCTCATGGATCAAGTGCTGCAGCTGCAGGAATCCTGCGTGTGTGTGGCTGGGGATGCAGCGATGTGAGAAGACCTAACAACACTGAGGTAATAGATCCAAAGGCCAGGACATCCTGCTGGGTGCTTAACCATTATTTTAGCTAAAAATATGTCTTAGATCTACAGTGTTCCCAGGATGAGTGGGAGACCACCTGCTGCAGATGAAAAGCCTTCACTTCTTCAGATGAGAGCACTCCACACATCTCTTCACGTGGTTGCTCTCATGCTGTGTGTGCGTGCTCAGCCACAAACTCTTCACATGCCTGGGATGAGAGAGGCTTTTCCAGCCCTCTCCACGTCCTGTGCGGAGCAGTGGGCAGGCAGCTGGCTCCCCCCACTCCCGGGGTGCTTGTGGGTGCGAGGATGAATAGGCTGAAGTGTTTTTTTAGGGCTTTGAAGCTGGCAGCCTAGTGAAGGGGGTGGGCGTTGCTAGTCAACAAGATGGAAACGAAACTCAGATGTGCTTGTTTTCTCACTGTGTTACGGGGGAGATGAGTGACCTCCCCGCAGCCAGTGCTGGGCTTTTCTCCGGCTAATGCCTCTGCAGCAGGTTTCGTCAGATGGCAGCCAGGCCCTCAGCTCGCAGCTGTTGTGTCTTGTGCAAACAGAGGGCCCTTTGAGATGGAGGTCTGTGTGCTTGTGTGTACAAGCGCAGGTTCATGTGTTGTCCTCTCCTCTCGTATGGCACTGCCCTAAATACAGATCCTGCCCTGCCAGGTAGTGTTGGAGCCTGGGGAGTGAGAGAGGGCCAGAGGAGGCGTTGCTGTGGTTGAATCCTCAGTGGGGTGGTCACACTGCATGACTGACAGCCCAGCTCTGGCTGTGCCAGCAGCTTGTGGCGGGGTTTGAGACGGCCACGGCCGTGGGGTGATGTCTGCAGTAAGGTGGGGACATTGATGGAGACCTGCATGTGATGGCAGCTGTCAGGATGCTTCTGGATGTGTCTCTAGTCACTGAGGTGTGAGACTGCCTGTGTGACTGCGTTTGGCAGCAGTGCTGTGCCCGTTGATTGTGCTGCTCAGCACCAGCCCCTCCATGCAGCAGGGGAGCCAACCGAGGCAGATTTCTCATTGTTTCAGCCCAAAAGAGTGCGCAGCTGAGCAGCACAGGCCAGCCTGGGCGGTTCTGCCAGAGAGGTGGTAGCTTGCCTGGTCTCCCTCACCATCTAAATCCCTGGTTTTGCCTGTAGAGTGTTCAAGGTATGGCCCCCAAACGTGGCATTTGTAATCAAGTAGCCTGGCGTGGTTCCTCTGTTGGCTCCACTTGAAACTCAGACCAGTTGCAGGCTGCATTTTTATTTTTTGTATTGGCCTGCACATCAGCTCTAGAGACAAGCAGACAGCTCTTTATCACATCTGGCATTTGGAAATAACGATTCTGGCCATTTTGTGGGTCAGCACTAAGGTCTGATGGATCCAGCCACGAGCACAGTCTGCAGCTCCTGGTGACCGCCTGATGCCATGCCCTTGTGCAGGGCATGTTCCTGCAGCCTCGCTGGGCCAGGCAGGTGCTGTTCCCATGCTTGGAGAGCTGGAATTCTTCCAGGGAGTCAGTTGCTCACTGCCTAATACATGAGAGCAAAGAAGAGCATTCAGCAGAGTGGCATGTGGCACGTGTGGCACATGTGGCAAGCGAAGGGCATTTAATGACAGCAGAGAGCTGTGTGGAGGCATGCGAGCAGCCACTTTGGCTAAGGAGCCAATTGGATCCCAAGAGACTGGTTAAAAAGAACTTGTTAGCTGTCTGTGAGCTTAGAGGGGTTCAGTTATTTATGTGGTGTCTGGCAGCTCCCGAACAGATAAAATTAGAATTCACAGCCCTCTCCCTCTCTGTTCTCACACAGTACGTGGCGGGCTGGGAGCCAGCTAGGATGGCCCTGCAGCACTGGCACTGCTTTGGGGACCAGAAGAAGGAAGATGCCAGGGTGGTGGTGGTGGTGGAGTCTGAGCTCAGTGGCACAAGGCAGACAGCTGGTGACTTTGCTGTCCCGTGGACTTGCACATCTGTTGCTACAGTTTGTAGTGAGAGATTCAGAGAAATCTTAGCCACGTGTGTCAAGTGGAGCAGGTGAGCATGGGCTTCAGACTTCAGGGTCTCCCCCATTTGAATGGCAGGTACCAGGGCTGAAGACACCAGCAGGCAGGTTTCAGTGGTATTTCTGCTGCCCCTGGAGATAATAAACGGAGCCAGGATTTATGGACATCATGTGGGTGGGCTTGAAGTCAGGTGCCTTGTATGGTGTGGTTTTCCCCCTCCTCCCAGAGTCTTACCAGAGCTGTCTTCCTTGTCAGCATGTTTGTGAGCTAATTGATAATAAACCTGAGTGCTCTCTAAGCAGCGCCTCTCCTGCGCTCCGGGGGCTGCCGACTGAGCCATGAATCCTTTCTGCCTGCTGAGGAACCTGTTTGGAGTCCAAGAAAGGGGAAGTTTCTGGTTTGCAGTCAATTTATTGCTTTCCAAGGCTGGCTGCTTCTCTTTCCCCCATAGACACAGATGCTGGTGTTAAGGCTGCCCATTCTTCTGTGATGCTTTAGTGGAAAATCAGCAACTGCTGAGCATTACAAAGGGGGAAGTGAATCACTGATTTTGGTCCCTGTGGCCCCAAGCAGGGAGAGCATCTTGCCAGAGGGACATGCAGATAGACAAGTCAGACACCGAGCATATTGTTCAGCATTTAAAATCCAGGGGAGAACCAGCCTGTTGCCCTGGCAGGTGATCAGGGGCTCAGCATGACTCAGTCCCTGTCCTGGCTGAGCCCACTCATCTTGGAGATGCACGTGGAGCTGGGGTGGACTCAGCAGTGCTGCAGTGGCTCCAAGCAGCAAGCTGGTTGTATTTGGGGAGATGGAGCTTGCTGGGCCCTGGGAAGGGGTTTTCTGGACCCTGGGAAGATAGTTTCTTCTCTGAGAGCTGCTTATCTTCAGATTTGTTTTTGCCAGTGGTGTTATTCGCCCTTCTGAGAATCGCTCCTTAGGTCTCAGTAGTCTCTGTCATCTCTCCCTGATGTGCAGGTTGGTGGAGATTTGTTTCCAGCTGGAAGAGTGAATTTCCAATCCTCATCTCCCCAGCCCTTGCCTTGTCTGGGGTTAGTGCCCCTCCCTGCTGACCACACTGCCCAGGACTCACTCTCTCCACAGTGCCTCAGGCCATCCACCCTGCTGTGGTCTGTCAGGCTTTGGCTGGGGAGAGGGTGAGGCAGGCTGGATGAAAAACCAGCAATACTCTTGTGGTACTTGGCTCTGCATTTCCTTTACACAAATAGAAAAAAAAAAAAAGCCCCACAGTTTCCCAGCTCACCGGCAATCTGGCCAAAGTCAACAGCTGGATGAGGAGCAGCCGATAGAAGCTAAATCCAGGAAAGACTGAGGTGTTGCTGCTGGGGAGAGGGAAGTGCTTTGAAGAGTTTGCCATCTTTGCCTCCAGCTCCAAGGAGGATGCCCGGTGTTAAGTCACTAAGAGAACAGTTTGCCCACCTGTATTCCCTCTGGCTTTTGCTTACCCAGAGAACTGTGATCATCAGAAGTGATCAGAGATTTGAAAACGCCTTCTATATACAGTGGGTTAGGAAAACAGTATTGTTTTCTGGATAGCTCAGTCTCGGTGATTTAGACTTGGTTATTGTGACTCTGCGTATCTAAGCTTGAAACTGCAGGCTTTAAAAAAGCCCCTGTGGCTGATTCAGAAAACAGAGATCCTCCTGTCCACCTCTGCAGTTTCTGGGAGTCTGCCAGCTCAGTCCTCAGTGGAGTTACAGGAAATCACTCACCTGTTCTGTTCAGAGAACAGGCACCTTGTGGGTCCATCTGGGACCGGCAGGAGAGCCACGATACCCAGGGCATACAATATTTTTATACCTTCTCTACCCTGCTAAGACTAAAGTAAATGTAGAGCAGAGTACAAGTGGTACCAAAATTCATTGAAAATAAAATGTTTACACACAGAGGTGCTGTGGCAATGTGTGGGATCCCTTGCTGAAGGAAACACAAGTGTTATTGGGGTCCTGCAGGGAGACATAGCATTAGAATGTAAGGGAACAGAGCTCCCTTGGTTCTCTTGACTTCTAATACGTGTCCTCAGGCTTATAGGGAATCCAGGTCACTGGAATAGGACCTCATTGGAATTGCACCTCAGTACAGGGCAGCTCAAGGTGCTTGTTGGATAGTTTGGAACTGTTGCAGGTGTGGGTCAGTCTGTCCGCACGGCTCCCTCCCATCCCAAACCTCTCAGTTTTGATAAGCGCCTAATACCTGTAGGTATTTCCACGTGAGGGTGACTGAGGTCTCTGGGAGGAGAACGCTGCTCCCTCTGCCTTCCCTCCTTGCCCTGTGTCCTGCTCTGTGAGCTCCAGAGGCAGGTGCTAGAGGACGGCACGGAAGGAGAGGTGTCCTCGGAGCCTGCATGCCGATTTTGCCCTACAGGCCGTGCCTGACACAGAGGAAGTTGTCAGCAGTGCTGACGGACGAAGAGCAGGGAAGCCAGCTGCTTGGCAGGCAGTTGTCTGTGAAGGAAGGGACCACTGCCTCCTCGCAGGGATCCGTGCTGGCCACGTGCCCGGCTGAAGGAGTGGGAGTGAGTAACACCAAGCTGAGGGAGGCTGTGAGACTGAATGAAGATGAGGCCCTGGGACTCTGAGTGACTGGAACACAGTGCTGGAAGTGTCAATCACCTCTGCCTCTCCATTGCCTCTTCTCAAGCAGGTGGAGGCATGGAGGGTGGTAACAAGCTCCACACTGCTGATTTGGAGCTGTTCCATCTGTTTCCCATCCTCACTCTTACCCCTGGGACAGCCACACCAGTGAGAGGACCAGGGAACTGGCCAAGCTCTGTCCCTGTGTTCATTAAGACCCCTCACATGGATAGGATTGCTAATGGCTTCTGATCAGATCTGTACTGCTGTGCTGAGCTCAGGTGTATTTCCCGAACCCTTCAAGCAAAGCACTCCCCGTCTGCCCAGCATGGACTGACTCTGAAGGTTTGGAGGGAAAAAAAAACCTCTGGTTTGTATTCCCTGATCATGAGCCAGCTGCTCAGCATGACAAATTGAGATGGAAAGATGCCTTTTGCCGTTGATTTCTGTAGCCCAGGCTAGAATGGTATTACTCAACACAGTCCACAAATCCCAGTGCTCGTCCGCCTAGAATAGAACCAAATAAACAAACTAATTCAAAGCAAATCTGACCCCCCCCACACCTCCTCCCTGCCTCAACTCACACTGCAGTGCTTTGCCAATGGGATCTCAGTAGGATGACTTTACCTCAAGTGTTGCAAACCATAGAGTAATGTTCCTACGCTGTTTTTCCTTTGTGAAATTGGCACTGCCCCTTGTAGTAAGGTTATGTAATCCCTTTTCCTTTGGAACCGAAATGCTAATGATTATTTTAAGCCCTTCACGTATTGTTGTTACGGGGTTTTGTGGGTTTTGTTACAAAATTTGGTAATCCTGGGAGTGAAAAGAGATGTTCCTAAAGCCAAAGGGTGAAGTTCCTTCAGGCAGGCAGTGCGTGGAGCCCAGCTAAGCTCTGCTACTTGCACACAGCTCCCTTTTCTCAAGGGCAGGCATGATGAGAGGATTTTCAAGCAGAAGAGCTGGTATTTCCCTGTGTTATGCTCCCTTTTACCTTCACCCCGTGACTCTGCAGAACTCAGGGCCAGCACTAAGACAGTCACTGTTGTCTGGGGGAATGCACTTGTTTTCCTCAGGGTACTTCCACCTCTGCAGTAAAAAAACCTTGGAATTGCAGCCCGAGGAATCCCAACCCATAGGACTGTGCTTGGGATCTCTCACTAGAGATCAGAGAGCAAACGTGCCCGACCTTCCAAGGCTTGGTAGCTCTTCACTAGCCTTCCTAGAACTCCATATGGCTTTTCCTTTGTCACTAACAAAACCAGCAGCAGCACACCAGGTGACAAAGCAGCACCTAACAGGCATCAGGAGCTCCTTTCCTGGCTGCAGGGCTGAATCAGTAGCTCAGAAATGTGTGGGCAGGTCATGCCTGGCTGCCCTGGCCATCTGGGGTAGGTGGTAATCCGCATAATCCCAGGGGAGCTTCTGACAGGGACTGAGGCAGAACTGAAATAAGGCTCACTTCTCTTTGATTATTCTCATTAGCCTTGCTGATTACTGAAAAGCAAGCATTATTTGCTGCCCTCAGCTCAGTTTAGGCCTTGATTTTGGAAGACAAGATATATTTTTGTCAGCACACTCTCCTCTCCTGAAGAGGTGGTGTCAGGAGGTTGGGAATCCACCGCTGAGGTGTTTGCAGAAGGAGGACAGCTATACTGCTGCAAGGATTCATCTGGCTTCAGTTTGCAGTTGTTGTTAGCTCTTTACACCTGGCATTTTGTTCTTGTGGAGAAACCTATGCCCTCTAATCAGAGCTCCTCTTCACCTTCTTTATCGTAAATTGAAGAGATTGAATACTTTAGGTTTCTCACAGAAAGGCATTTTCACCAGTCCCGCAATTATTTCCATCATGGTTTTTTTCCTCCATTTTTTTTGACATCCCTTAGAAGATGTGACATATTTTACATCACAGCTAGGATGATATTACAGCATGCATGCACCCTTCTGTCATGAGGACGTGTGGGGAGGCAAAAATACCTCCCTGTTCCTGCAGTTTCAATGTCCTAATGTCAGGGCATTGAACTGACAGTTCATATTTAATTGCTTGTCATTAGCCCTGAAATCTTTTCAGAATTGCTGTTTTCCAGGATCATCTCCAACTATCTGCAGCTGCTGCCTGCATTCCTTCTTCCTAGAAGTGTAATCCTGCATTTGGCTCTATTAAAATCCCATGTTGCTTGGATGTATTTACCCTCCACAGAGATCCAAACTGCTCTGTGTGATTGCTCTGTTCTCATCACGATACACCACACTGAAAATTTTTGTGTCAGCAGCACACATTATCAATGCCGATTGTATGTTTATTTCGAAATAAAAATATTTATTTCCAGATGAAATTCTTGAATTGTGCCAGGCCTCATACCGATCGCCCTGGAACCCATCTAATTCCCTCCCCAGTAACAACTGCATCTTGTGTTCTGTTTCACAGCCAGTTTGTTATTAATTTTGCATGTGCCCGATTGACATCGTACTGCCCTGTTTATTTTTTTATTGAAATAGCGTAGGCTCTCAGCTCGTTGGTGTGCACGTGTCTAATTCTGTCAAATTGTGAAAATGGACTCCTTTGACAAGAGTGGTTCTTCACAGACCTTCTTGACTTGATGTCACTTTGTATTCCTTTTGTTTCATTCCCAATTCATTGACCTGTGTTCCACCTTTTCCATCGTTCAGGGCTGATTTTGGGCTCGCTGGCTGACAGTTACCTCGCGTGTTGCTCTTGACCCGCTGGAATACCGGCACAGCGTGAGCCCCCTTTCCATCTCCCCAGATCTTATTGTTATTCCAAGCTATCCGAGGAATGTCTGCAAGGCAGAGCTGCTGTCAGCCAGCTCTCATTGAATCATCCAGTCCTGTTTGATTTAGAAATTCGCCTTCCCTGTAGACAGTGCAACGCATCTCCTGTGCTGACTGTGACAGGGAGGATGGTAAAAACCACGGAATGGGATAGACCTCTCTGGGCACTTCAGTGGGAATCGCTGCTCTTGTTGGAAAGCACAGCACCCTCTTGTAGGCTTAGTGCTGCAGTCAGTAAAAGGAAACGGGAGCAGCGCAATAGATCAAGATCTTTAACACAAACAGCTCTGCCTTGTGGTCTGCGTGGCTTTATAAAAGAGTGTGTATGAAGTGTGACCTTGAGAGCTGGATGGCTTCTCTGTGTTTAGTCCCCCCAGAGTACCCAAGCCATAAATGCAGTTAGTGCAGGAAGTCGTAACTGCTCTTACAGACTTGAGTCATTCTCTCTTGTTTGGGACTCTCATGGGCCAAGTTTTGTGTATTTGCTTGGTCCGGCCTCTTCTCTGACAGTCTTACTGTGTTTTCAGTGCTTGCTTGGGGCTGGGAAGGCCTGTCCTGAGAAAACTTCCATCATAAGAACAAGTGGATTTGGAGCTGCTTATGTTTGCCATGGTCAAGGAACAGACCTTGAGCAGGCAGAGGTTCCTCAAGGTTCATCCCTGTGGAAGCACAGCCTGATGTGAGGGTGCACAGAGGGTGTCTTGGTGAACACTGTGTCCTGCCAGGCTCAGGACTTGGGGCTCCTAGAGGGAAACAGTGTGCCCTGGTGATGCCTGAAAGTAGGGGAGGAGTGGGATCCTGCTCAGATAAACATTCTCTGTGTCCAGGTGGAGGCCCAGGCAGCTTGGCAGTGAAGGCTGCTGCAAGGTACAGAGATGGGTCAGTGCAGTCACTTGTGAGGAATATTGGTTCATTTTTTTCTCTTCCACAGGATTCAGAGCAGAATTGGCTCTCCTGTCTCCCCTCAGCACACAGGATCATCGAGGACTGTCCGGCGCTACCCGGCCAGCAACGGCCAGCTCACCTCCAATGCACTCCCCCATGGCAATGGGCACGAGCACAGCAGCTCTGGCCTACATGCCGCATCCCAGGAGCACACCCTGGCTGCAAAGGGTAAGGCCTGCAGGGCTGTCACTCTTTTGGGGTCACAGGAAAGGGCGACACCTTGACTGGGGATCCCCAAGAAACCATGGACTCTCAGGACTGTGCTGCTCAGGGGAATGAAAAGGGAAAGTCAGCATGGGCGTTGCTGGGCTTGGCAAAGAAAGGGGCCCTGCTGAAGGAGGACACATCAGGGATGCAAAGTGCTGACGGCTTGAGACAGGAGCCAGAGGATGTGACAATCGCATCTCAGGCATGTTGAACATCACCCCAGCACCCCCTTGCCCTGAAGGAGAGTTGCCTCAGTCTGTAGGAATGGAGTCTCCCAGCTTACACCTCAGTCTGAGCAGCTCTCAAGGTCACATTGTGCAAAATCAACCCCCTGCTCTGCTCCTGTGAGCAGATGGGGTGGGATACAGGAGGAAAAAAAAATCCCTGGGTGTATGGGAAGGAGGCTGTGGAGGCCACTGTTACTGTGTGCCACAGGGAGTCTGTGTGGAACAGTGGGGAAAGGCTGGAGGTGGGGAAAGAAGCTGAAAGCTCTGCAAGGTTGTGCCAGTAGCACAGAAAGCAATCCTTCACCTGGGGAAGCACAGCATTTTCAGGACTGTTTTGTTCTGCATAGTGCTTGTTTTGCTCATCCTTCACCTACAGCATTGCCATAGCAGCACGCAGCCGAACAGTGTTACACTGTGCAGCCAGAATCTATTTCTTCCCTTTGGCTGCTGCCTTGATGCCCTCTGTCATGAGCAGGGACCAGGCCAGGCTGCTGGGACACGCAGATGCTGAGCCTCCATGATTTCCCAGCTAGGACAGATGCCATTTGTCTTCTGCAGCTTGGTTCCCTCCTGAAACTGTGGTCCCCCAGGGAGGCAGCATGTGGCACCTCAACCCCTCTGAGCAGGGCCATGAACCTGATTGAAGCTGTAATCTGAAAGGGGGGATTGAAACAGGGAGGGGGTGAACACAGCAAGGGTGGCACAGGACTGTCCCATTGGGGTGAGATGGAAGGCTTTGGTGTCGAGCCAGCTGGTTGGAAATGGTCTGTTGACCATTTTCCACAAATCCTGAAGAGCTCTTAGTGTGATTTCCCATCATATGGGAGGCTGGTGAGGGACCAGAACGGGACCACAGATAGCTGCAGGAGGTCAGGGGACACTTGTAGGGACATAATGGTCTTCTCAAGACCTGATGCTCTCTCTTCTGGATGCCAGCGTGTTCACGTGGGAAGACTTCCAGTGATGTAAGAGCAGCCAGTCTTCTGACCACTGATGTGGCTGGAGAAAGAACATTGCTTGAAGTGGAAAAACTCCCTCCGTGATGAAGTTAGTGATTGTGTGTCCCTTCACACTGTTAAGCCACTCCAGCTGGGCAGGCAGAGCATGGTGACATGTGCTGACAAACTCTTAGAGATGCTGGAGCAGAAAACAGGCTGGAGTGAGCGAGGGGCAAGGAGAGACAGAATCACAGAACCCCAGAGTCAGCTAGGTTGGAAAAGATCTTTAAGATGGAGTCAAATCAATGATTTAGCACCACCTTGTCAGCTAGGCCGTGGCACCAAGTGCCACATCCAGTCTTTTCTTAAACACCTCCAGGGATGGTGACTCCACCACCCCGGGGAGGGACACAGACCCCTCTTTGCACTGGGAATGCTTTGGAGCTGCGAATAACAGCTCCCCTGGCTTGGAGAGGCTGTTTCCCCTTAGCACTCTTTTTCTTTCATAGGGGCCAACCTGACAGAGAAGATTAGGAAGATAAAAATTGTCTTCACACCCACCATCTGCAAACAGACGTGCCAGAGTGGACGCTGCTACAACAGCTGCGAGAAAGGAGACACCACCACTCTCTACAGCCAAGGGGGGCACGACCACGATCCCAAATCTGGCTTCCGCATCTGTGAGCACCCCCGTGCCCTCCACCTGCTTTCTTGCCTGTTTCCCCACTCTACTCTTCCTGCTTTTCCTGGCTCTACGGACTAAGGGCTTGGGCTGCTGCAGGGAGGGGAAGTGATGGCTTTTCTCAGTACATTGGGAGACGTCTTCCGGGATCTCTGGGGCTTAATCTCTCTCTCTGTGGGAGAAAGACAGACTTTGCCCTGTTGCTCTCTCTCCTGGGCAAGCAGATCCTGTTTCCATCTCACCCCGGGTAGAGGGGATGTGTGTGTTTGAGTCAGGCCTGCAGCCAAGCCTCACCACCCCCTTCTTCTCAGAGCCAGCTCGCTGCTTTAGTTGGCATCCAGTCTTGGGGCTGACTTTCATCACCTAATTTCCTCCTGTTCTCTCCTTTCAGTCACATGGCAGCCAGGAGAGCTGGCTGCAGGTTGAGACTGTTCTTATAAACAGGGTTTGCTGAAACCACTGCTCACCTCTTAGAGGCATTGGGATTGCTCATCAAGTCACTGGGATATCCAGCTGTGGGTTGGTCACACTGTCCTGGCGCCAGCTGGTGGGAGCAGCATGCTGGACTTGTTGGGACTTGTCCTCTGAGTGCCTCTGTATCACTCAAATTCTTCTAACACTGAGAGAATGAAAAGTCTTGCTGCTGTGGACACTGATGGGAGATTGTGTTCACAACAATTTCTGCCGAGGTCCCAGTTCAAAAATGCGTCTCCTCCCCCTAAACTGGGTGCTGGGCTTGAGCAAATGAACTTGAAACAGGAGGGGTGTTCATCCCCTGAGATGAACCTGACAAGTCATCCAGGAATGTGGAGCAGCAGTGTCTCATCTCACACTGAAATGAGTCAGGATAATCTGTCAGGCAGTCCCATGCATTGCTTGAATGTAGCTCACATTGAGATGCTCTGGGTTGCTCCAAGCATCTGATGAGGTCAGAAAGGACATGACTTTGGTTTCATCTGTGCATGCTTTTTCTGAGCCTGTGAAGACGAATTGCTCCTGTTCTTTTGTCCCACTCCACACTTCCCCCACATGAACTGCTGGCAGGGCCAGGGCTGGATGTGAGACAGGCTCTGAGGATGTGGCTCTCTGCCTGTTCTCTCCGTCTGCCTCTCCCATCCTGCTGAGCTCCCTTCTGGGCTTGGAGTAAAAACCCTGCCAAGTGGGGAGGGGGCAACGCAGCAGTGAAGAAATTGGGCAGACTTGGCTCGTGACCCACTCCAAGAGATGCTGCTGTGTCAGCAACAGCACCTTGGCAGCCCCCCAGGACAGGGGTGCCCAGCCTGGCTGTGGCCCCAGAGCCCAAGGGAGCGTTCATCTTCTTCAAGCCATGACTCCAGTGGTGACAGGGCTTGTGGAAGATGGTGCTGCCCAGCAGGGACCCTGCGAGTCCAGCCCAGTGCTGGACCTGGGATATCATGGGGTTCGTGCTGTCCAGGGGCAGCTGCCCCTGGCTAGAGTCGGTGTCTCAGTTCCTCCTCTAAGCAGAGCTCTCTTTGCCTTGCAGACTTCTGTCAGATCCCCTGCCTGAACGGAGGGCGCTGCGTGGGCCGGGACGAATGCTGGTGCCCCTCCAACTCCACAGGGAAGTTCTGCCACCTGCCAGCTCCCTCTGTGGAAAAGAGGCAAGGAGGAAGAGGCCCAAAGACCCCAGCTGGCAGCTCCATGAAGCACTCCATGTACACCCTGCCCTTGTCCAACCAGCTGGGTGAGCATGGCCAGTGGCTCCAGACCCCACATTTCACTCCTACTTGTGTGCTCCTCAGATCTTTTTTAACAGGCCTGAGGAGGCCATTACTTCCTTAATTTGTCAGACAGGAGGTTTCCCTAGTTTCTTGTGGAGGTTTTGGTAGGTTTGTCCTCATTTTAGGCCAGAGAAATATTTTCTCTTAGACACAGTTTTCCTCTGGATTTCCTGGTGGGCTCAGTCTACCTCTCCTCCCATGTGACTTTGTTCATGATGATACTCTTTGAGCGCCAGATTGTCGCCGAGTTGTCACAAATGTGGTGTAAACTCATCTTCCAGCTTCCCTAAACCCTTCCCTGGTGAATGTCCACATCAACCACCCTCCAGAAGCCATCGTGCAAATTCACCAGGTGGCCAGGGTGCGGGGTGACGTGGAGGCGTCGGAGGAGAACAGCGTGGAGGCAGTCCTGGTGCCTCAGCTGGCTGCTGTGCCCTGGTACCCCTATGCCCACGGGAATGGCAACAGCATTGCGGCCGAGAGCAGACAGCAGCAGCAGCAGAGAGCCCCGGGGCTGCTGGGGAGGTGCTTTCGGGAGGCTCTCCACGGGCAGGTAAGAGGAATCTTCAAGTGCGTTTCTTGTTGTGGGGAGTGCTGGTTTTTGGGGTATAGGGGGTGGCTTTATTCTGTGAAGCTGTTCAGCGCCAGCACGGGCATCACGCAGGTGCCGTGGGCACGGGCAGCAATGTGTTAGCACTCAGGAAGAAAAAAAAATTCCTCACTTTGATCCAACAGAGGAATCTCACTGCCTTGCCCTGACCAGGCTGTTGCCCTGGGGCAGCACAGCCCAGACTTGATGGCTTTCACACACAGTCTGGTTTTAAAAGGGTGCCCTATTTATAGCAACATTTACAGCCACGCTCTGCGATTATTGTAGGAAACGTATAAAACATAGGAAAATTCCTTTCCCTCTCAGACGATAAATGGAAGTCTGATTTCCATGGAACGATGCCTTCCTGGAGAGCTCGGCTGGGGCCTGGGAAGCAAATGCACGTGAGGGACTTTCTCACCCCTGTCCCACAGTCATCGTAATTTCTTATTTTGTCTTTCCCCATATGTTTCTCTTGCGTCACTGGAAAAGCATTGGAGGATTTTGGCACCCACAGGAACACCTGTGAGCTCCCCCAGAGCTGTTCATGCTCAGAGAGACCCCCAGCCTGGCACTCTGGGACTCAGCCCGGTCCCCACTGCTCCCCAACCTTTTTTGGGGGAGCTGTTCCCAGTTCCCATCCCGTCCTTCAGTCACTCCCATCCAAGTAGTTTCTAGCAGGAAATATTCTTAGCCATTCTCTAGTGCCAAAACAGAGGGGATCAGAACGTGGGGCTGGAAAAGCCCTGCTTCTCTGTGGGGAGATGGCAGCGCTGCGACCGTAGGAGCAGAGGATGATGAAGCAGGGAGATGCTTAGGGATGCCTGGAGAGGCTGTAGGAGATGCTCCGGGGGCGGCAGGGGGTACCCTTGCTATGCTCACACCTCACCCAGCTGGGCTGGTGCCGTGCCTGGGACAGGGCGAGGAGCTGGGCGGGGAGTGCCTGCCTCTCCCCGCTCCGCCGCAGCCGAGCCGATCGGTATGCGAGCGCTGGGCAGGCGGCCACGCGTGCCTGGCCGGGGGCCAGCTCCAGCCTGTGGGCCCAGCGGCTCCGCTCTTGATGGGGAAGCCTGTAATCCAGAGGGCCTTGCCGAGAGTGGGGGGAAAGAGACGCTCATTCAGCAGAGGAAAGCGCCTGACAACAAGCTCCCCGCCGGGCTGGAGCGGTGCGCCCATTTCACAGGCTAATCAGCCAGGCAAGGGGCTGATTCTGGGGCTCTGCCGGGTGATATCATCTCTGGTTCATCTCTGCTCTGTTTGATGGCCCCCTCCCCTCCGAAGCGTGCAGTCAAGGCAGGTTCTGTCTGCACAAGGTTTTACTGTCTTTATCCACACCCCTGGTCCCGCCGTGTCCCAGTGGGGAGCTGTGCCGAGAGGGCCGTGCCAGCCTGTTCCGTGACAGCTGTTCCCTGTGCTGGCTCTGCTGCTGCCCTACCAGCTGGGCACGTTTCCTGTGCATCCCGCAGAAGCCTGATCTGCTCCTCTCTCCGCAGTGCACCAACCCCCTGCCAGGACTAACCAAGCTGGAGGATTGCTGCGGCAGCGTGGGGCTCTTCTGGGGCGTGGACCAGTGCCTGGCCTGTCCCCCCCGGCCAGGTGAGTGCTGCTGCTGCTGCTGGCCGGGAGCTGGGACAGCGTGAGGGACAGCCTGCACCCTCGATGAGCAAAAACGATTTGGCTGCTCGTGCAGCTGAGGCAGGGAGCAGAGCTGTGGGTCATGACACTGGCTCTCCTTGGCCCAAGGTCCTTGGGGATGGGCAGCATGTCCCAGGTGAGTGCAGGGTCCTGCCAGCTGCTGCCCCAGCAGTGCTGGGGGGTGCTGGGTGCTGGGCCCAGGCTCATGTGGCCCATGGTTCCCAGCATGCTAGCCCCATTCAGAGGGAGCAACAGGAAAAAAGCAGCCGTGGTTTTAGGAGGTGCAGTTCTAGGCTGGAGGAGGAGGCTGCAGACTTGGCCCTATAGAGTTACGGGCTTGCTCTGGGCCCAGCACGGGTTTGGCAGGGGCTCTGGAAATAACACTACATCAAACACTTGGCAGGAGCTCACCCGGGGTCCGTTCCAGGGGCATGGGCGTCCAGCTCCGTTTCTGCTGCACTTGGGAGCTGGACAGACTGATCCAGCAGGAGATGGGGATTCCTCATCTGCTCTGCTCAGGGTGCTTCACGACGAGCGTGGCCCCTTGCACCACGGTGCCATGCAGTGCTGCGGTGGAGAGGCCATACAGGAGCGCTCCTGGCCGGAGAGGAGGCGGGCCCGTGGGCACAGGGGCTCCAGCATCAGTGCTGACTGGCTGTGGTGCAGGGCAAGGTGCACTCACCCACTGGAATGTGGGCAGGGAGCTGCTCATCTCTTCCCTGCCTGCCTGCTCTGTCACATCCCTTCACTGGATCAAAGAACTGAACAGACCCCATGGTTCAGGAGACTTTGGACTCCTGAAGAGAGTGCAGGTATCCAAGGTGGCAGGTTTTGCAAGAAAGTGTGGTGTTGGTGACTTCTAGCTCTGCTCGGAGTTTTTCCTGCTCGCTTGCACACACATTCCCAAGAGCTGAACTTGCGTCTCATTATCCTCCCTCAATTCGATTCCTCCGCAGCCAGGGGTAGGGCTGGCTGGAGCCAAATTCCTCGCAATCACAGACGAGGTTGTCAGCATCCTGGAACCCAGGCCAGATCTTGGGAGCTCTGATTGCTGTCATCTTCCCAAGCTGCATGGCTGTGCTGTGGCCTTGGCCATGCTGCTGCTTGCCTGCCCTCACCTGTGTGCCAGTCCCAGAAAAAGTTTTGGGCATATGTGGTGTGGGGATGACCCTGGGGTGTGCAGGTTCAGTACAGACAAGGAAATGCCCCACACAGGCCTCAGCCCCTGGTTTTTTGTCCCTGACCTTCAGTCATGGCTTTCTCTTCCCCATCCCACAGCAGTCTCCCTGTTTCTCACCCATCTTTCTGTGACCCCTCCGTTGGAAAGTAGGGGGGCTGCTTAATACTTCAGGCTGCAGACTGCTGCAAAAACTCTGCACCTCCTCTCTCCTTCTCCATGCCAGGATGCAAGGTGATTGCAGAGAATGCAGCCAGAGCTGCAGCAGTGATTCGCTCTGCTGGACTTAGAGCTTCGAAGTGTGTCTAATCGCAGGCTTCCAGGATGTGAAAACAGACACAAAATACCCCCACGTGCTCCCAGCAGTCAGCCAGCCAGTAGAGAAAACGCACTTAAGAAATGACTCCTAGCTGCCAGCAGGCTCCACAGCTCACAACACAGGCTCTATGTCCCAGGAGCAGTTGCAGCTTAAGCTGAGTTGAGGACTGCTTGTCGTCACTGAGTGGACAGATGCTCGTCTGGCTTTGTTTTCAGATTAATTCCAGGGAGATATGAAAAACGTATCCATGTGAGTCTTTTGTATTCCTGTGCTACAAGAAATTCCCTCTGGCTTTGGGTGATGGAGTTCCTCCTTGGAGACTTAATGGCTCTTGTGATTTCGGCAGGAACTCAGGCTGGTTGAAGGAGCCATTTTCATCCTGTTCAACAGTATACAAGTGTCTTCCTGTTCTGGGCACCTTTGGTGCAAGGAGCTGTAAGGCAGACACGTGATGGGGGCAGCCTGAGAGAGCCCAGTGGATGGCGTGCCTTTCTCTGGCATGTTGTCCTCACACACCAGACAGCTGACCCCAGAGTGGAGTCAGGGGAACAGCTCTTTCTCAGGGACCTTACTTCCTTAGCAGAGCCACACTGTGACCTCTCATGGCCTTGTGCCTTGTCTGCCAGGGTTTCCAGTTCCGTGCCAGTGGGAAGGCATTGTTCCACGTACTTCCTGCCTATGGACCGCATCCCACGCTCACATTCCTTCTGGTCTTGCTGGCCTGTGCTGTGCTCACCCAAAGTCACTGGGCTGTAGTTCAGTGATCTGGTGTCTCGTGCACAGAGATAACATGTCCAGTGTATGTTTTCCAGCTTTCTCCTCAGCACTGTGATCTTCAGAGACAGCTCCTTGCTCTCGTGTGTCCCGGGGAAGCATGCACCAGAGCAGACTCGACAGCACTGGGAATTTAATTCCAGCAACTAGAGACAGAAATGGCAGAAGCTAGTTCAGTGTAAACACTTACAAACGTACAGAAGTGCAGCCAGGCAAGAGCTAGACAAATGGGGAACTTGTTTGGATTGACTGTCTGCCCGAGACACTGATTGTTAGTAGAGTCTGGATACGTCCGGATGTCTCCATCGTCTGCAGCTTTCATGTTTGGTTCGTGTTTGTGTGCGGAAAGACATCAGAGAAGAAGAATAGGAGGCAGGCATCTGTCCGAGCAAACTTACCATGACCAATCCTCACTAATTTTTTATGTTTTGCTCAGCATCAGAAAAGCCAAGGCACTCAAATGCTTTGTCTGCGTCCTAATGAGACCATGTCAAAAGCTGAGTTCAAAATTGAGGGCTGACCTGGCTAGGAGTCTCTGTATTGAACGTTGCTTTAGTCTTAGATATTTCCTTAGGCCACGCTTAGGCTGTGTGGTCTGATCCATGAAGGAAAGAGAGGAGCCAGACGCAGGGCAGGACACCTGCAGGCTGCCATGCAGTCCTTCAGCTCTGGGCAGAGTTTGGTGGATGAAATGTGCAGTGTTGCAAGATAGGATAAATCAGGTGGAGACATTCAATGACCCTCCCGGGTCTTCAGTACCTGGAGAAAGCCATGGAGCACACACTGAAAGGCTAGAACAGAAGGGTAGGGGAAAACAGGAGCTGGAAAGTAAAACCTGGAGAAGATTGATAGTAGGGAAAGGAATTAGAGACACCAGGATGTGACTGAAAGGAAGCTGAGGAACCAGCAGAGTAGTTGAGCAGTGCTGGTGAGGAACCTGCACTGAAGCAGCATCTGTCCTGTGGCAAGCTCAGGATGTGGGGCTAATAGCAGGTACACTGCTGGGCAGAACTGCTTACCTGCCAGACCTTGTGTTATTTCGGGGGATACAATGGCCTGTGGAAAAAATGTGTTGGAACAATATTAAGAGTTGGTCTGTGGAAATTAAACCCAAAGCTACAGGTCGACACATACCCCATGGCAGGTGTGGATTTGGATACTGGTTTTCCCAAAGCCTTGGTCCTTCTCAGGCACATGGGGATAAAGGAAACTGGTGGAGAGTTCTGTCCAGAGGGGATCACAGCCCTGCTCTTCTATCTCCCTCCTCCCTGTCTGTGAGACCACACACCTCTGGAACCAGCAGCATTCCAGGAGAACACTCCTATCAGTGGAAACCATCTCCAGTGCTGCCAGAAGCTACAAGTCTCACCCTTCTGTGCAAATGGAGTCAACCTGCATTTTCCAGGTCCTGAGTTTTCAGTGCCCCCATCCTTTATTTCCATCTTCTATCAGCCTGAGCATGGGCTGGGCTGTGCACCCACTCATTGTGCTCACTGCAGATCTTCCTGGGCTGCTTTCTCTCCTCCTACGGGTTTTAACTGCATTAAGAAACGAGTCTTTGAAGGCTATTGTTTTGTTTTCATTCCCACTCCACGTGTTTTTTCAAGATTTTTTTTTTTTTGTCCTAGAGAAAAGTCTGAATTTCACTGGAAAGTTGGATCTTGTAATGTCTGGCTTGGCATCCGCAGCACTCCCCCAGCAGACCTCCCACTGTGAGAGGGGTGGCAGCTCACCCGTGCAGCCGTCATCCTCAGAAACGCCAAGTGCCTCCGCAAGCCTCGCGCTCCCCTGCGCTCTGCCTGCAGGCATTGAAACAGCCACAGGAAAATCCTCTTGGAAATCAACCCCCTGCTCTGCTCCTGTGAGCAGATGGGGTGGAACACAGGAGGAAAAAAAAAAATCCCTGGGTGTATGGGAAGGAGGCTGTGGAGGCCACTGTTACTGTGTGCCACAGGGAGTCTGTGTGGAACAGTGGGGAAAGGCTGGAGGTGGGGAAAGAAGCTGAAACCTCTGCAAGGGTGTGCCAGTAGCACAGAAAGCAATCCTTAACCTGGGGAAGCACAGCATTTTCAGGACTGTTTTGTTCTGCATAGTGCTTGTTTTGCTCATCCTTCACCTACAGCATTGCCATAGCAGCACGCAGCAGAACAGTGTTACAAAACTGGGGGTTTTTAGGTACGAGGTATCCTGTTGGAGTTGGAAGCCACCTTGGGAGCAGAATGAGGATCTCTTTACTCCAGGTGTCATGAAACCACTCAGTCTGTCTCCTTTCAGCTCCTAGGTGCTGGAAAACCTAGGACTAGCAGAGGCACCACAGCTACCCTCAAGGTTTCTCAGTGAGTTGATGTCTTCAGTATGGTAGATGGAAAGAGTCAAAATAAACGGGCTAGCTTCTAGGAAATTTGGGCATTTCCTCATCTCTCATCTGACCACAGGCTTGCTTCTTCAAATGTGCAGCTCCACGGTGACCACGTTGGTTTGGCACAGTGTCCTCAGGGCTGAAGTGCCCAGGACACTGAAATCACACCCTTGAATCAGGAACCAGGGCTCCCTGTCCTCAGCCAGCCTGAAATCTGTCTGCCTGACAGATGCAACCCAGCTGCTCCATCCCTAGCCTCAGGCTCTGAGAGAATCCTTCTTGGAGAGAGTGCAGACAGACAGACACAGGAGACTGGGGCCTCTTCAGCTCTGGATGTGGTAGATTTCTGCCCTCTGTGATCATCAGATTAGCTTTTTCATTTTGGTAGGTTCCAGAGGAATAGCCTCTTACCAGCTGCGTGAGAGAAGGTTGGATGCTGATCCCCTTTGAAGGAGACCTAGGTGTCCTAGGCTGTTTTTTTCAGGAGGTTTTGGCCATCTCTGTTGTTGTTCGTCAACACCTGAGCTTGTGGAAGGAAAGTCCTCTACTCAAGAAAACAAAGCTGAGAGTTAATAGCTCATATCCTACTGCAGCCACACACTGTCTTCCCTTGTGGACAGGTCCTGGCAGAAAGAGAGCAGCCTCCATCCAATATTTCAAAACTCTCTCGGTTCCCCCCTTGGTACAGAGAGATCTGCTCACATTACATTACAATTATTCTTTCCAGAAAACGTGGGTTTCCTTGCAGAGCTAAGACATTTGTCTGTACCTTCACAAGTGACTTGCTGAAGTACTTGGGTTTGTGCAAACTGGAGTTTTAGAAGTGCTAAGGTGGCACAGACCTGCCCACCACTGGCATTTTCTGCCTTGCCCTCTCCCCAGCAGCATCTGTTGGAGGGATGCTGCAGGATCTGTTTCTCTGCACAGGCTTTCCAGAGGGGGGGGAGCGTGGCTCTGACACACCATCGCTGTTTGATCTCCAGCACGCTTGGCTTCCGCTCAGAGGGCTCGCACACAACCGTGGTGCTTCATTGGAGTGTCTGTTATCACACTGTGCTGAGGCTGACAGATGCTTCCAAGCACAGTTAATGCCTGTCAGCAGCCCCGAGCCCACAGGCTGTGGTGTGGGGGGACCTGAAATCCCACTGGGGTACTGAGCCTGGAGCCCGTAAACCAGAGGTTTTTCTGCCTTCCCAGAAGGTTGGAAAGGTACCCAGGGATTCCCAGTATCACCTGGAGCTCCCTTGTCCCTCACATCCAGATGTTTGTTAGCACCTACAATTCGTGACTAAACTGTTGAAGCGGGTAAATAGATTTTTTTTTGGTTTTTTGTCATTCACTCAGCTGCTGAGGATCAATGGGAAACCTTGTAGCTTCATTTAATACACCTTAGAAAACCAGGTTTTCTGTTTTCCTTCCTTTCTTTCCTTTCTTTCTATTTTCCTTTCTTTCTATTTCCTTCCAGTACAGGCTGATGATGATGTATTCTCCTTTCTTTTACTTCCTAAGCACCATTCTCTTAGGAAGCTCTAACTTCTGCCTTTCAAGAACTGTCCTAAAATGGCTTTAAATTCCTTTATAGAGTTCAAATGTTCAGGACACAGAGTTATGGACATGCCTGCTCTCTGCCCCCAGAATGTGTTCTTAAACTCTGCAGGCTTTCTTTGTGGTCCTAAACCTTGCAGGCTCTTGCCAAGCATCTCCTGCTGTAAGGACGGTCTCAATTTGTCCCTGCTTCTTGAAAGCTGCACTGTGTAAGGAATCTGCCAGACCCTCGATATGACTGCTGCCACGGAGGGATTTCTGTGTCTGACACCAAGGAGTGAGCTACCGATGCCAGGCAGGAGAAGTTAAGAGTGGAATATGGCTGGGCAGTCGCCTAGCTGTTGCACGCACTCCTGGTTCCCAAGCAAAAGATCCAGAAAATTAAGAAGAAACCCCACCCAGGGAAAATCCCAACCTCAGGCAAAGTACCCTTCTTCCTACCCCACCCCATGCTTACTCACTTCCCATCCTATCCACTCAGATTCCCCTTTTCCTTGCTCCAAAATTCAGGGCCTAAATTTGACTTCCTAGGAATTTATGGGCCACATTTTACTTGCCTTTAAAAAAATTTGGAGAGGTTTAATTGCGCGTGTTGTAGAACATTTTGAAACCCACGAAACTATTTTAAGCAGAAATCTGAATTTTTCCTTGATGAGAGGGATTGGGGCAGGAAATCACACGCAGCATAAAAAGAAATGTAATAAACAGGGCCTGAGCTGTTATTTCAGCAGCTTGTCAAGCACCTCAGCCATTCCTTCCGCTCTGATCCCCCTTGTCATGTGCCACCTGGCTATCCAAACTGACTAGAAGAAGACAAAGTGATGGATATGAGGCAGCACCTCTGGCTCACCAGTTTGGCACTTGCCAAGAAGCAGAAAACGCTGCATGGATAACGTGGCTGCTCTCACCTTTCCCTCTGCCCTGGGGTCATCAGAAGCCCACCCAAGGCAGGCCCAGGGAGCCTTTCCCGTCTGGAAAGGAGGCAGAGGAGGGAGGACACTGGTGGCTGGCTCTACTGCCAGTGTCCCACAGTGTTTGTTTTTTCCCCCAGCTCACCCTGTGATGGAGAATGGGCAGGTGGAGTGTCCCCAGGGATACAAAAGGCTGAACCGGAGCCACTGCCAAGGTAAGGATGCTGCTTTCATCGGTCTCTCTCCTTCTCACAGCCACTGTTGAAATTATCTACTCAAAATGCATTTGTCTAAATACCTCTGCAAAGAATGTGACTTATAAAAATCTCCATGTTTTCATCAAGAATGAAAGAAAAGCAGGTAACACGGGACTACATGGCTCAGCTGGCAAGCACAGTGAGCACACAGTTGAGCCAGAACAAGAAAATTGCCCTGTTAAGTCCTACTGACCCAGCAAGGACCTGTGTTTATGCTCTGCTAAGTGTGAGTGTGAAAACTTTTCTTCCACGGTCTGAAGCAACAGAAATTCTGTTGCCTAAAAATATTTGTGAAGATTATCACCTTGTTCATTTGTAAGTAGGAGAGTGCCAATTTGAACCTTTACGAGTAGGAGAGTGCCATAAAAGAGATGCCTTCTGTTCTGACTGCCACGTTTTTTATGCCCCATGCTGCCAGAATCGATCCATTTCTCAGTTCCATATGAGGAAGGCACCCCTGTTCTTTCTGCTTCATGTTTATTTGGCATTTCTCGGACCTACACCGCTTGTGGTTTTTTCTGTGCTCTGACTAAAGAGGAATTTTATTGTTCCCTTCCTGCGACCCCTGATAAGCTGAGAGGTGTCATCTCACAGATGCAGCAGGGAGCAAACCCAGGGCTGGCAATCCAGTGACTCATCTCTTTTTAGCTGGGACTTTCCACCATGCTTAGTTAATTAATGATTCAACCTCCCCACATTGTCCCGAGGGGGAATTTTTAACAACACAACAATTCAGCTTGGTGCTCAGATCTCGTTCCTTATGTGGCCACAGTGCTGTGATTATGAGGAGCTACCCAGAGACATCAAATATGAGTTGGAGGAACAAAGCAGCTGGAGGGACTCATGTCAGAAAGCAGAGATCTGCAGTGCCTGCTCTGGATTTCTGTCCCCTGTGGGTCAGGGAGGAGCAGAGGGAGATGACAGTGTGGATTTGGCTAGGAAGATGTTTTTGCGCAGGAAAAAGCAGAGAGAGCTCACCAGAGCAAGCAATTTGGCAGACAGATGCAGGAGAGGATACATGGAGCCTTTTTTTGCCAGCCCAGGTAGGAGGGGACACTGCCTGGCTTTGCAGGCTGTGGTTAAAGAACTGTGACTGGAGGAGGACCCTGGCAGAAGCACACTCTGTTCAGTGTGGACAGAAAGGGCTGTCTCCAGTGCCTTCCAGCAGAGGAACAGTGGTTCACCTCTGCAGGATCTCCCTTCCTCTCCTTGCTGCATCCTATTGAGCAGAACAAGGCTGCAAGGAGTCTGAGTTGATAGTGCCTGTCAGGCCCAGCCAGGGATCCTCCCAGTGCTGCTGGGACTGGCAGGAAGGATGGCCCTGGAAGAGATAATTTGGTTGCTAGACATGAGGAAAGGAGGTCTTGGAGGCTCGGGGATGGGGAGGTGTGCGTGCAGAACAGTCCCTGCACATGACACACATGGCACCTTGGTGTCCATAAGTCCCATGGACCATTTGTATATTTGGTGTCTGTTGCTGACCTGAGTCCTTTCTGCTGACCACGCACAGGGGTGAACCAGCCTGCACCTTTCCCGCACAGACTGCCTGGCGCAGTGTGGCTGGTTCTGAGGAGCACTGGCAGGTTTGTGTGGGCTGGGGAAAAGCAGCTGAGGCAGCATATGGATCTCAGTTTGAGGTCCGTGAGGCCTCTTCTTGTGGGCTAGCCCTAGCCCTGGCATGCTGCAGGGGTAGGAGTGTGTAGCTCTGAATGTACCTGCCTGCTTCTGTTCCCGGTGGGGACTTCCACGGTGGCTGACAGCAGAATAGAGGGGGTTGGGATGAGACCTGGATGTGGCCCTGTTTTAAATTAAATGTATAAAGCCTAGCCTTTGGTGCTTGTCTGTTTTGTGCTCTCATTACTGTAATCCCTTCAATCCCTTTGTTCACATGGAGTCAAACACTTTGTCCTGTCGGTCTGTCAGGACAACGCAGCACTCTGACCATGCTGTGGAGTGACAGGCTCCAGAGAGCCCTAATATCTTGTCTGAGTGGGGTTCCCAGCATATTTGGGGTTGGTCCCTGGTGTTCTCATGAGCTCTGTCCTGTGCTTGGTACAGAGCAGGAAACACCACATTGTGCAGACAAATCCTGCTCCTCCCTGGCCTTCTGCAGATCCCTGTAGCCTTGCTACCCCTGACTGACTTAACTTCTGGCCTGGTCTTCATGGCCCTTGCATGTTTCAGCTGTGTACGGAGTGGCTGGTGGGATGAATGGAGGAGTTTAGGAGCACAGGACTGGGTAGGAACTCCAGGTCATGAAGTCTGAACTTCAGCTGCCATTGCTGGCTGTGCGTCTCACAACTCAGCTCCCTCCACCAAGCAGTAGTGCTTTGGCTCTGAGGAATAAGGTAGTGCTGGGAAAGCTGTTCCCGAGTCCTTGACCCCATCCCTCTTGAAACAGTCCCTAGAGCACCACTGGGTGCTCTGAGGGCACCTGAGGTCTCACCAGGGCCATGTACACTGGCACTGGGACTGCCCTGTGTCTTTGGTCTAGCACCACGTTGGCATTTCTTGGTCTTGGCAGCTCAGAGCTGTCCTGCGAGCAGTGAATGTGCCCAGAACTCTCTCACTGACGGCTTCCACCTCTAAGCTTGCAGTGTTCCCGTGGTTTGTCTCGGGGTGGTGCTGAGCTTGCTCCTGTCCGGCTACTCTGTATCTCACCCAGGTCCTCCTGCACTGCTTGTGTCTCCTGACACAGCACATTTCATCAGCATTCTGACTTTTCTGGGCCAAGCTCTTTAGTGAAGGTAGAAAGCTGCGTTATTCCATGAGGACACCTTCCTCCTTTCTCTCCAACTGAAAACTGCTCTCAGCTCCCCTTAATGCACTTTTTGCCAATTGTCTTCTCTGGCTTAGCTCATACATTCTTAGGTGGTGCTGTAGGAAAGCCTTTACTGCAGGCCAAATGCATGAGCCCAATGGTGTTTCCCTAGGATAAACCCAGCTTCCTTCCCAAAGACTGTGCCTGGTGAGTGCTGAGTCAGGGGCAGAGGCAGAACCTGAGGCAGGGTTTGAATGTGGTGACTTCCCACTTGCTCACCCTGTTCTTAGAAGAAGGCACAGTGAGGCACAGCCCGGCCCACCACCCCTTGGCCTCTGATGGGATCTGTCAGGGCCCTCCTTGCATGCTGGGATTTCTCAACAAGGATCCTCCGTGGATGATAGCTCTGTGCATGCAGTACCAGGAATTGGGAGAAAGGACAGGACTCACTATTCCTGGCTTGCAGACAACCATGATAACAGTGACCCTGAAAGTGGCTCACCATAGGAGCCACATCTGTTTTTCCACGAGGACCAAAATGCACAGCAGTCATCCACAAGCCATCCTGCAGCTGCAGCAAGCAAGCTCTGCAGATGTGGGACTCCTGTCACCACAGAGGTCCCCACTGTGCTGCTTGGCGTAGAGGCTGCCTTGGACACCAGCCCAGCTGAGACCCTTTGGTTCCCAGCACCTGAATGGGAGACACTGGCTAGGGAGTTGAGTTCACCCTCAGCTTCTTCACATCTCACAAAGTTCTCTTTTCTCTTCTCTTCTCTTCTCTTCTCTTCTCTTCTCTTCTCTTCTCTTCTCTTCTCTTCTCTTCTCTTCTCTCCACAGACATCAATGAGTGCTTGATGCAGGGCCTCTGCAAAGACGCCGAGTGTGTGAACACGCGCGGCAGCTTCCGCTGTACCTGCAAGCCTGGATCCATGCTAGACCCATCCCGTAGCCACTGCATCTGTGAGTGCTCCAGGGAACCCTCAGCCTGGGGAGGGACCCGAGCAGGACCCCGTGGCTGAGTGGAGGGTGTTCACATCTCCTCTGAGCGCACCTGAGCCAGATTGTTCTGCACTTGTGTGCAGCATGGGTCTCAATCACGCATTATCATTCTCCATGGACACTGCACGGTCCCTGCAGGGGCTGAAGGGAATGTGCATGTGCTGTGGGAGCAGAGGACACAGCCCCTGGGATGAGAGAACTCCCACAGGAGCTGGATTTCCTTGGGGATGGCACTGTTGAGGGAAAGGCCCAATGGCTGATGGGGTGTTTTGGAGAGAAGACAGGGCAGGCTGGGAGGCACAGGCAGGAAAGAGCCAAGGGGGAGAGCCGAGTGTCCCCCATTCTCCCTCGGGAGAGCTCGGGGCGCCTCCGGCGCTGACAGGGCTGTTGTGTTTCAGCGGACAAAGCGGTGTCGATGGAGCAGGGGCTGTGCTACCGCTCGGCAGCCGGAGGCGTGTGCACCTTCCCCCTCTCGCACCGCATCACCCAGCAGATCTGCTGCTGCAGCCGCGTCGGCAAGGGGTGGGGCGAGAACTGCGAGGAGTGCCCCATGCCCGGCTCAGGTGAGATGTGCCTGCTTCAGCTTTGTTCGGGTTAGACCGGGGTTTGGGTTTGCCTGAATGCAGACAGCTGCAGGACCCAGAGCTGAGCAGTGCAAATGCTGTCCTGAGTGTGTCTCCTGGGAAGATGGAGAAGTCTCTGATGGGAACCCACTCCGTACCAGAAAGAGAGCACAGCCATGTCTGTGCCTGGCTTTATTCAACAGCCCTTTTCTCTCCTGCATCTTTTGCTGGATGAGTTTGAGTATCTCAGCATGGGATTGGGTGGAAAGGAAAGCACAAAAAATTCTCAGGGGCCGGAAAACTGTTCTGGTGGTTTGTGCAGAGTATCTTGAGCGATGTGCAGAGTGCTGAGTGCCAAGGTGCTCTGGGGTTTGCTTTTATCTGCTCCCTTGCTCAGCCTGGACCTTCCTGTGACATGATCTCTTTCCAGCAGTACTGACCATGGGAAGGGATTTAATTTTGGGGGTCTGGGAATGCCTGTGAGAAACCCACCCTGCTCTGTGAGCGCATTTCTTCCCCTTGAAGCATCCACCCACTGCAATCCAGAGGTGTTTCTGTAAGAATTTAACCCTTAGAAATTACAGAAAATTATAGGATTGGGGAAACTGGCACCCCCATTCACATACCTGCCTGTCCATCTTCACTCCTTTATTCCACTGTCCCACTATCATGTCTGGGTATGGTAAGACAGGTGATCCCTCCACCAGCCTCCAACCTCTGCTTTCTAAAGTTTTGATTTGATTTTCCTTCACAGAGTCCTTCAAGGAAATTTGCCCAGCAGGCCATGGCTACACCTACTCCAGCTCCGATATCCGACTGTCAATGAGGAAGGCGGAGACAGAAGAGCTGCCCCTCAGCTTAGAAGAGCAAGGGGAGAACAGCAACTGGACTTTGGACTGGACAGTGAGGAGACAGCAACTGCAGGACAGCCTGCGTGGCAGCATCCTGGAGGCATTCCCCTACCCTGGCACCTCAGCAAGACAGGGTAGTGTGGGGTCTACGGCTTAAAGCTGCTCCATCTGGGCCCCAAGCAAGGGTGGGAAACTTCTCAGGTCCTGCCATGTACCATGGAGGGACCTCGGGCTGAAAAGGGCTCCCCACATCTGTACGACTGCAGTGCTCCTGAGGCATGAGGCACAGTGCCAGGAGCCCAGGCGTGTTGGCTTTGGGAACAAGCCCTTGCAGACAAGTGTGAGGGACTCAGCGGCAGTGTCTTAGAGGTGGGGTGAAGTTAGGGCAGTCAGGGTTTGAGGAGGATGCCTATCTGTCTTCTCTCTACTCACCATGCACTGTTTCCTTTCCCAGGTGAAATTTCTCCTGCTGTGCAGGTGAGTAAGGTTTGTCTTGCTACAGCTCGGTGTATCTGTGGTAGGTGGATGGGCTGGAAGGGGGATGTCATACAAATTAACTAAAAGGGGAGATTTAGATCAGATATTAGGAAGAAAGTCTTTACTGTGAAGGTGGTGAGACACTGGAACAGATTGCCCAGAGAAGTTGTGGATGCCACAGCCCTGGAAGTTTTCAAGACCAAACTGGATGGGGATTTGAGCAACCTGGTCTGGTTGAAGGTGTCCCTGCAATATCTCTCCTGAGCATCTCTGTGCCCTCTTGCTACATCCCTGACACACATGCAGCACCTCTGAGGGAAGGGACAGCGCTGCCATTGCCACTGCTTCACAAACATGAAGTGGCTTGGCTCAAGCACATGTGAGAAATCTCAAGGCAGTGAGGGCAGAAATTTGAACCAAAGTTTACAAATGTGAAGTCTGGAACTTACATTGTTCGGCTGCCTGTTTTCTTCATCCACTGTGGAAAGCCCCATGGAACAGAGGCTCGGGACTCAGGTTGTGCTCCAGCATTTCCTTTGGCAGCTGTAGGTTTGCCTGGAGGGGATGCTGAGAAAGAGCTTCCAGCACAAAGCACCCTTCTGGTGAAGGAGCACTGCTGAGGCAGGGCAAAGCAGCAGCTGTCCTCAGCCCTCCAGAGCTGCTGGTGACAGTGGCAATATTTACCGTGCCTGGATCACTTTCCTGGCCACCTTGAGGAGGTGCCTGCCTGGTAGCAGTGCCCTGGTCTCACCTGCAGTGTGCTGGCATGTCCCCTCTGTGGTGGCCCTCAGGGCATGGCCTGAAGCTGTGTTTTGCCCAGGATGGCTTGCTCAGGACAGAGGGGCCCTGCTAAATGCACCCAGCTGGGGCAGCTTCTCCTCCTAGGATGGCAGTCTTGGGGAGAAAGAGGAGCCAGGAAGGGGTGGGAAAATGTTACAGGAGTGCTGCATCCCAGATCCATGCACAAATCTTACGTTTCTGTCCCTCAGGGAACTGCTGATGCCACTGCAGAGCCTGCTGTGCACAGAGGTGAGTGCCAGGAAGGGCAAAAGGCGCCTGTGGGAAGAGAACGGGGCAGTGAAAAAACTGGGGAGACTGGGAGCTGCCTTCTCTGCATGGCAGCCCTCCGTGCTGGGCAGGACAAGCTCCTGGCTGGGCTGGTTGTGGGCAGCACAAAGGAGCCCTGTCTCACTGGGTGGCTGATGTGGGGCTATAGGAATGTGGGGAGGTGATGAATATCCAGCAAGGTGAAGGAGGCTGTGTTAAATAATAAGATGATGGAGTAGCTGCCACCACCCTGCAGCCTCTTCCTACGTTCTCTTTTAGTGCTGTGGTTGCCAGGACAGCCAGCACAGGTAAACCTGGGGTGGGTATCTCTACTTGAGATCAGGTAGCTCGACTTACCTCTCTTCTCCTTCCACAGCAGAGGAAGGGGAGTTTTGGCACAGTCCTCACCAGCCTGGCCCCACTACCACCTGGGATGCTGCTGCTCCAACACAGGTGCCAGCAGGTGTGTGTGTGTCCACCAGTCTTGGGGATTTCCTGCCTCTCTTTGCCTGGTACTACACCAAATTGTCCTAAGCTCTGCCCAGGAGCTCTCTCCCTTAACCAGTCTGTTTATCTGCCCACATGCCTCCCTTGACTCCCCAAAGTCCCTGCCGTGCCACTCTTGTCCCAGCCTGGGCCCAGCTGCTGCCAGCCAGGGAAACCTGGCCAGACACGGGGAAGGAGCGAACCTGTTTGGGGAACAAAGTGCTCATCTCTGAGTATCTCCGAGTCCTTCCCTGCCTACAGCTCTTGTACCTCAGTCCCTCCCTGCCTGCAGCTCCCTTGCGGGCGCAGCAGCGGCTGCGGAGCGAGGGGAATCACGCACCCGCGGCGGTGGCGGTGGCGGTGGCGGTGGCGGTGGCGGTGGCGGGGCCGTGCCCCTCCCGCGGCGGGAGCTGACTCATCGGCAGGGGGGAGCGCCGGGGCAGGCATGTGGCTCCCGGGGCGGCTTGTTTACCGCGCCGGAAACAAGGGTACTGTTGTTCCAGGGTTGCTTAAGTGTCTGGGAGTGTGGCCCCTGCCCTGCGCCGGGGGCTGGAGCACCTTGGGGAGCGGGCCTGGCGGAGGCACCTTGCTGAGGAATGCGTCTTCCTCAATAGCCTTTTGTTTGGGGTTGGGCTGCCCCCTCGCTCCCCCCGGCTGGCTTCGTGCCGAGGGGTGTGCGGTGCCTCACTGCCCCTTCACTGCTGCCTGTGCTCGGCGTAGCAGGGTGGTGTGAGGCGGGGGGACCCTGCTGTCACCCCAAAAGGAGCGCCATCGCAGGGGTCAGGCTCTGCTGACGCTTCTAGTTCAAGGCATGGGGCTGCAGCACAGGTGGGCAATATATGGCATTGGGACATGCCAGCTCAGGCCACCAGAACCCGAGGAGATGGCACAGTCTGCTGTGTCCTCCCTGCCTGAAGGAGAGGAGCAGGCTCAGCATCACTCTCCAGGAAGGGAAAAAGCAGCCTCCTGGTACGGTGCTGGGGACACGAAGCAGACACTACATTCCAAGCACCCTTTTGGTGCTGCTCCCAGCCCTGCGCTCTCTCCTCGCAGGGGTCAGTGGCTGCGCCTCCTCACCCCTTTCCTGCGGGGCCGGTGCTTGTGTAGAGACCCCAGAGGGATACAGCTGCTTGTGCCACCCTGGTTACACCTTGGACCCCAGCGGCCTCCACTGCATTGGTAGGTTGGCAATTGATGGCTCGACTGCTCGGCCTTCTGGGCCTCAACAGCCCATTCAGTCCTTCTGGCTGCTGGGGGAAGGCCTTCTGACAGCTCTGCTGAGGCCTTGCCCGCCTGCTGCACTGGGGGCTGGCGGGAGACTGCAAGTAGCTGCAGGTGGTGACTGCTGGCCTTCCTTCCCTGCCTGCTCGCAGATGAAGATGAGTGTCTGAAAGACCCTTGTGCTGGAAAAGGTCGCTGCATCAATAGTGTGGGCTCCTATTTCTGCCTCTGCTACTCTGGGTACACGCTGGCTGTCTCGGTGGGCAAGCAAAGCTGTGAGGGTGAGTAGTGTTCACCTGGCACAGGGCTGCCATCTCTCCAGGGCCTCTTTGTTCTCTTGCCCTCACACTTTCTCATGAATGTGCACACACACATGCACACCTGCACATCCTCCCTTCCCACAGCCCTGCCCACAGACAGCTCGATCCATGGGAATCACTCTCCTGCTTGCTCAGGGACAGGGCCTTGCCCAAGATGATCCGGGCAGGAGTCTGTGATGCCAGCCCTGATCACTGCTTCATGGCTCAGGGGTGCCAGGGTGTGTGGGGGATAGAGGAGAGCCCCAGCACAGAGCCCTTGGGTAGAGCCAGCTGCAGGGGGAGCAGGTCCTCTCCCACACCCGGCCTTCCTGACACGGGTGGGGGAGGACTCAGGACTGTCTCTCTGTGTGTTGCCAGACCGAGATGAGTGTGAGCAGCCTTCTATCTGCCAAGGACAGCGATGCATCAACACACCCGGCTCCTACCACTGCCAGTGCAAGGAGGGCTTTGCCATGAGCCCCAGAGGACAGTGTGAAGGTAAAGCTTGCTGCTCCCAGGTTCCCTGCCCCTCCGACCTGCCCTGTGCATGGCTGAACGCTTCCATTTCTCATCACTTAGTGTCTCCTCCTGTAAGGGAGGTAGGACACCCCCACATTTGTTTGCCCTGTGCCCTCCCCAAGGGACTGCCTGTCCTCTCCTTTGACAGCAGGAGGAGCAGACTTTCCTGGGCAGAGGGAATGAAGTTCTCCCAAGATTCTCTCCCATCTCTCCATGGAGTTCCCCAATGACCAGCCCATTCCAGCTTCCCATTATGGAAGGACATGACTATATACTTTCATGCCACCTTGTTTTTGTCACAAAACTGTCATGCTGGCAGGTGGACTGCAGGGAGAGCAGGCTGCAGAGACTCAGGCCACCCATCCCCGCTGCATCCCACTCACATGGCAAGACCTGGGCCCTTCAAAGCTTTCACCCTTGTCAGTGTATGATGTGCTTGATCAAAGATTCCGCTTTCTCAGTCGCTCATCTCCATCACAGAGTGGGAGACTATTTTAGGAGGCAGTACAGGAAACAGGGCATGCACAGAATGCTGCTTCCCCCACACAGCCTCCAGAAAGCACTTGCCTTAAGGACAATTGAGATGGAGGTTTCATCCTAATCATAGTTACGAAATGCCTTGAAGAGACAGCCCTGCACAGATGTTCTCTGATCCCTTTCTCTGCCCATGCACATTCCTGGCCTTGGCAACACCCTGCAGCAGTGAGTTTAGCTGCTGGCTTATGTCAGCCTTCAGATGTGGGTGTAGGATCCTGAGGGATAGGTGGGGCCACAAGAAGTTTTGTCTAAGCCCCGGCAGACTCATCTCAACTCCTATTGGGTGTCACTGTGCCCTGGAGGGAAACTCTGAGGATGCAGCTGGAGAGGATACATTGGAGAGCGCTGCACTGTTTACCTTTGGGAGCCTGAAAGAACTGTGTTTCTTGGCAGATGTCAACGAGTGCGTGGATCCCAGCTCCTGCCCCAGTGGGAGATGTGTCAATACACTCGGATCCTACAAGTGTGTCAGCTGTGGGGTTGGCTACCGGCCCAGGAACGGAAGATGCATTGGTGAGAAATCCGGGCTGCCTCTGGGCAGCACCCCTGACCCCCATGGCAGCACTCCCTGTAAGCCTCCAAAGGAGCAGCGGCACAGGCAGCGGCCTTCTCCTGCACTCAGCCAGCCTGTTTGGCCAGTAGCTTGTGTGGAGGGGCTGCCCTGAGCACCCTGCCATGCCACGTTGCCCTCTGCTGTATCACACAGACGTGGATGAGTGTCTCGTGGAGGGGACCTGCGCTCATGGGCGGTGTGTCAACCTGGAGGGCTCCTTCCGCTGCTCCTGCTACCGCGGCTACGAGGTGGCACCTGATGGGAAGAGCTGCCAAGGTACAAGGGAGCCACGTGTCCAGACACTCTGAAGTGTCACACACTCAGTCCAGAGCGTTCACTTGGCTCTGCTTGAGTCCTGGCCACCATGCTGGCTGGTTCTCCCAGCATTTTTTCCTCTTATTCCACTCTCCTGTGTTTATGCAGACATCGATGAATGCACAGCACGGGCTCCCTGTCCCTCTGGACTCTGCCTCAATACTGAGGGCTCCTATTCCTGCATGTCTTGTGACACCGGCTATGCTGTCTCCAGAGATGGCAGCGTGTGTGAAGGTATCCCTTCCCCAGGAACACAGGAGCAGGTGCTGGAGGAAATGAGGGAAGGGGCGTTGCCATGGCTGGGTTACTGGTGGGACAGGAGGACTTCTTTAGCCTCAGGATCCTTTTCCAGCTCTTTAGCTTCCTGTTCAGCAGAGAGCATGGAAGGCTGCAAGCAAATGTCACTTGGAGCAACAGGAAGGTGATTTTGCTCACATAGGAAAGGGATGGGACTAATGATGACCTAGAAGATGCTGACAAAGGCCAGAGGAGTACAGGAGGCCTGGAAACATTGGCAGAACTGTGTGTCTTTTACTTCAGAACTGTGTGCCTGGGAGTATAAACTTCAAATGTAGGTCTTCAACAGAAGGAGAAACCTTGGGTCCACAGCCCATGGAGAGACCATGGGCACCCAGGTTTCATCATTTTTCCCCAGCCCCTAACATAACTTGGAGATGTTTAAAAGGGAAAGCTTAGATCAAGGTCTCTGCTGTGCCAGGTATGCTGGTGGAGACTTAACAGCAGCCCTGATTTGTGTTGGTTGCAGTGCTGAGACATGAAAGTGCTCAGTCCCAGCTTTACAGCTCAACTGCCCCAGCACAAGCAGGAAAACTCCATCTCTAGGAGATATCCTGGGTTTGAGATGGCTCGATGCAAATTCCCTGTTTGAAGCAAGGGAAGGGAAAGGGCAGAGCTGGCAAAGGTATTTGTTTAAAGAATGGCCACGTGCTGAGAATTTATCTCTGGAGCACTGCAGAGCTCTGCAGCCTGCACATAGCTGGCAAGTGGAAGATCTTGCCTTTGATGTGACTCTTAGAAGGATCCCCCTATATGTGGGCCTCCAGGAGGGGAGGAGAGAGAAGTTTTCCTCCCTTAATTCTCCTCTTTTTTGATGTCTGAGAGAGCCAGTGTGAAATGAACTTATTTTGCGTTTGATTTTTTGGGTGTGATGGAAGAGCCGTGGTTTGATGCCTTACATCTGCCCTCCCCTTTTCCCAAGACTCCACGTGAGCTGCCCCATCTCATCTCATCACCTTGCCCCAGCCATTTCATGAGGGCATCTTATCAGGGTTTGATATTGTTTGGGTCACACTGACCTGGTGGCAGGATGGCATGTTCCTCCCTGCCTTGGCTGGTGGCCTTGTCTGTGGGTTTAGGTTTCATATTTGAAAAATGATAAGGGTTTTGTGATAGGTTTTTTTTTTTTTGTAAATAAGCTAGGTTTTGGTTCCTCTCCAGAAGGTTTCAATAATACTGCTGCTTGCAACCCTTTGAGAGTGAAAAGCTGGGAATCCTGCCCCGAGGTGGTAGGGCTGGTGCTGTATTGCTCTACTGACGTTTGCTCCTGTGCAGTTGGCTGAAGAGAGGATTTGTCAACAACTGAGACTCTGCACTGGCCTCTTGGTGGTTGTTGTACACAGAGCAGAGTTCTGCTGGAGACAGACCCTGGGGTTGGTTAGCAGTATCCCATGCTCACAAAATCACTGCCTGTCTAAGGCTGGAGGGGACCTCTGGAGGTCATTTCATCCAACACACTGCTCAAGCTGAGCCACCAAGAGTTGTCTGCCCAGGACTCATCCAGATGGTTTTTCAGTATCTCCAAGAAGGGAGACTCTGCAATGTCTTTGTGCAACCTAGGCCAGTGCTCTGCCACTGTCACAGATTGTCCAGGCAGGACCTCCTGTACTCAGTTTGTGCCCCTTGCCTTTAGTCCTGTCACTGGGCACCACTGGCCTGGTGCTGGGATAGTGTTTTACTGGTGCCTATGATGGAAGGGAGTGAAGAGTCTGGGCTGAATCTGCACACCCTGGTCACAGAGAGTCTCTACCCTCTTCTCATTGTGATGGGATGGTCTGGAGGACAGCCCAAACCCACTTTGCAGGCCAATAGCTGGGTGATGCTTCTGTGGATGGGGTTCTTCCCCAGTGGTGGCAAGAGCTGGGGCCTCACTCTGTGCTGTGCTCTTCCTCTTGGCAGATGTGGATGAGTGTGAGGACCCTGCTGTTCAGTGCCGGGGGGGAGAGTGCAGAAACACACCGGGCTCCTACGAGTGCCGCTGCCAGACTGGCTTTGAGCTCATCAATGGCACTGTATGCGAAGGTATGAGCCCCATCCACACAGCCCTCTGGCTCCAGTACGTACTGGATCCCCCTTCTTTCTCAGCAGGGAGGGTACTGGTGCCAAGGCAAGTGATGCCACCACGCACGGCGCATCCGTAAGTTTGTAGTTAAATTCAGGCTCACCATGGACAGGGAAGATCTCTGTTTCTGTGATGAGAAAACAAGGGGCAAGGAGCTCTTTGAACTGGGAACAGGGAATCCATGTGGCTTTGGTGAAAGATGTACCCCAGGGCTGGGTTGTGATTCTGCTCCCTCTGCAGATGTGAATGAGTGCCTGAACAGTGAGATCTGTAGCCCCAATGGTGAATGTCTCAATAGTCACGGATCCTACTTCTGCATTTGCGCTCCTGGCTTCTCAAACGTGGCTGGTGGAGTCAGCTGCCAAGGTGAGTTGGGACATACCTTAGGTCCTGCCCTCTGCTTCCTGCCCTGCTGTGAGATCCAGGCTGATGTTTTTTGTCTTGATTTCACAGATGTGGATGAATGTGCAGACAAGTCCCTGTGCTCTCAAGGCCAGTGTCTGAACACAGAAGGCTCCTACAGATGTCTGTGTGAAAATGGATTCAAACACTCCCAGGAGACTGATGATTGCGTGGGTGAGAGCTCATTGCTGGGGAGATCAGCCTTCCAGAATGTGAGGGGATGAATGAAGCCAGTGCAGGGGGGAGGGCATTTCTGCTCCCAGCACTCAAAGTTGCTGGTGACTTCTAAGGAGGACGAGCACTGGTCCAAGGCCTCTGCCAGCTGAAGGAGACCCAGATGAACAAACAGATCCCCATCTGACCATCCTCACCCCTTGCTCTCCTCCCTGCAGACGTGGATGAGTGTAAAGAATACGGGGATGCCATCTGTGGCACGTGGCGGTGCCAGAACAGCCTGGGCTCCTACCGTTGTATCATGGGCTGCCAGCCTGGCTTCCACTGGACACCCCTGGGTGACTGCATTGGTGAGTACAGCCCGTCCCTCACCCTGCCAGGAACAGGGTGGCTGTGGGACATCTCTGCCAGAGGCCAGGGGAGAAGGAGGAGGAGGAGGAGGAGGAAACAGCTGGCTGGTGGAGAGGCAGATAATGCTGAGAGTTTGTTTTCTTGGCTGCGCTGCCTGCTTGCGTCTAGACTTCTCTCTTCCTGGCATCTGGAACAGACACTGCATTGTGCTGCTTTCCTCCTGGGGAGTGTCCTGGGCAGGTTACAGCCATTCCAGGCTTGGGGCTGGACCACAGCTCCGTGTAAGCTGTGCTTGCTGGGGCCAGTGCCAGTCACCTGCCTGGCAGGCCTGGGTGAGGGGAAAGGTGCCAGTGCACGCTAGGCTGGCCAGTCTGGGTTTGAAGCCCAGGCTCCAGCAAAGAGGAAAGAGCAAAGGGGTTTCTGCAGTTTTTGAGGCTCCCCCCAGCTCAGGGAAGGTTGCAGCAGGGAGGAGCTGCTGCCAGCCACTGGGCTCTGGGCTTCACCAAGACTCAGCCTCAGCATGTGGAGCTGCTCCTGGCCTTGGGAACCATGGGCTGTGGACACATAGCTGCTCTGACTGCTCCAAGAAAACTTCATGCAGCAGCTGGAGCTTGTAGGCTCTGTGTCCCTTTACACCTCTGCAGGAAACTGCTACCCTCAGTCACCCCTGCCAGTCACCTCCCATGCTTCCTATCCGTTTCCCATTCCCGCCCTGCCCCTATTGCTCTGTTCACATGGCTTCTGTGTGGCTCTCAGTGTTGCAAGAAACATGCAGACTCATAGCAAAGTGAGTAACTGGAGCAGCCAGACCCAGTCCCTCACTTCCAGGGAATGCCTGCTCCAGTCCCAGATCTTGAGGTCAGAGCTGAAGGGCCTGAGTAGGGGTGTCTGCTGGGAGGAGTGGGGTCTAGGACAATTCTTTTCTTTGGCTTTGCTGCAGACATTGATGAATGTGCCAACGAGACACTGTGCGGGAGCCACGGCTTCTGCGAGAACTCAGATGGCTCCTTCCGCTGCCTCTGTGACCGTGGCTATGAGAGCTCACCTTCTGGGCACTACTGCATTGGTGAGTCTGCCAGGATCACTCAGGATCTTTACTGACCCTGCCGCTCAGTAAAGGAGAGCCACTGGCAGTCCCAGGCTGGCATCCCTGCTGTGTGATGGCTCCCAGACCCTGGACAGGGACTGCACTCACACACTGAGAATCATGCGTGTGGACAGGGCAGCTCATGGAGTCAAAACCCCTTTCCTTATCACAGCAGATCTTTGGGATTGCAAAGGACCAAGCTCGAAAAAAAATGGGTGCTTAATTTTTGAAGACCCAACAAGAAAAAGCTCTGAGCAGCCTGGTGGGATCCTGTAACTGAGTAGGGGGTTAGACTGGAGTCCTCAAAACCTAGATGATTCTGTGATCCAGTAACTCAGCAAGCTGGAGTTCAGGCTCTGAATCCACTAAGAGCGGGGCATGAGGATGAGCTGATCTGAGCCACAGTGTGAACACGGTTCTCAGCTCCTCCCTAGCAGCTTTCATCTCCCTGCTGCAGGGCAGCTTCATGCTGCAGACCGTGCACAGGCTGCCCATGCAGAGGCAGGGCTGCTGCTGCCCACTGCTGCCCTTTGCTTTGCAGATGTGAATGAGTGTGAACTGATGGTGGCCGTGTGCGGGACTGCGCTCTGCGAGAACGTGGAGGGATCCTTCCTGTGCCTCTGCCCCAGTGACCACGAGGAGTACGACACAGAGGCAGGGCAGTGCAAGCCCCGAGCTGCCGTGGGTGAGTAGGTGACTGAGATAGAGCAGGGTGGCAGTAGAGCAGGAGCGTGGTAGCCCTGGCTGGGGTGAGATAAACATGAGGGGCTGACAGGGCTCCACAGATAATGGGCAAGTCTTTGTCTGGGGAGAGCTCAGAAGCCTGCAAGTGAGGACCTGGGAAGGCCACACAGCTGGTGATGGGTGTGCTCTGGGACCTCCTAGGTATGGGATGCTGTGTTGGGGTGCCAAGGACTCCATCCCGTCCCTGCTCTGCTGTCTTCTAGAGGGCTCCGACACACACGCAGCCCACGTCTCCGACAGCGCAGAGCGCAAGCAGTGCTACTACCACATCAGTGATGTCCGCCTGTGTGACAGCGTCCTGGCCAAGAACATCACCAAGGAGGAGTGCTGCTGTACTGTGGGGGCAGCCTGGGGGGACAACTGTGAGACTTACCCCTGCCCCATCCCAGGCACAGGTAGGACTGTGGCCCCACCACACCGGGCAGGGCCGGTGCTCTGCCTGCCAGCTCTGCCTTGATTGCACTAACGAGCTGCTTCTTTTCTTCCCATCTCCTCTTGGCATCTGTATCTTGGTCAGTGGAGTACCAAGAGATCTGCCCTCTTGGGAAAGGCTATATTCCCCAGGAAGATCTGCTCTCAGGAAAAGTCTCTTTCACAGGTACTAGCACCATTTTCTTTCACTTCTTCCATGGGGGGAAAGGGAGAACACTGTGTAAAACCCTGCATGTGTAAAACCCTGAGCTGGAAGTGCCCCTCCCTCCAGTCTTGCCCCATTGCTGGCAGTGATTCTTTCTTAGTGCAAGTCTCTCATGATGAACCAGGGATGGGGACCATTAAGACACAGCTCTTCCAGTTACTGATCAGATCTCCCAGTGGCCAGCTCGCTCAGTCTTGGACACTTCACCTCCATGGAGGCTGTGTGCTTAGGATACACATGAATTTCCTATTTGTGAAAGTGTCCTGCTCACACCATCCCTCCTCCTGCTCTGCCTGGGCTCCCTGTGGGAGAGGCAGGGGGCTCACTCAGGAATCTGTCAGCAATCCAGGCAAGGTGCTGTGACAGCTTGCTGCAGACACAGCACCCAGCCCACCTTGCTTCCATGGCTCTGCTTCCTGAGATGCCCTCCCTCCATCCCTCTTTCAGACATGGACGAGTGTGAGATATTTGGCTCTGAGTTCTGCCGCAATGGACAGTGTTTGAACACGGTGCCAGGCTACAAGTGCTTCTGCCGTACAGGATACTTCTATGACTCCAGCAGGCTTGAGTGTGTTGGTAAGATGGCCTCAAAGAGCAGTGCACACAGGGGGACAGCCATGCTGCTGCACCCAGACTTGTCCCTGCTGGGCCAGGTCTAGGTAACAGGCTTCCTGGAACCCTCCTGGGGAACAGGAGAGGAGGGCCTGAGGCCTGTGAGATCTCCGTTTAAGCAGGGAAAGGGTCACATTGCTCATGCCTGCCAGCCTGAATCATTGCCCTGTCCTTGTGTGTGGGCAGATCAGGATGAGTGTCAGAATGAAGTGTACTGCATCAACGGCGAGTGTCTGAACACAGAAGGCTCCTACCACTGCTTCTGCAGCCTCCCTCTTGTGCTGGATGCCACTGGAAACCGGTGTGTGAATTTCTCCAGCAGGGCAGGTGAGCCTGGTCCCCCACTGCAGCACGCCTTTGCCCCACACATCCTGCCCCGTGGCTGGGTCCTCCAAGAGGGAGCAGTGGGTGGGGACTTGGTGTGCAGCTGAGGTGTGTCAGCATGGGCACAGGCTGCAGCCAGGGCAGGGAGGGGGCAGCAGCTGGGGCACACTGTCATCCCCCTTGGGACAAGATGGACGGGCACTCTTCTGGATGATTTCCATGGCAACCTTTGCTTGTGTCACTCACAGATGCCTTGGAGGAGTATGAAATCCACCTGGACGTCTGCTGGCAGACCGTTGCCGACTACATCTGCCAAGACCTGCTGCACGGCCAGCAGACCACGTACACCGAGTGCTGCTGCCGGCTCGGCGAAGCCTGGGGCCAGAACTGCGCGCTTTGTCCCCACAGGTCCTCGGGTAAGCTGGGTGGCATGGGCAAGCACCTCCCAGCAGAGGTGGGAATGAGCTGGGCCGCCACTTGTCACGTCATGTGGGTCCCCTGCATAAGGTCTTCATGTTGCTGGAGCCAGCCCAAGGAGTAGGTCACCCCACACACACTTCTCCAGGGCTGAGCTACACCGGCGGGTGGAATGTACCGGAAACTGGTTTGCAGTGAGTCCAAGGTATTTGAGGGGAGAGTTGCCCTGTGCATCCCACGTTAGGAGGTAGTGGCAGCTGGGGATCAGAGCACCCTGGGAATTGGGGTTCTTGCTGCTCAAGAACCTGTTGGTCCCAGACAGGAGCTAGTCTTCCTGGCAATCAACAAACTCCAGAGCTGCAGCTTTGGAGGGCACTGACTGTAGGCCTGGCTCAGCTGGCTCAGGGTGGATGCACACCCTCTGGCCATACAGTGGACCTTGAGCTGGGCTGCACTGACTCTTCCTTCTCCTCACCACCTGCAGCTGATTTTGCTTTCCTGTGTAATGGGGCCAGTGAAGACACTGAGAGAGGGGCTGAGCTCCGAGAAAGACATAGGTATGAGTACGGACCGGGCTTGGAAGACCCTCACTATGGCCTGCCCAGCCCCTACTACAACTACCTGGAGTCCGAGTATGGAAACCCCGAGGCTGGTTACCCTCGGAGGGAGCCCAGCAGCGAGTTTCGAGGCAGCCCTCTCCACCACGGCGCGGCGCGCTCTCCACCCCGCTACCTGCCCGGCCAAACTGGTGAGTGCTGGAGACACACAGAAGTGCCTCCCCACCCAGGCTGTGTCCCTGGGGACTGCCTCGTAGTTCCTCCCTCTGGCCGGGCTGCTCCAGGCCTGGGGCAAGCTCTGTTCCTGGCTGCTCTGAGTCAGTCCTGGCACCACCAGCACAGTCTTGCTGCGTGCCTGATATTCCCTTTGTGGCCGGGCTGAGGCTCGCCCTCTCTGACCCCGCCTTGCTGCCCTCCAGGTCTCTACGAGGGCTTCGAGGGGCTGCAGGCGGAGGAGTGCGGGATCCTGAACGGCTGCGAGAACGGGCGCTGCGTGCGCGTCCCGGAGGGATACACCTGCGACTGCTTCGACGGCTTCCAGCTGGACATGACCCGCATGGCCTGCGTGGGTGAGTGAGGCCCCGGTGCCCTGGCCGCGGCTGCTCCCTGCCGGTGCCGGCCGGGACGGCAGCAGGAGCAGTCCCGCTCCTCTTCCCATTCCTTTCCTCCGTGGAGGTTCAGCCGGCCACTTCCTGCTGGCCGCTAGGTAAGAGCAGCTCTAGGCGTCACCGAGAGCGGCTGATGTCTCCTGGCTTCTCATGCCACTCTTGTACATCACAAGCCATTGTTACTGTGATTAATTTCCTCTGCGTTTGCCACTGCCCTGGTAAAATTCCTCACTTTCCACCCTCCCCTATGCAACACGGTTTCTAAATCTTCTCTCTGCATTTCCTCTACATCCCTATGCCATGTCTCCATCCTTTTCATATTATATGTCTCCAAGCTGAGACCTCAGGCATTCAACAGAGCAGATGAAAACCTCTCTTTTTCCTTAGGCACGGCACTTACTCCAACTCAGAGCATCCTCATTGTACAATAGAATGGTGCAGTTTCTTCATACAGAACCCATGGTCTTTACCTCCCCAAAGGCAGCTGTGCAAAATGGCTGCCTGAGGTGTTACTCCCTCTTATGCATTTGTGCACTGTTCTTCTTTCCTTGGCCATTATGCTTTGCATTTGCCTTCAGTGAATTTTGTCTGGTTGAATTTCACTATGACAGTAAGTCTGAACCTTGCAAAGTGCTTGCAGCCTGGCATCACACACACATATTTTATAAGCACGGGGATTCTTCCTTTGTCCACCTTAATGACAACATTTGCATGGAGTAGGGGTAGGAACAGACCACTGCAGCTTGTGCTTTAAAGAGTTTTTAGTGTAACAACCAGGTACTGCTCATTGTCTTTGGAGTGCAGCTGTGCAGTCCATTGTGCAATTTCCACAGTTTAATCTAGAGGGTATTTTCTCAATCTGTTTGAGTGTGTCATGTGAGAGTGTGTTGAAATCCTCACCGTGGCCAAGGCACATCATATACACCACTTCTCCCTTATCTGACAGGCCAGTTATCAGGTCAGGAAAGAAAACCATATTGGCTTAACGTAATCAGTCCTTAACTGATCTGCACCAGCTATTTAATGATCCTGTTATCCTTTAGAGGGTTATGACCTAATCACTCACAAACCTGAACTGCTTAGGGGTGAGCAGACTAATTCTGGATTTCCCCTTCTCTGTTTTTGAAGATGGCTATGAGATTTATCCTTTGTTGTTTTTCTGAGGCCTCCTTTATGCTCTCATCTCAGAGAGAGCTGTCAACTTTTCAGAGACTGCAGGCAGCATTAAGCATGTGAACTTGCCACAAACCTTTATGGACGTAACTGCTTTATATCTGATTGTTGAACCTCTCCATCACAGTGTGGCCTTTCCCTCCCTGTGCTCCTGCACCCTTGTTTAAACACTTCAAACATGGTCTGTGCCCTGTCTGATCACCACGAATGTTTTTATGATGGCTGGAACAAAGCCCGTGTTAGCTGCTCCAGCCAGCTCGACTGGCTTTTGTTTCCTCTGTTGATAAGAAATAGACTGACATTCCCCATTGTTTCTTTCTAACATATTTATGGAGCCTTTGCTTGTTGCCTTTTCTATCCTGAACTAACTAGCCCTCATTTCACACTGGAGCCTGGGTTTTTTTTCCTTTCAATTCTCCTGCTTGGTTCTTAGTCATCACCACGTTTTTACCTTGCTGACTTCAGGCCTTTAGAATAGTCCTGCAGCTGCTGCAGCACTTCCCCTCTCGGTTCCCTACAGCAACAGCTTACCCGTGCCCTGTAAGGTGGGCTGTGTGTCCCCACCCCTGCCCAAGTGGGCAAACTCCAGGACTTGGTGCAACACTGCGCTGTTGCTTCTGGCTTTTGGGTCTCTCTGGGTTAAAGTGTCCTTGTTTCATTTCTCCTCTCGATTTGGTGGCCAGAGCAGCCTGCCTGCTCTTTCAGCTTTTACTTTGCCTGCTTTTGAGGCAGCAAAGCACGTCTTGCTTGATGTGTCTGATTTCTCCTTGGACTTCCGAGCGAGCCATCCTGTTCGTGGCACTGTCGGGTTGGGTCTGCCTTGGTAGGTGAGGATTTGGGCTCTGGAGGTCCTGTGGGTGCAAACAACAGTTCTGGGGCTGCACATGGGTACTCAGTCCACCTCACGGCCCCACCACAAGTTGGTGTGTCTCAGGCAGGGTGTCTGGGTGAGTACATGTAGCAGAGCAGAGCTGTCACAGTAGGGCAACTGCTGTGGGGCTCACGTGCACACTCCAGCCTGACGAGCTGGCCAACGGAGCCCTTTGGCACAGTTTGCAGGTTAAGAAAATAAACCGTTGTTTGTGCAGCACGAAGTCCCTCAGTGTTTTGGTCCTGGAGATGATAATCAGCCTCTCAGGGCCACTATCATTTGCCCGGTTGACCTTGTTGGATCAGAAAAAGACGTTTTCCAAGGATAGAAGTGGCCTTTTCCCCAGATCTTAGGCTATTACATCTTGTTAGCCAAAAGCAGCTAAGCAGGGGGTGTGACCAGAGCATGGAGGGGCTCTTATCTGGTGTACATGGGGCAGGGTTCAGTGCTGTGCTGGAGCATACTGGGGATGCCACTCTTGGATGCTCTGCGGATATGTTGAGGGCGTGGGAGGCTGGTAGCATCAATGAAGGTGTCCTGAAGGTTTTGGTTGGGGCACAGGGCAGGCAGGTGGGAGGGTTGGGGGGACAGCAGGGGCTTGGCTGTGGGCTGGGACTACTCCCTGTGCCGCCAGCTCAGCCCAGTCCTTGTCCTTGCAGATATCAACGAGTGCGAGGAGGTGGGCAGCCCTGAGCCCCTGTGCCGAGGCGGCACCTGCGAGAACACGGAGGGCTCCTACCGCTGCCAGTGCTTGCCAGGCTACGTGGCCCTGGCCCGGTCACACCACTGCGTGCCCCAGACAGCCCAGAACCCCGCGGCCGCGTAGCTCTGGGAGAGCAGGGGTCAGGGTGCTCCCCTGCACGTGGCTCTGGGACTTGGGAGCACAGAGAAAGGCCTCCCGGGGCTGTGGGTGCTTTGAGGCTCTTTGTTCCCTCCCCTTCGAAGTGCACAGCTTCCCCACCACCTCTCCCTGTAGGTCAGGGCTGAGCTCCCAGCCTCTGCACCCCTCTTGGCCCTGCCAGCCCCTGCTCTTCCTGCAGCAGAGCCCAGCCCGGCCCTCAGCGCCTGTCACATTGCCTCGTGCCACGGAGGCTCACGGGACACCTTCCCTCGCCACACAGCCCCAGCCTGTCCCCCTCGCCCTGCCGAGAAAGGGGGTCCATCTCCCTGCCACTGCTGCACTGACCTAGTGACAAGCCTTACCCACACCGCGGGTGCTGGCCCCGCTCCTTGGGAAGCGTCCAGCCCCCAGGCCAGAGCTTTAAGATGAGGGTTCTGCCCCAGCTCTCTAGAGCTGCTGCCTAGCCTTGGGGCATGGGAAAGAGGCCTGAGGGGCCCCAGGGCCGGCTCTCCCTGTGGCCTTTAACCCCACACTTTGTGCCCCATGCCGGCTGGGCAGGGGGAAGGGGGAAGCAAGTCCAGTTTCCTTTCTGTAAAGTTGTTGTTGGTTATTTTTTTTTAACTGAGTCTGCTGGAAACTTCTCTCATGTTGTTAAATAAAACATTTATTTTGGGCCCTTGTGGCTCAAGACACTGGGGCCTGTCAGAACTGTGCTTGTCTTGCCTCTGCCAAGGGCAGAAGCATCCCACTTGTAAGCCAATTCTTAGCCCTCTGAGCTGGCCCGTGGCGTCCTCCTGCTCCCAAGCCAGAGCAGGGAGCTTTGCCAGGCCGAATCTCCAGCCCAGCACCAGTGGCAGGAGCCAAAACCTGTCCCTGCTATGGAAGCTGTAGCTGTTCACACCCTTCCTTGTTCTCACACAATGGGGCTGCAGTTCCCATATGAGATCGTGCAGTTACTGCAGTTGGTAAGAGCTCTCTTGCAGGTCTGGGAGTTGTTTTCCAGCCCCAGAGCCCTCAGTACAAAGACCTCTACCTATGCTGCAGCAAACAAGGCTATGTTCTATGTCACCACCTCTTCAGGGAGCCTTTGCTCAATTTCAAGCTTGCATGGGACTAGCAAGGCAGGAGCACAGCCAGACACTGCCAGCTGGACACCAGCACCAGAGATGTTTGGCTGCTTCCAGGTCACCCACACGTAGGCCAGCATACCACCTCTATTCATGCCTTCAGCTAAGAAGCAAGACCACCTGAACCCCAGCTAGGAGATGCCCAGCCCTTCTGCTTTTCCTCCTGATCCTCTACACTCACAGAATACAATACAAGCAGATTTTGTCCAGCCTTTATTAAAAGGAAAGTTATAAAAAGAGATTCAGGAGCTCGCAGCAGCTCCAAGTTAGTAATAGTGCAAACCATTGGTTAGAGAAAGAATCATCCCTGCAGAGATATTGAACGCCATTTGGCTTTGCATCCACAAAAAAGGAAGTTTTCCCAGCTGGAGTCCTGCTGGCTTGAGCAGAGGCCCAGGACATAGCAGGCTGTCAGCTCAGGGAAAGACTCCTCTCCTTCCCTCTGCTTCAGCTGCATGGATAGCAAATGCAGGTCCCAGGGGCATCCCAAACACAACAGAGCAGGAGAGACACAGGAGGGTGGATGCAGCTGGCATTCCAGAAGAGGCACTGAAGGGTTACCAGGCAGCAGCTCAGACAATAGCCAGGTTCATCGCTGAGAAATTCCTTTGTGAGGACAGACAGCTCCATGTCTAACAGATAAAGTGCCTCGCAGAGCGGCTGGAGGATGATGCTCAGTCACTCCTGCAGCAGACACTGCTGCCCTTTGAGCTGCTAGGAGAACACTGCTGCTGGGAGTGTCCCCTAACACAGGAGGAGCATTCTCCCAGGGGTTGATCTTGCAAGGAACACAGTGCTGGCTGCTCAGAGGCTGCAGAGCTCTGAAGGAAGCAGTAAGAAATGTTTATTATATAAAAGAATTTGGCCTGTGTTGTTTCTGGTTTTCCCCTCCCCAAGCCCTACTAATGGCACCGCTCCTCAGCTGGTAATCTGCACTGGTATCTTCCAGCAGAACAACATCTGGTCCTGGTCATCTACCAGCTCCCACTTCACAATCAGTTTAATCTGAAAGAGAGAGGAGCAGAGGAAAATCAGAACGCTCAGTAAATCTTCAGGCAAGGACATGGGGAGAAAAGTTATCACTTGTGTGGAACAAGGAGGTCCTGCACAGAGGACAGAGCTGGGGCCTTGTCCTTGTGTGCCGTAGGTGGGCCATGCTCATACACCGATTCCTGGAGTACCATCTGTGGATGGAGAGGGCTCAGTTACACGACACAGGAGAGCTCCACACACTGCACTCGAATTCCCACTCCCTCAGAAAGCAGAGTCCCTGCAGCATCCCCAGCTGAACTCCACTCCAGAGTCGAGCACACCCAGTCTGGAGCAGGCAGCTGCATGCAGCAAGCGCTGGTGGGAAGCACGGCACAGGAAGATACTGGAGCAGCTGAAGCCACTTCTCAGCAGCTGGAACTCGGCTGCTTCCTTCGCTGCATCTGTCCCAAAGTGGGAACTTGAAACTAGAGTCATACAGCAGAAAGAGCATCAGACTGTCTATGGAGTCTACTCTCTCTCACCAGAACAGAGCAACGTGTCTTCCCTTAAAGGCAGGTGGTGAGACTAGCCCAGCACAGGCAGTAACTGAGAGGTTGACCAGCTGCCTGCAGACTTACACTGGGATACTCGCTCTTCACGGGGAGTTTATTCAGGTAGCTGTAGGAATGGCCCTTCTGAATGGGGCACTGGATCCCGGACTTGCATCCATCAGGCTCAGGAATAGGGAAGGGTATATCCACGTGCAGCATCTCCCCGTACACCCGTGCTTTACTGCCCTGGCTCTCGATCTCTGCAAAACACGGAGAACACACGTATACTACACATGCCGTTCACAAACCCCAGAGGCTACGAGAACACAACTAAGGGACACTTCCTCCCACCCAGCTCCTTCCCTCCCAGCGGCGGGACACACAGGGGATCACCTGCCCCTGCCCATTCCCGCTGCGGACGTGCTCCTTACTGCTGGCGAAGGTGACGTTGATGCTGTAGGATGTCCCCTTGTGCAGCAGGCAGGGCTGAGTGGGGCAGGGGCTCACGTTCACCTCCTGGATGCTGCCGTCTATGGAACCTGCAAAGAAGAGCCGGGATAACCGGGCCGTCTCCGCCTGCGGCTGCCCTCCTCCCGCTGCCCCGCGGGCCGCAGCCACTCACCGCAGTCAACGAAGCGGAGGGGCTCGGCCAGCGCGGTGGCGGCGGCGCCCAGCGCCAGGAGCAGGGCGAGCGGGGACGGCACCATGGCGGCGGCNACCGCCCGCCCCGGGGGCAGGGCTGCAGCCGGGAATGGGGCACCGGGAGCGCCGCCCCGACAGGGGACGGTAGAACGGCGCTGCCTCTGGATGTTCCCCCTTCCTGAGCTGTCCAGGGACATCAGTGTCAAAGGCAGCAGCCGGAGGACAGGTTCAGACACCGGCAGTGCCGAGGGCCGGGAAGCTCCTTTGCTGCCCCTACTGAAAGGGGATAAAACATGAAGCCCTCAAAGCTGCTGTAATAGACTCGTCCGTGGCCTTGTTCATACATATCCCATACCTCGTGTTCTGCGTGTTGAAAGCTGTTTGCGTAACGTGAGCACCAGGAGTTACATCTGCAGAGCACCTGGCGGGGCTACCGCCTTTCACAGAGCACACACACGTCAGTCCTGTTTCTCAAACTCCTGAATTGCCAGAGACTCCCGGCTTGGTGCTGTGCCTGCCGAGGCAAACCAGACGACGCTTCAGAAAACATTTGACCCAAGCTAAAGTTTACAACTTTTCAGCAATTTCACACGGTAGCAAATTTTAGCCTTTCTGGGGTCGTGTCAGAACACAGCAGAGAGGCACGTGAGTGCTGATTCGGTAGGAACGTGGCAGAGCTGACACAGCGTCCCCACTCCAGGCCTCTGTCCCACTGAGGTGTCTGCCTAATCAGCTGCAGCTGCACAATCGAGTGATTCAGAGGTGGCACCCCACGCTCTGCTCAGGCCCTCTGCAAAGGGTGTCACATCAGAAAGGGGTGTGGGGCTTTTTAGTGCGGTTGTAGTGTGGTTTGGGTTTATTTTTTTTAGATTTTGAATAAGCATTCAGTTTCCAGACGCATGCATAGCAGGGTGCTTACTGAAACCCTATTAACAAAAAATAAAACCCAAACGCAAAACAAAAACCAAAACAAGCCAACCCACCCTCAAAAAACCCCTGCTGAGACTAAGCCGCGTATTTAACACTACCTAGCACACGTTATAACTGACCCAGATAAAGGCTCTTCCTTGCACACAGAAAGCATGCCCTTCAAAAGGCTTCCCTTATCCCCATCCTTCAAGTCTTACAGATGGTAAACAAAGCTGCCTATCTAGCTGCTGGTAACAGAACTGCAGTCAGGTCAGAACAACACCATAAAGTCACAGGATAAGCAGTGCTTGGAATTTGCTTGGGAGCAAATTCCACCAGTCCATTAAATGCCTTCCTGTGAAATAATTCACCATGTGTCTTTACCTCACAGATGCTTTTACACAACGGCAGTGACTACGTACATACAAGTCAACACATAATTCAAAGGCCTTGAACAAAAAAATCATCGCATCTAGGATCAAAATTAACGTCTATTTCCCCTCCCCCACACCCTGAATTGGAGTAATAAAAAGCCTAGTAAGTGTAAGTCTGTAAATCTACAGCCAAGGCCTTTACAGAAAAAAGAAGCAGAAACCTTCTGCCCAAGGTTTTTAGCCGATATCATAACATTACCATGGTGTCAGTTTTGCAATAACATTACTAAGGCTTAAATTCCCCAGGGCAGCACAAGCATCTTGCGCCAAACAGACCTTGCTTTTAGGCACATGCCCCCCGTGACATCTGATAACAGGCATAAGCCTCCAGGTTCCCTTGGAGCCAAACATTGCTTAAGAAAGACTCAAATCAACTTCAGGCTGGTCTCATTATTTTGCAGATGGAGGTCCTTTCAGATTACCAGCATCACAGGGAGCTTATGCTGCAGTGCAGAAACACCAGCGGAAAAGGCTAAGAAAGCTAGCAGACAAATTCTTTCCAGCCAGACTGATACTGGAGTTGTTAATTTTTGTGGTTCAACCAACTCTATTACATGAGGAAAAAGCCTGAAGTTCCACTTCATCAGCTGTCTACACCTGATTAATCTAAATCCCTCTAACAGCACAGCACTTGCAGCTCAGTAAACAGATGCGCTTGCAGGCACTACAGCGTCAGTGAATACAGCAGGCAGGTTCTCAAGAAAATCCACATACAGAGACTAATCAATTTAACTGTTCTTTCAGCCAGAACATGCTCCTTTTGCTACAGATCGTCAGAACTCACATTTAAATTCATCACATCCACTCTTGCATTCAACACCACGCCAGAGGTTTTATTATCAGCAGTTTCTGAAGCACTGGAACAAGTTTAGTTTCCTTTCAAAATAGATACAAGATGATTTTAGCATCATACTGCAGAGGAGAAGAGAGCAAAATATCTAGAAAATTCAAATCTCAGATAAATCTCTTCAATACAGTGTGCTTAAAGACTGCTAAAGGAGCTCCCCAAACCAAGAATAAGAAAAGAAAATCAAAACACAAACTTAAAAACAGATTATGACCAGCTATCAGGAACAAGGTGACCAACAAAATCAGAACCCAGGAAGGTGGAAAAACTAGATGGTAACTCCATGGAAAAAAACAAACAAACAAACAAACAACTGACCATCCCTGTACCACAGAGCTGATTGAAGGAAAAAATGGCCAGTGATAAGGGATGCAAGGGAATAGCAATTCTCCTTAGTTATCCCCACCTCCCTTTGTCACACCAGAAACTTGTCCCCAGAACATGAGTCTCTCCTCGGCACAGCAGATTATTAATTATATTAATTGTGAGTGATGCTAGCTGGCCTTTTCCTCATTCTTTCAGTCTGCACTAATCATTTCAGCAATGTCCTATAGACCCTTAAAGCTGTTTGCCACACTTCTGTCACTTTAACACAGTAAAAATGAAGGCATTTCCAAAGTAAATGTTTTTTTTTGGACTACATCCATTCTCCGAAAGGTGTTCACAGTGAATATAGCCACAACATGGAGAAAGATAAATCTAATACAGCCTAGAGGAATGAGAAAGAAAGCCAAAGCAATATGGAAAGAAATCAGGCATGATCCCTCCTCATCTTTTCTCCCAGTAGGTTTTCATTCCCTCCTCCAAAGTTGTCAGCTTTTGGGATGCCACACTGGTAATAATTGAGAAACACACCAATATATTTTTATTTAAACATTCAATGTTCCAATATGTCTGATGAAGACTCATCAACTATTGCAGGTGCCTGCATTCGTACCACTCCTGCTGGGACCCTGCCTGTGGTACTTTCCTGGCTTTATCCCAGCACCATTAGAGCTAACCCAAGAGTAAGAAAAATTAAACAGCTCAAACCAGTCTTTATTTACATGCTCAGGGTGGAACACAAAGCAAAACCCGTGGTTACAGAAGAATCACCTTGCTTGGAGCAGGATGGTGAGAAAGCAAACTGACAAGGTCCTGAAGCCCTCTGACAGTAAATCACCCACTCCTGCTGGGATGACAGGTTTTCTTCCACACAGTCATCGCATGACTCTCCACAGGCCTGGCTAGGGCTGAGGAACAGGATTCCTCCCCGAGAAGCACATGAGGAAGAAAGAGATAAAGACTCTTTTAACCACGAGCGCATCCGCGATCGACCGGCCAGGCCGCTGTCACACGGCCGACGATCAGGAGGAGCTGAAACCACCGCGGGAGGGCAACGTGCCCGGGAGGCGGCAGGGGCTGCCTGGAGCCGGGTGAGCCCTCCAGGGCCGGTGCCGGTGCCTCCTCCCACCCTTGCTGCGGTGCTGGGCGAGGGACGGTGCGGGTGTGAGGCTGAGCACAGCCGGCAGCGCCGAGCCAAGCGCTCGAACGAAGGAAGACTGGCCTCCGCCTGATACAGGAGAGCAAACCAGAAAAGCCGGGATCAGGGAGAAACTCTAAAACCCCTCATCCCTGCCCCGTGTTTGTTATTCAGTCTACCCAACTCCCCTGCGGCAGCACCTTGATCCGTCTCTGGGTTCTGCTCAGGATAACCTTACTTCTGACCCCGGCACAAGCATGGGCTGACAGCTCTCGCTGTTTATTTTATTACTCTTCACTGCTTCACGGCTGCGAACACCCCCAAGAGCGAACAGCAGTTCCCGTGCCTTTGTGCTCCTGTCACGCGTTCACCGAGGCCAAGCGCTGTCCCCGAAGGGACACAGCCACAGCCGCGGCCCCGGTGCCGCCCCGGTGTGGGCGCGGCCGCACTTCCGCCATGGCTGCGGGGCGGGGCTGGGCTGCCATGGCGGCGCCGGCGGCCCTGCGGCGGTCGTGGGTGTTGGCGCTGGGCGGCCGGACGAGGTACCGTTCCCTTGGGCACCCAACCCCTGGGCTCTCCCTCGGGGGCACAGAATGGCCCCGCTGCGCGGCGGGGGGTGGTGGCTGCAGGGGCCGGGCCCGCCGCCCGCTCCGGCGGCGTGGACCCCTCTGAGGCGCGTCCTCTCCCTTCTTCCCGAGGCAGCCGGTGCTCCGCTTCACCGAGCCCAGGCCGAGCGCTGCCGAGACCCCCGGCCGGCCCTGCCCTCCCGGCTGGCTCCCTGCTGCGCTGGGCGTCGTCCTTCTCCGAGCCGGGCCCGACGGAGAGCGGCCCCAGCGAAGGACAGATCTTCCTCAGCGAGAGCTGCGTGAAGGTGGGGACTCGGGAACGGGTCTGGTGTCTCTGGGAGGGTTTCCACACCGCCTGCCCTGCTGTCACGCAGACGAGACGTTTGAGTGCTCACCGGTTTGTTCAGCAGGGCTTTTAATCCTCTTCCTTTTATTCATTTGCAGAGGCTGCTGGAGATCACAGAAGGATCAGAGTTTCTCAGGTTGCAGGTGGAAGGAGGTGGCTGCTCTGGCTTCCAGTACAAGTTTTCCTTGGACACAGTTATCAATCCTGATGACAGGCAAGGACAAAAGGGCGTTTTGGTGGTCAGGTGTTACTGTTCTTAGCAGAAATGGTAGGTGGGGTGTGAGTGAGATTGTAGTATCTTGCATTGAAGGGAAGAAGCCTGTGAGATAAGGACATGCTGAGGTTCTGCTTCTCTGTAAGGTCTTTGGCACAGTTTATGGTTAAATATGCTGATTTTTTTTTTTTTGCAGAGTGTTTGAACAAGGTGGTGCCCGTGTGGTTGTGGATGTGGACAGCCTGGCCTTTGTGAAAGGATCCATGGTGGATTTCAGCCAGGAGCTGATCCGAAGCTCCTTCCAGGTGGTGAGCAACCCCCAGGCAGAGAAAGGTTGCTCATGTGGGACTTCCTTCTCTGTCAAATTCTGACTGGACTTACCATGGATGGACACTGTTTGCAGACACTTTTGGCAGTCTCCAGAGGGTTTATGTTCGTTATTTTCCCTGCTGCTCCCTCTTATTTCCCTTACCCTGTGACACAGCTGTTACACACTACTGCAGCTGTGTGTGTGTTTGCACTGAGTCTGTCTCCAAGACTCGCTGACCTTCCCTCCAGAAACGATGAAGTGACCATGACCACGCACACAGGAACATCTTCAGCACCTTGTGAACCACTGGCCACGTGGTGCTGACTGGCCTGCCCTGTCCTGAATGTGAAAGTACTTAACTGTCTCTGCAAGAGAAGGCTGTATATACATGTGTGTGTTTATTGGAAGTTCTTACTAAAAAAACCTATGAGATTGGTTGGTATTGCTTGTGCATTTACATGTGGGTAGAATCTGGGTTCTTTCATGCTAGTGTTGCTTATTCCTTGTCTTCCAAGCAAGTGGGAGTCTTTCTCACATGTACTGGTGGCTCTCCACTGCCCAGCTCAGAGTGATCTTTTCCAGATACTTTTCTTGCTGAACAGGATTCTCTTGGTCCCAGGAACCTATGGTGGCTTTGCTGTAAGTTCTTGGGATGATGGTTTTTACTTGTTCAGAGTAAGTGAAACAAAAAAAAAACCAAAAAACACAGAGCTAGGAAGAATTAATAGCTTAATTTTTTTTATATATGAAAAGAAGAAAAACCTTGTATATATGTAAAAATAAAATACACAGCTCTCTATGCCCCAATGCTATTTTAGGCTGTTCCTAAGCCTGACTTGGAATTTTAGGTCATACAGACTCTCAGGTTTCGTGGTGTGGTTGCTGCCTGCTCTTGCCAGCAGGAAGGGAGGTTGAGGAGGTAACGGAGACAGAGGAGAGCAGGAGTACTGCCCAAGGGTTTGCAAGTCCTTTTGACTTAGAGTTGTTTGGGAAGCTTTTCCATAACTTGGTTCACCATTTAGTCTCTGTCTAACATGCCTGGTTTGATGGAAGACTGGAATAGCACCACTCCTCTCTAAGACTCTCATGGAATGGGAACTCTAGAAGTTTCCAGAATAACCTCCTTTTAATTAGTCATTTTCTATAGTTTTTTATCTGCCACTAGATGTCTTTTTAAGTCAGTGATTCACCTGCTTGTGGATGAAAGGAGAGATGGGGAAGCTATTTTTGTTCCCTCTTTTGTGTTTTATCTGATCATAACCAAATTGTTTAAGACTTGAGTCTTTCACGTGAGTGTGGGAGCACTGCATGACTTTGTCTCAAGGGAACCGCCTGTGGCAAACTGTGAGCTTTTCAAGACCAAGCCACAGGCATTTTTTAAGCTTCCCAAATGCCTTTTTAAACTATTTAGCAGTGCCTATGTTCAGCCCTGTTTTGCCTATTTATTTCTCGTGCTCAGAGCTGATAGCCAGCTGTTTTCAGTTTCATCAGCAGATGTTACAGGAGCTCGTGTTTGATCTGGTCTGACTTTGTCACGTAGGGTTGTGCATGGATAGGATGTGGAGCAGTGGCTCTTTCAGTTTAGCCCTTTCCATTTCCTGTAGTCAAAATGTCTGCCTAGTTATGTTGTTATCAGAGAAAGCTGTCGCATTTTGTAAAAGGGACTGAAAGAATGTTGTTAAAAGATTTGTCCAAACCCCTTCAGAGTGTTTTAACCCTACCTTTATGCTCCCAGATCTTGAAGGTGATGTCAGCCAGAACTGCCTTTGAAAAGTGTAAGACCTTAAAGCTTGTGTAGGTAGAATACATTAGATAAACTCAATTTTTTCTAGCTGGGATAGCTATAAATAGGCCAGAGGAATTGCTTTCTGAACCAGGAAGATCCATTCTTGATCCATTTCACACAGACTGACCTAGGTCAAGTCTCTTTTGAGATCTTTTATGGGAAATAAAAGTGCAGCAGTACTGCTGGAGAGGTAGCAAACCAGCAGCTACCAAGGCTTTTTTTCCCTGGACAAAAGGCAGCCTTCAGCCCCTGTAAACATTCAGGCTTCACCTTGGATTTCTGTTCTTGCTAAGTGTAAATGTGCTGTGTCTGTTCAACCTAGCTGCTTCCACCTGCCTACACTTGCTGTGTGCTGCTGCAGGAGGTGGAGCGGGTGCTGTGCTGTCCTTTCAGAGGGTCTGCCTCTGGCTCCAGGGGCTGTGCAGAGGATAAGATTGGTGCCCGCCAGAGTCACTTGCAGCGTTTCTGTGAGGCTCCCACGTGTGAAGCGCTCTGCCCGCGGCCCTGGCAGTACTGCTGTGACTGCACTAGGTGGACCCCTCGCTCCTTGGGACTCCCTGCACTGGACGTGCACAGGCGTTCTGCGCTGAGGTTGGATTTGCTCCGTGCAGGACTTAAACAAGCAAAAGTTTCTTGGCAGCTGTCTGTTTTGGAGGCAGGCTGGTGTTGGGGCAGTGTGGTTTTTAGACCAGAGAAACTGCTAGGAGCTGGAGAGATTCCAGACTATAAACCATGTTGCTCTTGGCTTCCTAGTCCTGCTTCTTGGGAGAAGGTGTAACCTATTGAAAGCTACTGGTTTTCTTCAGACATCTGTCAGTCCATCAGAACTTCTGTCAATGTTAGGAAGTCAGACAAGGGGCTGTTGTTGACAGAGGGGTACAAAGTCTTGGTGGTCTCGGTGTATTTTGGCTGTGTAGGCAGAAAAGTCTAGATCTTGGTTGCTACTGAAAAAGCCTCACCTGTCAAGTTCTGTGCGCTGAGTAGGTGACAAAGATGGCACCACACTGTAGCCTGTGGTGCCAAGAGAGGGACACAGAAGATTAGAACAGGGGATTTGATGCTGCCCGGACCATGAGGGGCTGCCAAGGCATGTCTGCAGTGTGGGAATAGTTGGGAGCCCTTGTACTGAGCCAGGGAGAAGAAGCTGGAGGAGCTGGAGGTGCTGCCTTCACTTCATGCCAAGTGAGAAACTGCAGTGGAAAAATCTTTCTCTGCTCCCACATAAAGAAGGAGGATTCTCTCAGTTCACCCACCTGACAAGGAATGAATGATCAAGAAGGATATTTATGGAAACCTTAAGATGAAACTTCAAGGGAAAAGGGCACAATCATCAGTGTCACTGACAAGAAGGTAGAAGAAGATGGAATAGAACTTCTCCCTTTGGTGAGAGCTTCTGGGAGCTCTGTGGAGATCTGTTGGTAGGTGACCAGCACATCCTCAGCCTGTGACTGGCTCTGTTCTTCAGATTCAGTATCTACCATGGCCTCTTCACTGAGGGTCCCACTTCAAGGCCTCAAGCCAGGCAGTGGTAGGGAAATAGGAGATCTTTGTTATCCCCTTTTTTGTTTTGCTTTTTAGGGATATTCGGGAGTGCTGTGCTTGTGTTGGTGGGCCCTTGGGGTATCATTTACTACAAAGAACATTTTGAGGTGAGTGGCTACAATAGGAACAGTGGCCAACCTAAGGTGAACGTTAGGGGAATAGCTGTCCATCTCACTCACTGATTTTCATATGCAAAATTTCACTAATCTCAGATCTTTCTCTTGTGTCATTATACATCTGTACAGAGCTGTTGGGTGAGTCAGGAAGACAGCTAAGGTTGAGGACCAGTACCCTCTGGATGACACCCACTGGGACTTCTGCCTCTCCCACACAGTAGTGTAATTTCTTGCCACTTTAAGGGCTTGTCTGAATCCAGCACCTGGGGGAGGAATCACTGAACAGTGGAGGAGGCAATGATGGGAAGGCAGAAGTGCATGAAAAAAGGCTTCTCTTGTCTGTGTCCCACGCTGTGAAGGCACATGCTTTGTACCAAGACTGTCTTCAACCTTGCAAACATTTCAAACATCTGATGGCAGCTGCAAGTGAAAAAAAACAGTTTTTAAATTGGGTTTTTACACTGCAAACAGTTCCACTGTTCACACTGTAAGCTGGGACTGGTCAGTGGAGTTCATTGTATTGTAGAATATCCTGAGTTGGAAGGGAGCCACAAGGATCATTGAGTCCTGCTCCTGACCCCACACAGGATAGCCCAGGGAGTCACGTGTACCTGAGAGCATTGTCCAAATGCTTCTTGAACTCTGGCAGGCTTGGTCCTGTGATCATTTCCCTGTGGAGCCTAATCCAGCTCATCCTAATATCCAGCCTAAACCTCCCCTGACACAACTTCATGCCATTTCCTTGGGTCCTGTCACTGGTCACCACAGAGGAGATCAGTGCCTACCACTCTTCCTCACAAGGAAGTTGTACCTGTGGTGAGATCTCCTCCAGGCTGAACAGACCAAGTCACCTCTGAGGCTGCTCCTTATACAGTTTCTCCTCCAGACCCTTCACCATCTTCATTGCCCTCCTTTGGACACTCTCTAATGGCTTTACATCCTTATACTGTGGCACCCAAACTGTCCCCAGCACTCGAGGTGAGGCTGTCCCAGTGCAGAGCAGAGCAGAGCAGGACAATCCCCTCCCTTACCCAGCTGTGATGCTGAGCCTGATGCACCCCAGGACAGGGCTGGCCCTCCTGGCTGCCAGGGCACTGCTGGCTCGTGTTCACCTTGCCATTGATCAGGAACCACAGCTCCCTTTCCATGGGGTTGCTCTTGGGAGTTCAGAGAAAAATTCAGAGCCAGCGTGTTGTGTTTCCTGATGAGCTGCGACAACACGTGCTTAAGGACCGAACCAAACATTGTCTCCACTGGCAAACACCACCATCAAATTCATTAGCAGGGAGCGTGACAGCACATGCAGTGCTTTCATGCTCCCTTTTTTTTACCTTCTTTTATCTCTTTTCTTTTTCTGCTTTTTTAATTTTTAATTTCTTTTCTTCTTCCCTTTTTTCTTTTTTTCTTTTTTTTTTTTTTTATGGCAACCTGAATCCTCAAACCAAATGCCATTAGGGGCTAGGTAGAGGATTAATGGTGCAGTTCAGATCCTGCTGCGTTCTAAGGAATATGTTTGCCCTGCATGGTTTCTAGGATTAGGCTGCAACTGGCTTTGATCTGTGCAGATACCTGCCCAGGAAGCAGCTCAGTAGATCATGAACTTCGGGTTGGTTTAGTATCCAGCTGTGGACAGAAATATTGTGTGAGTCAGCTGAAGCTGTTCATGCCAGTGAGATGGGCCATTACACCACGGCTGTGATTCCACAACCCGTGGGGAGCAGTTTGTGTGCAGTGCTTCCTGCCTCTGGCCTTCCCAGAACTTGTGTGGCTCTTAATGTCCCCTGCTCGAGCAATAAGAGTTTATGGTCTTAGTCTCTGTTGTTGATTAGAACCCAAGTTTGTGCCCCTGTTTTAATCAGTGCTCATTTACCTTTGGCATCCTTCAGAGGAACAGAATGGTATGTCTTTCAGTTGCCATGGAAACAGTGAGACTAAATGCACATTTCCATGGCAACCTGCCATTATCTTCAGCTCTATCTGTGGGTCTCGTTTTCTGGCCATGGGGGTGGGGTGGGGAAAATGGAACTTCATCTCTTAAAAAAAAATAAAATAAAGTAATAAAGAAAGATGCTACCAACACCATCATCACCACCCCCTTTCCTCCTCTGGCTCGGGCTTGGGGCTGAGAGAGGCCCATAACTACTGCCACCATGCCATGCACTGAGGCTCCAAGGTATTCTCTTCAGCTCCTTCTCTTCTTCACCCTCTAAAAATAGATACATTCAGAACAATTTGATGACGATATTCCAGCACTTCTCTGAATTCTTTGTTTCCTCAACTAATGTTCCCAGCAAAGGCCCTTGAAGTTAACTGAACTTTCCAGCAGCTTCCAAAGGTCAAAGTGTTCCAGCTTCTTTTGGTCCTAAGGGCCAAGGGTTAATTACAGGGTCCAAGACTCCAAGGAGAAGAAGCCTTTGTCTGCTGTGACTGGAGGCACCAGGGCACATCACATTAACCTCGGGAGTGAGGGATGTTCTTGCAAGGAGAGCAGCTTTGAGTGTTGCAGGAGGCAGCACCCATCCGAGTTAGGGATGAAAGGCAATGCTTATCTGTTTGGAGTGTGACACAGGGGATACAGGGCAGAGAAAACAGGTATGTGCTTATGATGCATCTAGCAGTCCACCAGCCAGAAGTGGTTTTGGCCACTGCTAAAATTTCTGCCTCCCCCAGCCACTGAGTCAGGAAAAGGACAAAATCTGCTGTACTTTGAGCAATTGCTCACAGCTGTTCCTTAAGCCCATTTTTCATTATTCATGTTCTAGCTGGCTTGACCTTTAGCTAATTCCTTTTATTCGTGGTCTAATCTTGGTTATTGAGGGAAAAAGCTTGTCTCTTGCCACACAGCCAGGGTGGCTTTAGGTGCTTCCCCTGCTCTCAACAGCAGCTGAGTAGGTGCTGGTTGAGGGAGTGACAGGGCCCCCTGTTCAGCTTCTCCTTGGCATCCTGTGCTGCATCCAGGTGAGCATGTTGGGCTGTGTGGCAGGCTTCCCTTCACCTCCCTGCCTGTCCTTGCGTGGTTGCCACAAACTTCAGACATGGAAGGTTTGTATTAAATATAGAAACTTTAGAGGGAAGAGCTAATAGCATTTGGAAAAGAAAATTCAGTAGCAGGAGGAATGGGGCAATGCTATTGTTAGCAGAATTTTATCTGCCAACGTCTGCAAAAGCTTAGTGGGGAGCAGGAAAGCAGTAGGACTGCATGGCAGATACCTCGGCCTCTTAATAAAATGCTTCCCCCTGCTGCCACTGTCCTATGTTCCCTGATAACAGCCACAGGCCAGAAATAGGACTGCCATGGTGAAAGAATTTACTTAATCCGCTTCAAGCTAAGCAAAAATGTATCAGTGAAGAGCCGATTCGCAGGGCAGAGCTGGGTTACATTGAAAGAAAATTGTGTCTGCAAATCAAATTGAGCTGAATGCATTGTGAGAGAGCAAAGGCAGAACAGGATGGTTTGGAAAAAGGGGGAATAGCCCAGAGAGATGCTTAAGGGTGGAAGGCAACAGGAGGTACATGGTGAGCCTCCCCCAGCTCTGCTGTGGAAGCGCAGTTTGGTGGGTGGGTGAAGCTCTCAGAAAGTGGGAGGGGTCTTAGAGCTGTCCAGGTATTGTAAGAGGCAAAAGAACCTGCAGGAGACTCTGAGAAGACAAGATCTGGTGAAGGGTTGGTGCACAGGTCATGTAGACAAAAAATGAAGGGGCTGGAGGAACAAAGAGTAGGCAGATAGACCAAGAGAATGAAAGGCCTGAGGAGAGCATGTGCCCGTGCCTGCTGGGCACCTGTCACCCCAAAATACAACTGTTGAGGGTGCCAGATCCATGAAATCACTTACCTGCTCTTCTCTGAGCTGGCTGAATTTTGAATGGCAACAGTCTGTGCAGAGGGACCATCAGTTCAGCAAACTGAAACTGCCGAAGTCTCAGCTGTGAAAACCTGCCAGAGGCGTGGAACATTACCCATCGGGCTCCACTGGCCTGGAGAAAAGGCAGCAGATCTGAAAAGCAAGGGTGCACAGAGCCTTGGTGGTTGTTTTATATGCTTAGGAACAAGGGCTAGTTCTCCAAAGCAGTAAAGGCTTCTGTTTTAAGGATCTGAGGAACAAACTTCTGCTGCTTGAAAATGCCTACTTCTACAGTATCCTGGGCTTTGGGGGTTGATGTCCTTTTGATCTGTGCTGGATGAGATCATTTTACAGGGCAGATGAGACTATTCAGTTTGAGAGACTTCCTGAAGGCTGAGCCTTGGAGGTGGGCAGGGAGGTCCTGGCTCCCCTGGAGCTGCTCCAAACACCAAGTAGTTCAGCTTATTGAGAGAGTTGTTTATCCCAAGACAAAAGGAGGGCACACTCTGCACAGCACGTTCGATGCTGGGTGCAGAGAAGTCTCACTGCCTCACTTAATGATGAGATGTGGAGGGCTTGCTACACATAACCCTGCAAGCTACCTCTTGCCCAGAGAGACCTGATTGCATCCTCCCAGCGAAGCTGATTTATGTAACTTCTTTTGGAGTTTGTGCTCCTTTTGCCCCCTCTCCTCTTGTTCATGTTTTTCAGATACATTTGATTTATACATACTCATTCCCTTCCTCACAGGAATGAGTTTTGGTGCGTGTCAGTTGCATGAGAGAAAAATTTATAGAGCAAGCTGCAGAGGAAAGCAGCTGGGATCTTTCTTAGGAGAGCCGCAGTCGTTAATTATAGGAGTCTAACTAAACCTCAGCTCAGGCAAGAAGCATTTTGTAGATCTCCCTGCTTTCTTTTGTACCTTCCTGCACGAGTTGTCACATCAAAGTCAGGATTCGGGAACGACTGAAAACAACACCCACCTTTTTACATAAAAAAGGGACGCTGAGTGCCAGAGAGCAGCTCTCCTTCTGGCTCCCTCTCTCACAAACCGGTGTGAGGGGCACTGCACCACTCCTCAGCAAGGGCTGCAGGCAGCATTTGTCTGTCCCTTGGGCTTGCTCACGCTTCTTCAGGCAGCATGGTGATTCAGCTGCTCCCCTGCTAAAGTCTCTCAGGTCTGACCTAAACACCTGCTTTCTCTCCCCAGCTCAGTTCTCTGCAGGCAGGCCTGTTCCTTGGGACAGCAGGTTTCCCCAGAGTACATTTTATTAGTGGAGTGGCTGGGGAGCTGGGTCCCAAACATCACGTGTGCAGCGCTGGCAGCGCTGGAAAGGATTTTCTCTGTATGATTTTACCCCAGGGAAGAGAAATAACCTGGACATCTTTAAAACCCTAATACTTCCTATGTGTGTGTGCCTCTCTGATATGTTTTTGGCTGATGATCCCAGTGCAGGCCATGCTATTCAGGGACTGCCTGCACAGATAGCTTGTCTCAACTTGGCCAACACGACCTTTGCTCATGTCACCTCATGATCTGTAATGCTGAGATAAGGGTATCAGCAGGAGTCTGTCTGCATTAACAGCTAAGAGATACTAAAAGGAAAGAACTGGGAACATTCCTGGGGTAGATAAAGCTGGTTTGGTGTCTTTGAGGAGGAAAGTTGTTACATGTTTTCCACAGTTTCACAGGACGCTGGCATCAACTTCTGTCATCATCTGGTGGCCCAGATGGATGTTCACGGCCTTTTGCTGGGGCAAAAGGACAGGGAGAGAGAGGAAGGGAGGCAGTGGCTCACTAATTAAGAGGCATTCTCTCTCTCCTGCCTTTCTGCTGCTCAAAGGGGGAGGCAGAGCCTGTGCCTGATGAGAGCCTCTCGCCTGGGCTGAGATCCCTCTTAAAAGCTGTTAAACATTAAAAAATGAGAAAGAAAAGAAACTTCTGTGGGCACTTTGATAGTCCTCACAAGAAAGTGAAACAGAAGAGCCTTTGAGCTGCACATAAGAAAAACCTCTGTATGTTGGTAGGGGAAGAAAGGCTGGTGAAGCTGAAATCTGGCAACAGTTCCCAGCTGGTGAGGGAGGTGCTTTTCTGCTGCAAGCTCCTGTCATGCCTGATGCAGAGACAGAGAGAGGAAAAGCACAGAATCCTCTGTAGGCAATAACTAGCACCTCAACCCCCCTGGGATGTCAGTGGGGTGGGGAGGCCGAGCCAGCGCTCATCCTCTGTCTTCCTGCAAGGGCTTGGCCCCGGGCTCACCCCAGCAGAAGCACCCAGCCTCGGCACATCGTGCCTCCTCCTGTGGGACCCCTTCCCGCTGCGGGAGCCTCCCAGCCCGGCAGCTTTCCCCTGCTTTGCATCCTCCCGGGTTTCCATAGCAATCGCTGGTGGCAGCTGTGCGGGGAAGTCAGTGGAGGGAAATGGAGCTTTCCTCCTGTCCTGGGCCAGCTGGAGGATGGAGAATAGGACCATCCTCATGCTTCTGATGAAGGCAGCAACACCCACGTACCCCCAGTTCACAGCCCCAGCCAGGCCAGGGACAAGGATGTGATGGGAATGCCGGGTGCCAGGGCTCTGTAGGGCAGGTTTTGGGGACTGCAGGCACCCCAGAGCCATCCCCACACACACCCTGCCCTGCTAGAAAGCTGCTGATACTGAACTAACGCCACCCCTGATTTTTTGCTTTCTTCCATAGCCTGCTTGTCTTTCACTCCTCAGTCTGCACCATTTTTTTCCCCCTTGGCACGTTGTCAGTCAGTGAGGTCAGAAATTAATCTTTGGCTTTAGTGGAAAACACTTTGGAGAGAGGCGTGGAGGGTGGAGAGGCACAGGCAGCCTTGACAGCAGCATTTTTATTTCCAGGATGGGGTGACAGGGCAGTGGAGTAAAACCTCAGGGGGAGAGAGAAGAGGGAGGGGAATACAGGTATTCAAGAAAATCCTCCAGCACAAAGAGAAGGAGCATCCTGGGTGAGCTCCGTGTACTCTTGGCTCCACAGGGAAACTAAATTTCATCATCTGCTAACCCATCCCTATTCCTCCATACACAGATAGGAGGAAAGGGGAGACCTGCCCATTCAAACCAAATGGAAAACTTGAGAGGGTACTTGCAAAAAATAAAATGGAAATGTCAATTTGAATCCCAAATATTTCATGTTATTTAGCTTTTTTAAAAAAATAAAAGATAAGTTGGTTTTGAAATGGAACTGTCATGTTGAAAGAAAGCCAAGCTACTTCATTTGTAAAATGTCCAAACATAATGTTTTGACATTTTCAGGAAAAAATTATTCCATACATTTCCAGATAAATCTAGCTACAAATGTGTCTGAAAAGTTGGCCATCCTGAAAACTGCATTTTGAGGCAAGCTTTGCACCTGCCAAGATGTTTCACATGTTCCTGGCAGCACCCAGGCATCTCAAACACAGCGGTGCTGGGCAAACCCCGGAGGGCTGCGCAGGGAGCAGAGCTGCTGACACGATTTGGGCAGGTCCCATTGTACCCAGGACAGCTCCATGTGGCTGCCTTGTGGTTTTCCCCAACCCAGCTCCCACCAGCACGGCTCTGCCTGCAGTAGGGAGCACGGCACAGGTACACACAGGATTTTCTGTGCCTGTTCCTGCCTGGGGCTCAGGCCTCAGCTCTGCTGCAGGGGTGAAATCTGGGGCCCTGATTATGTTTAGCATATGATAGCGGGGAGAGGATCTATAAATAAGCTAGAACCATCCTTCAATTGTTCGTGCAGCATGGGGAGAGAAACGCAGAGGTTTCTGGCACAATCGTGTTCATAATCAAGGGGATCCTTGGAGAGCTTGAATGCAAGATTTATAGATTGGAGAGAGAGGAGCAGGCACAGACACCCAATGCTGTGTCCTGGGTAGCCTGTTGAGAGATTTATGTGTTTTTCAGCAGCAAGATTAGATGTCAAGAGGAGATAACCGTTTACAACGCAGTGTACCACTGCGCGCTGAGCGAGACCTCTGGAGTTACACAGCACCTCTGGGCCCGGCACTGGCAGCGGTACAGCTCGGACTGCCTGCACACCTCTCACCAACTCCCACCCCAGGCTCTGCAGGTTAGAGAAGCCAAGTCTGGGAGGGGATTTCACAATTGCCCATGCCAGACAGGCTGGGCTGCCTGGGGCATGTTTTGGGCTCAGGAACACAGATCTTTACGAGATGTGTCCTGGAGTTGGGAGGGTGATCAAAGCTGGTGCCAGGCAGATCCCTCTGCCTCACTTCATGGCTTACATAGCTTAAAGCTTGCCTGTCACAGTAACCTGTTCTGGCGCACTGTGAGACCTGAGAGTCTCTGACCTATTTCCATGAATTCAGCATTTTCCTGCCTTCACCACTTCTCCTTCTGCAGCCTGGAGGAGGGAAAGAGAGGCTTGCCAGAGGAAGTGTGAGGAAAATACATCTGCAAAGGTAAGAGAAAAAACCTAGCAGCAGCTGTGACTCGAGCTGCCTGCAAATCCCTAGAGGGACCGGAGGACTGCTGAAAGCATCTCCACTGAAGCAGCTCACTCCTGAGAATGCCTTTTGTCGCTGCAACAGGCTTGACACCAGCACTCCCAGACCTGAGGTCTCACTCCCTGAGGGCCTCCCAGCCCTGACAGCTGCCAGAGACATTTTTCTTAAGCCTAGGCAGGTTTCAGGGTTAACATCCTTCCCCTCTGAGGGTCTGAGAACATACCCTGGAGCCTGGTTCCTCCGAATTAGGCCATACATAGCAGCAACAGATAGTGATAAAGTTTTGTTTCGGGGCACAGGTCTTCTCTGTATATATTCCTGCTTTAATACAAAATAGCTCAAGAAATAAAGCTGTTTCCTGCCTTGCAGCAGCCGAGGACCATGGGTAGGTACAAGATGGCCCCCGTGGCAGCTGTGTAGTCCAGAGCAGACAGATGGAGCTGCACTCCCTGCCCGCCTGGCTCCCAGCACCGCTGCCTGCAAGCTTTTCAGAAAAGAACTCTGGTTGTTCTGACATTTAGAATAGATTAAAAATCGTTACAGGTTCTTCTGGAACATTTTAGAAGGTGAAGCTATTGATTTCAAAACTCAACATCAGTTTTGTAAGAGAGCTGAAACATTCCCGGTTTCCACCTGTGAACACCAGTGCCTGGCCCTGGCTGACAGCAGGAGTACATTTATCATGCTGCTCTCTGCCCCTGCTTCATCTCTGCCCTAAGCATTGTACAGGGTTTTGTGATGGAGCACTCAGCTCCCCAAAAGCCTCTCAATCTATCAAGGGTGCTTGATCTCTTCCATTTTGTGGTTCAGCTAGGGACTGGTGTATTTTGAGGTCTAAAAACAGCACCATGTGAACCTGCTGCTCTTTGCTGCCAGGTGTTGGGAGCATTTGAGATACTCCTGGATCCCATGGACATGCCACCTTAGCCAAACCACTCCTATTTCCTTCACAAGGATTGCCTGTAATCCAGGATGCTACACTGACAATGTTTCCTAGTTGTACAGTCCAGCTTACACTGTGGCAAGCTAGAAATTATTTTCCTTTTGAAGATATAAAAAAAAACAAAAAACAAAAAAACCCAAAAAATCTATGAGAAACTAAAATCCCAGCTCAGTGTAGCTGAGAGCAGCTCTGGCTCATCATGCTGCTGGCAGTTAATAACTTCACTGGTTTCACTCTAAGTACAGGCAGAGGTTCTTCTCTTCATGCCTCCTGTTCATACCTGCACGCTCACCTACTCCAGCTTTGGTTGCAGAGTTGGAGAGCTGCCCAAAATTTCCCCACTTGAGCTTTGCCCTGCTGGATGCCAGGACTAAGATGAATTTGTTCCTGGCCATCTGGCCTCTCTGGCTCAGGAAGAACACCCAGCCTGCCTTGGTGAGTTCATGGACTTGCTGCATACCTCAGACCACTGCTGAGGACAGAGATGCTCAAGCACATGTGGCCCTGCCATGACGTGCATTTGTGTTCTGGCCCATCTGCAGACCATTTCACATGGTCTGTGCCGGCAAGACAGTCAGAAAGCAGTGGGGACTTCTGCTTTCCAAGAGAATAAGGCAATACCTCTAAGCAAAGGCATTTTGTCATGACGAGGTGTAAAAGACATCACAAAAGTGCTACACATCTGACACAGGGTGACACCGCACATAAACACACCCATGTGCTGTGATGGCTTCAGCCTGACTTTGATTTTCTTTACCAGTCTGGGTGTTTTGCACTTATGATGAAAGAGTAGAGGCAGTGAGGTGCCAGGTACCACCAGCACAGGCAGCGAGGGCTTGGGACCGCCCTGCCCTCCAGGTGCTGAGCAGGAGGATGAGCATCTCACACTGCCCCGAGCCCTGTGTTGTGTTCACCGCCAGGTGACAGCCAGCTGGCATGACACCTTCCTGCCGAGCTCCTCAGCATCCCTGAGCTCCTCAGTATCCCCATGCCCACTGGGAGCAGGCAGGTCCCTCCTGTGGTGACACTAATGCAGCAAACTGCAGCGGTGCTCAGCCCCTCAAACTTCTTTCTCTGTCAGCAGAAGTGAAATGAAATGAAATTGCCTCCGCTGCTGGCTCTGGAGCGAGCTCATATCTCCTGGCCCTTAATCAGGGCAGATATGAAATTTCTTATCTGTTAAGTAAAACGGCGCTGCAGTTCAATCCATCCAATTATTTTTTCCAATAAGTGTGAGTGAGGGGGCCGGCTGTGGGAACTTGTACTGTCAGCAGTGTGCTCGCAGTGAAGTGGCCCTGCTCTGGCAGGCACTTCAACCCAGAGCAGCCTGTACAGGATCAGCTAAAAACATCCTGAAACGTGTTCTCCTGGGTCATGCCGCCCAGGAAGGGGCCTGGGGTGGGTGCAGGCTGGCAGGCAGGTCCTTTGAAGCTTGTTGCCCACCAAGGTGATTTCCAGGGATTCCTCCTGCCAGGCGGCCACAGTGTGGTGTGGACTCTTTGTTCGGAGTGTGGGCACTGCGGGCTGTGGGCGATTGTAAAGCAGAGGTAAACATCAGTCTGTCTTCATTGGAGAGCTGTCCAGAGGAGACCCATCCACCTCCGAGGGGATGCCTGTGTCAGCCCCAGAGCCCGGGGATCGCCTCTAGTGAGCACTCAGCTGAGACCATGGTGACCAACCCAACAGAGCCAGCAAAAGTCGATGGCAGTGAAGCAGCTTCCCATCCTGGATCAGAGCTGAACCCTTTCTGACAGTACCCAGTGCCAGGGTCACCCAGCTCAAGCCTTTCTCCATCCCCAGGAGGGCAGCTATCCACCTTTCTTTCTTGCCTCTTGGAAGTCACCAACAGGGTGGTTAGGTGTGAAAGAGGATCAGAAAAACTGACCTCGTCACGTGTAGCATCGATGTGTGGGCATCTGGAAACTACAGACGTGAGTGGAGGCATGGAGAAAAGGGAAGTGTCAGAAAATGAGGAAAAAAATAGGACCAACCAGATGGTGGGAGAAGGGACACAGGAGTCCTGCAGTATGAAGAAAAGGGAAATGAGCCAGAGAAAGAGGTTTTATAGGAGAAGACAGGAACAGGACAAGGTAGCAGAAGAGAGCTAAAAATGAGACAAGTGGAATTATCACAGAAAAGTCCTCCCTGCATGGTCCTGCCTGCGGTCACGCTGAGGGGCAGGTCTAACATCACTGTACTCCCTGTGGCAATGACTGCAGCCTCCTGCCATTTCCCCCGGAGCTGTCCCTGCCTCTCAAGGCACCAGCCAGGTGGGACTAAGGCCTCCTTTCTTTGGCACTCCTCCGCAGGCTCCACAGGAAGGGAACCCAGAACTTGGGCTCTGCAGCAGTGGGGCTAAAGAAAGGGTCAGGAACAGGAACAGCACTGTCAGCCACTGCCTGGATTGAGGGATCCTTGATGATCCTTGGGTGCTCAGAGCAGCTCTGCTCAGGTTTTGCTTCCCTTCATCTTGTCCCTCACTGTTACATTTGCCTGGCGCCGCCCTGCTCCCCCAAGTCCTCTGCGTTGCTGCACTCACTTCCCCAACCTCTGCTCCCCCATCCCAGTGGCTGTGCCAAAGCCAGCCCTGGGCTCTGGTCCCCAGCTCCTCTAGCCGTTATGGGATCAGGGTGCCAGTCCTCTCTGCAATCTTATGGCTCCCTCACAGGACCTTGCTGGACCCAAATAATTCAAACAGTAACCAAATCCCCTCTTTTGGGAGGAGGGAGCAGGCATCAGCCTCAGCTTTTGCTGGTGAGCTCTGTGTTTCCTAAGAGAGTGATGATGGGGGCTTCAGGGGGCTGGAAACCCCAGAAATCCCCTGCAACTGTAGTTCCTATGGCAGCACCTTTACAGACAGACCTCCAGAGCAGCAGCAGAAGGAGGATGTTCAAATGGAGCAAGGGAAACTGTTCCCAGGAGCTATGCTGCCCTTCCCAAGCCAGTCCTTCAGACTGCGCTGCTTCACCAGGTCCTGCAGCTGCCTGAGCAGCCAAAACACTGGGGAAGTAGAAGTTAAGCCTCAGCTTCATGAGATGACAGCTGAATTTTACTCCAGCTTTCCAAAAATGACAATATAAAGTGCACAATAATTGAATGCAGTTCAGCAGTTAACATCCATACCATCCCCAGATAACTGGGGAACTGTTTTGCAAGCTTCTGCATTAGCAAGAGAAGAAAGAGAAGCTCATTCAAGGCAGAGAATGTTGATCTCTATCTAACGGATAAAAATAGCAATTGACCATTTTTTTCTCTAAATCTTCTGAATTTCTGACTTTGAGTGAAACAAGGAGTCTTTCCTTTCCAACTGAGATTGTGGGAAAGGTTTGGGGAGAAAAACCTGCCATCTTTGCTCTCTGAAATACGGCAAGAGGGCAGGAACTCTGTCCCAGACGAGAAGCTCCAGTGCAGTGCTCAGCACTGAGTTTGAGTCAGCACCATCAGCAAAACCCCTATTAAATATCTGTTGCTTTCAAGGACCATGAGAAGCACCAGCAGACCACCCTGGAAAGGCAGCCTTGTTCCTGGGAAAAGCAAAGCTGGGGAATGCAGACTTTCCCCACGGTGATACCAGTTCCTACCGTTTTCTAAACCGGTTTCTCTATGTGCCATGTTAGTTGCAAAGCGGATTTGCTCAAGTCTTCTGACTGAGCAGCAAGGAAATTATTACAACAAAAATCTGGCTATGTAGAGCAGTTCTCCACTGACCTCTCAGCCTTCCTCCTGCTTTGAGTCTGAACAGGATTAATTTGGTTTCCTTTCCAATTAAAGAAGACAGCTCCTGCTCACCCCCTGCCCGCCAACAGCAGAGCCGAGCTTTTACTCTGCGTCCCGCTGCAGACACTGCCTGGATGAAAAAAACAGGCTGCAGAAAATCTAATTTTAGGGAATAGGTGGCTCCTGATTTTCTGTGATGAAACTTCAGCCAAGGGTGCTCATTCGGAGCCAGGGTTGTGCATCATTCCCAATCTTTTAATACCTCTGGGCACTTCACTAAAGCACCTCACAGGGATGAAGGATTTTCTGGAAGGAGGATGTAAGTGCTAAAATCTGTCTTTAATATCTGGATGTGGCTGTTTGAGCCACAAATGGACTTCATCACTTTTCTCCTCTCTTTATTTTTTTTTCCCCATTACTTTGTGACACATTTTTAAAGCAAAAACACCCATGTACACAAGGGAGAAATTCAATACCTTGAAACCTTAGGCTAGATTCCCTTGTGGAAGAGCACTTTACATCCTGTGCACTGGCTTTATTTCAGACAGAAACCTCATATTCGTTATGAAAAGTAATCAAACAGCTATGAACTGCCTCGACCCAGGGAAAACAGACACAAAATGATGGAAACAGCTCATTCCCCTGAGACACCAACCCCTAAAAAGATCTAAAACACATGCGTCCTTCCAAAACATCTCTTTTCCAGCAGTTGCTGGTAAAGGTCCTTCTGACATGACATTTCAAACAATTGCATTTTAGAGCAGCCTGGCTCAAGAGCACTCAAGGGAGGGGTTGGTCTGGGCTTTGCTTTAAATAATTTATGTGCAGGTGACCTCCTCCTCGCCAGCCTGGCAGAGCTGTGTGTGTGATGGCCCCTTGATGCTGCTGGCAGGGCATCCTCCTCGGAAAGAACTGAGGACACAGTTCTGAGAGTGTCTTCATTGCCAGGGAAAATGGCATGCCGAGAGCTGTCCTCCTAAATTTTGGAAAGGAGGCTTAACAAGAAAGAATTTTTTTAAATTTAAAAAAAAAAGAAAAAATAGAAAAAAAAAGAAAGAAAAAAGGATGTGACTTCTGGTTAGTAGTCATTACTAGGTAATTCTGAGATTAGGAGAAATGCCTAATGCTCCATGCCATTCACTGAGGAGGGGCTGCTTCTTCACTTGCCATGGTGGACGAACAGGAACCACTGAGTCTGGTGCCAACCAGTTTGGAAAGCAGATCCAGGTAATGGCTCTGCACACCCCGAGGAAGTGGCGTCAGGAAAGGATGGGTCTGGCACTGGGGGGAGAGCTAGAAACAGGAAAGAAGGTGAAGAAATCCTTGCTCTGCCTCCTGCACCACAGGGCCACAGGGGAAACACTGCCAGAAAATGCAACCTGGTTATGTACATTTTCACAACTCTGGTGACTTCCCAAGGGTTCAGGGTCATTCTGCTTTGGAGAGGCAATGGCTTTGATCAGAAACGTCCCTCACAGTAAGTTGTGTCCTGCCTGATGAACCTCTTTGCCTTTTAAGACTTCCACTGGAATACAAGGCAAATCAGTGAGTGAGAAGATGCCCATGGACACAGAAAATCATTTTCTGAGAGATGACAGTGCATTTTCAGAGCAATAAAGACAATTAGTCCAACCAGCCCTGGAGATCCGGCACCAATCCTGATCAAGTCATCTGTTGCTGCTGCAGAACTGAGATGTAAAAGCATCTGGGCTAATGTGTCCCACCTTAACCTGGCCCAGCTACAGACACCTGTCTTTCTACTACACTGGTCCACCCCAGGCTGGCAAGGGTTAAATAATTTTTTTTTTTACATGACAGACATGTCTTTTTCTGCTTGCCATAGCATGCTTCAGAGGAAACCCAGAGACCACACAGTCTCTTATGGTTCTATACGGACTTTGAATTTTATGGGCTCTGATCTATAATGAGGGCTCTGAATTAGAGAGCTGCTCCCACTGTGTGTGGAGGCTATTTCTGCTCCTCGTAATTGTTTCCTGTGCCCCATGACGTCCATGACTAGTTCACATCAGACAACAAGGAATAAATGCAGCATCCCAGGGAGAGAAGTGGGGCTAAAAAAACTAGAGCTTTGGGCGTGCAGCCCTGAAGGAAAAGAATGGGCTGGGCTATAGCTTCATACACTCTTCATGCTTGTACCAAATAAAAGAAATGCAATACAAGATAGCCTGAGAGCTGTAAGAACAATGGACAGACCCATACATTCAGGAGAATCGCCTCTTTTTTACGTATTGGTGCAAGTGGCCAGGATTTCAGCAGCACAAAGCCGTGCTAAGCCTAGAAACAAGACCCCAGGGAGTGAGCAGCATGGGTCTGTGCTTGATCTTTAAAGCTTTGAGAGCCTGCACAAGAGTAAATGGCTGGAGCCTGACAGATGTTTAATAAGGGTCCTAAGAGCCCGGGTCCCAGACCCCATGTGAAGGGCTTCTGGATTCACAAGCAGAAATATCAATTTATCAACTTTTTATAGAGAATTTCATCTAGGGGAATGAAGCCACTGAGCCTCCAAACTCCAGTGTTTGCTTTTACTCCAGAAATGCAAGTTGTTTGGAAACACTCATATTTTTTTGCAGGGATTCTTGACAGGCAAAAGAAAATCTATTTTCCACGTCTGTGAAGATAACCCTCCATCCTCATGTCACCCTGTGCCCTTGTGGAGAGCTGTGCGTGGTCCCTGCGTTCCTCAGAGCCAACACAAGAACAACCACTGGCTTTGTGGATCTCACGGGTGGGGGCCAGAGGAGTGGTGGGGACACATTGGAATGAGGAGGGCCAGGTCAAGAAGAATTTTTTTCCTTCTGCTGAAGGCACCTGCTGTGGAGTTTGTCTGACTCAGCCAAAACAGCCCATGGGTGTCGGCAGGCTTCAGTGTGTAGCACTCAACTTGTAAACCCTTATGAAGACAAATGGTACACGTCACATCAAATCAGCACCTTAGCAGCTAGCAGTGGCTTTGCAGAAAGATTTGTTCAAACAATGAAGTGAGCCCTGTGTTCTTCAGAAGGAAGAGCATCTGTTCATGAATGCTTGACTAATTTCTCATTATCTTATCGAAACAGCTTTTACCACTGGAAAAGCATCCCCAGCACGGCAAATGTTCAGCCAGCAGTCGGTTACCTGCTTGATTTACTGAGATCATCAAGAGTGGCACAAGAAATGTAAGAACAGGTGCAGGTATTTCAAGAGGAGAGACAGCCAAAAAGCACTTGAAGAGGAGAGGTAACTAAAATCCCCTCCTTTAAAGCAAGGAAAAGGGGATGAGCAGGAGCAGAGCTGGTGGCTCTGTGGGCCTGGGCTGCAGCTATGCCCAAGGTGAGATGAGGGGCTGGGTTTGTCCAGGGACTGCTTGGATCAACTTCCAATAAATCCATTTGTTCCCTGGGGGGAATGAGAAGGTTTCTGTGAGGCTGTGTGAGCCATGTCCGCCTCTCATGGCATTTGCCACGCCAGGGTCATTTCCATTGCCGTGTTCATTTGCTCCGTCAGATTCCCTGCTGAAGGGCTGCTCCCCTCCGCTTTCTCCAGCAGGCAGAGTGCAGTGGCCAAGGTCCGGCCTTGGCATGGGCTCCCACTGAGGCAGCCCTCTGCCACCCCAGCACCAAGCTGGAGGCAGAAGAGTGCCAAAGTTCCGGCTGAATTTCATGCTGCAGATCCCAGATTTGCAGAGAGTAGTTTGCTGCCGCTCCCACTGGGAGAGTCAAGCTCAGCTCTGGTTGGTCCCTGGGGCCGGGCCCCTTGGGTGTTATTTTCCATCACAGCATAAAGGGAAAGCGCTCTGCCTGTGTCCCTCTCGCTCATCACAGAACCCGATGATTTGTTTCAACTTCTCCATCTGTGTCACAGAGATAAAGCCATTTGCCTATCGCTGCAGAGCACTTGGCGATGGCTGGGTGGGAAGCGCTCCGAAGCCAGCCCTCACCTTGCTCCAGCTGTAATATCACAGCTTCCCACAGGGGCTTAGCCAGGGGAGCCGGCCCTTCCCGACATCCTTCATCACTTTTACATCTGCTGGCACAACGTGGATGCTCCCCAGGCAGGCTGGAATCTCTGCTGCTCTGGCTGTAGGAGAGCTGGGAAAATGAAATACGCCTGGGGTGTGAGGGGAGGAGGGAAGGGACAGGTAGGAAACCAATGCCTGCTGTTTTCACATCTTGGGCCTTTCGTTATAGCTGTAAATGACAGTATATAATTTATTAAGATACAGCAGTAAGGAGAAGGCAGAGGGGAGAGGCTCGAAGAAGAAAGCAAGAAGAGGTAGAGAGTAAGAAATAAGAGAATTACGTGCACAGTTTAAGGAAAGGAGCGCAAGGAGGAGCAGTGCCAGACTTTGGAAACAAGAGAGGGACAAAAGAGTGAGAGAGAAACGGAATGTGGCAGGACAACAGGAGAGACAGGAGAGCAGTTCTTCAGGGAATTAGCTGGAAGAAGCAGAAAATGGCTGCTTCCCTGGTGCTGAGGAGTACTGGCTGATTATCAACCAAGGGAACCTAATGTGTTTCATCCAGCATATTTCATAACTGGGAAAAGCAGGTGATGCTTGGGAGAAGAGGGAACAGGGACTGTTGGCAGCCTTCCTTCCGGCTTCAGACCACAGTAGTGCTCCTAGGGTTAAATCTGGATTTCAGAATGCAGAGAGAGAGAGAGAACAGGGATTTAGAAGACATTCAGCCTGATGGGACAGCTTTAGAATGAAAAATAAAGGAATTAACAGATGCAAAGAAACACAAGAGACAGTGAAAAATTGTTTGTCTAACATGTAGCAAACCAGGGCTTCTCACAGAGGCCAAGCAACCACCTACAGCTGCAGCCTGTGAATAATGCACTGATACCTATGTGAAGAAGAAATTCTTTTTATTTCTCTGAGCCTCACGAAAACGCATATGAAATTACAACATCTGCAAACACAAACAGAGGATCTAGGATGCCTACCCCGCTGGGGATGGCAGCTGGGGGAAGCACCCGTGAGCGAGGTCATGTCTGTGCGGATGGACGCCCGAAGGAGGCCGAAGGGAGAAAAGGTGAAGCAAAGGCCTTACCTGGGCACTTCCCAGCGTCTGTGGCTCCATGCTGCCTCCTTCACCTGCCCTCTTCTGCCTCAGCACTGGCACCCTTGGAAAAGGCAAGGAGCTACAAGAGCAAAACCACGTGGAGCTGGAGGAATTCCCACCAGCTCCGCAGCCACTCACACCCAGGGAGCTCATGTTCCCAGTGGGCTCCAGCACCAGGTTGTGCCACCTCTCAGACCTGGTCAATTTAAGGTGGTGTTCCTTAGCCTCGCAAATGAGGCACTTTCCCTGACTAGTCCTTTCTGCTTTTTATACAGCTCTTAATGAATTTCGGGGTTTGGCCCTTGTAAAGCTAGGATTAGACAGAATTTTAATGAATATTAAGAGTAATACCTTTAATTGAAAGATAGGGTCCGTCTGAGGTGAAATCTTGGCTTTGCGAGAGTCAGCGAGAAGCTTGCCAATAATTTATTTCAGTCAGGATTGTACCCATTAGAGTTCAGGGCAATTTCAGGGCTCTGGCTATTCCGCAGGTTAAAAGAGAAAATGCCACAATTTGTTGTAATAACCCAGCTCCCTTTAATGAGCAAATTAAAGGAAATTGGTGCAGAATAGGAGGGAAAAACAGGATGGCAAGGGGAATGCTAAAAAGCTACCATACCAGGGTGACATTCTCCCGGGGATGCTCCTCACACTGTGACCGAAACTTGAAGAGGGAGTGAGCAGCTTGAAACTTGAAGAGGGAGTGAGCAGCTTCATCCATCCTCCACCCATCTCCTTGCACACCCAGCTCGTGTCCAAGTTGTCCAATCAGTTGTGCCTGGCCTCTTTGGCTTGCTCCGGTGCATGGCTGACTCTAGCTCTAATCAGGTGCTGGTCAAGATCACGCTTTGACAGCCTCTGCTGTGCAGCTTCCAACCACGCTCTTTTATCTCTGCCTTCTCCGGCCCCTGCCCAGGGCACCTGCTGCTGTCTCCAGGATGTGATGTCAATTACTTTCTCTCGAGTGGCTTCTCCCCGAATCAGGTTTGAACTTCCCATCCTCATCTCCCTAACTCTACCCTTCCTCTCTTTTCTGATCTCTCTTCCTGGTCTCCTGACCACTCTGGCTCTGAGCTCTCTCAAAAGCACTTCTGCTGAGTGCCATTCTGAGTGCACCTCTGGCTTTGTGCAATTTTTGTGCAGCATCCCAGATATGCCCTCCACGTTTCCCTTTTTCATGTCCATGCCATGAAATAATGGCAAGCAATACCTCTGACAGCGTGCTGCCTGTCACTGACATCTCTGGGTGTTAGAAAATGGTAATTACTTCGGTAATTACCATTACAAATTACACTGCAGCTGGGTGAGAAACAGGAATAATATCAATCGTGCTGTGTCTTTGGGGCCCCACCCTTCCTGCTCTACAGCAGCACTGCTGAAAGAGCAGAGAGGGCTGAGGTGAGGACAGGGGTTTGACAAGATTTGACAGGCAGTTCCTGTGCGGATGGAGAATGGGATTTTAAGACATCCACAATAAACACTGATGAAGGCCTCAGGGACCAGTGAGACCGAGTCAATCAATCCACTGCTTTACAGGTGGCAGAAGTGAAGATGATATGATAATGAAGCTCCAGCCAGTAAGCCAGTGTGCTGCTGCTTCCAGAACAACCTGCAAGGCACAACGGAGGAACCCTGTGGAGAGGGAATTACAATAATTGAGCCAAATGGCCATGTAGGTGTTTACTGCTCCTGCATGGTCATCAGGGGGTGCAGTAAATCAAGGTACAGCCTGTGCAAATTGCACTGCTGGCTGAAAACAAGGAATGCACTTTGGACCCCCACCTTGCCTGTTTCCAGCGCCAGCAGAGATGCTGCAGGACCCTGGTGCACACTGGCATGGGGTGCAGTGCAGGGCAATGATATTCGGTTGTGAAGAGCTGAATCAGAGCAACTTTGCACAGTTGGCACAACAGTCTGGAGCAGAAGCTCATTTTTAAAATCATGGGCCCTTTGGACCACTGAGAGATGCTGCAGTAAGGAATGATGTCCAGCCACGTGTCCTGGACACGCTGCTGTGAGGTGACCCTGGAGCTACATGGTCATTTTGGGGTCAGGCTGTACCTGCTCAGGCCCAGAGCTGTGGCCCCAAGCCCACGGGGCTGCACGTGTGGGTCTCACCAGCTGGTGCAGGGAGGTGAAGGAAAAAGGGTGGGCAGGCCTCTGGTGCAGCAATGATGCCATTCGTGCCGATGGGTTTGACTTGCTGTTTTAGAAATGCTGTATTAGAAATGCATCGATGAGAGAGAGGCTTGTAAAATATTTTTATTTTGTTTTCTCGCCTTTTAGAAATGTTCTTTATGAGGCTGTATGTGTCTCACAGATAACAGTATCCTGAGTCAGTTGGTTATAGCACAGTCCCTTCAAACTGTACCCATTTATGTCATAGCCTGGCACATTCAACACTTTAAATACTTTCCTGCTTATAAATGATCTCTAGTCTGAGGTCGAGGCAGTTAATGATATAACTAAATCTATAACTCTGAGAAGGGACCCAAATAAAAAACAAGTAGCTGTGTAGACTTCATGCACAGCTGGCTTTTACAACCAAGCATCCACAAGAAAACAAATAAGCTGGCCACTTCTCCTCAGATTCAAGCTCCCCACCACGGCCTGTGAGCTCGTGAAGGTCCTTTGGAGCTGGTCTGACTCAGTGTGGTCCCAAAATGTCACAATGTCACCTTGCCCCAGGTCCAGCTTGGGGGATGGATGTCCTGTGTTTGGGGAGGCGAAGCTGAACAGGCAATTTGTGTGGCTGCTGCTTCCCCCTGGAGCCCAGTGCTATTGTATTTTTGTCTCTGTCTCCAAATAACCTCACCTCCCAAGGTTTGTAAGACTCTTCCTCCTGCCAATCCATCCTCTACGAGGTATTTCAGAGCTGGTGTGAGTGATTATTGGCCTGCTATGGATTTCAGATGATGCATCAGTGCCACCCATGGCAGCGCCTGCTCTTCAGCAGAGAAAGCGCTGTCCTTGTCCTGCTGCAATGACTGAGAGGGAGCTTTGAGTGTAACCAATTTGTTCTTGTAGTTCATCACTTTTTCTATAAATATTTCCCTTTGAGATTGCACTTTCTCTTGCTTCCTTCAGCCCATGGGTGGTATGTTTTGTAAAGTTTGATAATATTTTTTTTGGCTGATCTGTTTCTTCAGCTAGCAGGGTAATGTGTGTTTAGCACCGCAGGTATCTTCCAGGCTGTGTTCTCTCTCCTCCTGCAGTTTTTTACAGTAACTCCAGCACAGCCCTCAGCTACTCTGCTCACACCCTGGCCAACTGTAATGGACAGAGCCCACAAAAACAATTGAGCTTCTGCCCTCAAAAAATTGAGGTTATCCTCAATGAGTTGCCACTAGTTCTTCCCTTAATCCCCTGCATTTTTTTGCCCCCCAACTCACCCACCTTTGTATTGCATCTCTTGTGCAGCATTACCCTTTCACCTCGGGAACCCCAAACTCTGCCAGCCCCCAGAAGCCCGTGAAGGGTCCCTGGCAAGTACAAACAGAGGCTTGGTGACACACGGGCTGCTCTGGGTGGTGTTGGGTGAGTGCCTTGGGCTGCTGGAGCTGATGTCCATGCCCGACCAGCACGGATTTGCTCATCAAAAAATTTGTTGGCAGGATGCTGAGGGGGTCGTGGGGTTATAGAAAAGGAATGCGAGGTCTTCCAGTGGAGAGACAAAAATGGAAATTTTGACCTTGTCTGAAGATCAGAAATGGGCCGAAGAGCCTGGTTTGACATTAATGAGCTGAGAGCAGAAGAATGGCTGCTCTGGAGGTGCCTGCCCTCAATTTATCCATTTTCTCCCTACCGAAATCATGGCACTCCTGGGCATGACAGCTCCAAAGCCCATCTCAATTTGTCACTTGAATTAAGTGTTTGATCTGAGAATTATTATTGTTGTTATTATTAATATTATTTTAATTTTTGAAGCCTGATAATGTCTTTGACACTAAGACAGAACTTATGAGCAAGGCAAGTTCCTATCCCAAGGCTTTGGGAGCACAATTCCAGCTTCCATTTAGTCACAGGACATCAGAATGCTGCTCTTAATGAAAAAAGATATGACGCATATGTGGTATGAGTCATTAGAATGTTAACTACAGTTACTTCAAGTCCAGACATCGCCAGAATTGCTTTCCTCCCTGAAGATGATTCATGTGCCTCATGTGTGACAGCTCAGTCATTTTTTTTTTGCTTATTCGAGTGGATTTCAATACTTTTTAAGGCTTTGGGGGGCAAAGTCCTCCTGTTTGACAAGCTGAATTTCCTTAATATGCTCACAGTCAGAGATTGGATACCAGAAATGAGGAGACGAGGAGAAATCGAGAGATTTGCAGGTCTGTGTGCAGGGGGCTGCTTCAGGAGGCTGCCCTGGTGCAAGGGCCATCCCCACTACAGCTGTGAAGTGGAGGGGGCCCTGAACTGCTCACAAACCGAGCACAAGCCCCCAGGGGAGGGCAGGGTGATGCTAAAGGCTCTGCAGGAAGCACCCCAAAGACAGGGGTGCAGCCCATCACCGCCCCTCTGAGCCAGCAAGGGACTGAGCACGGATGGGGAGCGTCCCCGTGGTGCTCACACAGCTGCTCACCGGTATTTTCATCCCAACCCTGCAGCCTGCCTTTCATCAGGGGCTTCAGCAGCCTGGCAAGGCTCATTTCCAGAGGCATTGCCTTCTGCGTGAGGAGGGATCACTCTGGCGGCCTCTGAAGAGGGTTTGCTCAGCAGCTGGGCAGTGGAGACCTGCTACCAGGCAAGTGATGGTCACACACAGGTAGCTGTGTTTCCTGGGGTTGGGTTTAAACCCTTTGTTGCTACATCACAGCATGTGGACAGTCTGAGAGCCCCTGGCTGCTGGAGCTGCCCATGTCCCCACGTGCACAGGCTGGGACACATCCGCGCTCAATGTGGTTTTTTAGGCAGAGCAGGACAACTCTGAAAAATTAAAGGGAACAGAAAAAAAAATATCTGTAAGTAGGAGAATCTTCAATGAAGTGAAGCACCACAGTCCAGGCCCTTGTGAGAGAACAGGATTGAATGCTGTTAGCTCCAAGCCGGCTGTGGGACATGAGGAGTTTTCTCTTTGCCATCTCCTGTGAAAACACAGCTGAATCCTGCTATGAGCTCCGTGCCCTCCACGGCCCTAGGGACGGGTGGCTGCAGCCTGTACCAGCAGCAGAAGCAGCCCTGGTAACAGGGAGCCTGCCTCACATCTGTCAGCCGTTGACCTCGCTTCTCTCACAATCACAGATGGGCAAGATTTGCCAGGCAACCACATGTCACAGACTTCTATTCTGGGGAAGAATTATGTCAAAGTGAAGTCTACAGTTTATGACTTAAATTCAACATAATAGGATGCAGAAGTGCCCAGGCAGGCCTCAAACACTCTGCCCTGTCCCAAGCACACCTACATTTTCACAGTTGAAGCTCGCTGAGCTTTTTTTTTGTTTCAGGCTACGTGGGAGTACAGATTTGAGCTCGTGTGGTTTTCCCCCTTGATTTTCTTGGTAACTCCGAGTTTTACCCTCAGCGGTGGCAGAATCACAGTGAATCAGGCTGCAAGGACTGTTCTGAGCTCATCCATGGTGGACAAGTAGCCCCACAACTCAGCATTTTTAAGAGACTGTTATCTTTCGTGGCCAGATTTACCAAAAAGCTCTGGCTGCGGGCGAAAACAGCCAAAGCATATGGAGCAGCTATTCTGGGTTTGGAGCTGCTTTGCTTTTCCAGAGCAATGCAAAGCAGCCAGACAGCACACAGGGTTCCCTTCCCTGTGTATCCCACTCGTCCTCCAGATGTCTGCTATTTCCCTGCTGTATCCCCTGCGTGACGTGGCTGCCCCCATGCACACCAACTCCTTCTCCCTCCTTGCCCCCTTCACATCCTTCAAAATCCCACAGCGCTCCCCAGCTCTCCCAGCCCACACCGCAGCTGGATCTGCTGTGGGGACGTTTGGAATTCATGGAGGCCTCTTGCCCTCATGACGACTTGCCCTTTTCCATGTCCTGTCCAGCAGAACGGGAGTTTCTTATGCTGTGAGGAGCTGGAGATTCTGCCACACACTTCAGGCAATCCAGTGAGATTTCATGGCTGGAGCAGGGAAAAGGTCGCACTGAATGTCTGCTCACAGCATGTCAGCTGGGAGCTTTAATTACTGCAGAACCCAGGTGCTTTCCAAAAGTACCTCCTTCCTCCCTCCATCATGTGCCAAAGAGCAGTGCCTGACACCTGAAAACTGCTTCAGCACCACCCACAAGGGGTGAGAGCCCCTTTTTGGCATGGGCCATGGGTGATGGGGAGCAGGGGGGGACAGGAAGGGATTCCCCGTGGGTTTTACTGCGCTGGAGCATTTTAGTCTCCAGCCTCCTCAGAAGGCAACGTTTGCTGTGGAGGAGGAGAATGACACTGACTCCAGAAGGATGCTGTCCATACATATTGCAAACACAGGCTTCTCAGGAGCTGTTAACTGCATGCAAAGTTGGAGTTGTCTGTGTGATCAGGTGCTATTCACATCATATCAGAATCCTGACAAGGTCTGATGCTGGGTGCTGTGCCTCGTAAGGGAACTGCATCCTGTGCGTTGTTTACTGATGCCTCCTAAATGGCCAGACTTCCTCATAAACACCTAAAAAACTTCATTCTGCCCTCCAGGGCTTAATGCTTCGCTTTTACAGAAGACTTGGGGTTTTTTAACTGTATTTTTTGTAATAAATGATCTGAATCTGATTTCTAATTGAAAAACCTCAACTTATCCGTAACAGCTGAGTCATTACCAACACAGTACTGTAATATTTTCATTATTTTCTCTATCCCTCTGTGAAAGTAAGCTGACAGCATGTTCAGGGTTTTTTTCCTCACCACTGTACATTAACCAGATGGTTTTCGCTCTATTGTCCACAGATACACCCACATAATTTTTTGCCTTCATGCTTCCAGTTAATTTAGAAATCACTAGTGATTATGAAGCATTGAAGTTGTTCCTTCCAATATGTTTTACCTTCCCCCTGTCCACGCTTAATGTCTTCTCCCATCACGCTGCCCAATTAATTAGCTTTGGCTCATCCCTCTGAAGCTTCTCTCTCCTCTCCAGATTTCACTAATCTGATCATTTTTAATAGCTGCAAATACAACTTTAATCTGTTCAGTGCTCCTCTCAGCTTTATAAATAGATATTTAAAATCTCCCCACTGCACTGAGTGCCTCTGACAAGTGAGTCCTGCCTGATGTTCTCTCGTCCTGCTGATTCAGCCACCTGAGCAGCAGTGACCAGTCACCTCCAGTGTGGTTTTTATGCCTTTCATTGTGTTTTCACTCTCTGATTCTCTTCCTTTGAGGATGCCCTGCAGCTGAGCCCTCACCTCTGCGGAGACCTTCCAGTTATTGGGTGTTTCAGTAGTGCCTGTCCGTTTCTGGCGCCAAATCTTTCATCTCAGCACTTCGCTTGTGATTGTTTGGCAGCCGTTCAGGCTCTTAGTCTTGAGTGATCTGGGGGGTTTTTTTTTTGGCTGTCAATAAAGTAATGTTACCAAATTTGTCGTGGCATATTTATCTGTTGCTATGTCTGTAGTTAAATGAAGCATGTGAGGCTCAGAACGTATTGGCAGGCAGATTTTAATGTTTGAGAGAACATAACCAAAAACAAAACTCCACCTTTCCACGCCAGGCAGGCCTGAAACACAAATATAGCCTTTTCCTCTTTTATTTTATGCCTCCAGCAACATTTTTTCTAATTATTTTTTGAAGGGGTGCATCATTTGGATTGTATAAGCAGTCCAATGGGATAGTGCATCAGCTAATATTTAATGTAATGAGATCTCATTTCCTTCTGCTGGATGGGTTTTCAACAGAATCTCCCTTGCAGCTGAGAGCAGAGGGCCATTTCCATATCCATTTTCATTTCATTCATCCCAGTGGATACATAAATACAACAAGAAGTTTCAGTGGAGTGGGAGGCTCTGTGCATTTCGCTACATTCCCTTTTGAGTCTGTCCCTTTTCTTTTCCCGGGCAGGAAAGTTTCCAACTGGCAGCTTATCCTCAGTGCCCCAGAAGTGTTTTATCTCTGGCTGACTCTTCTAGGTCACGCAGCCTTTTGCCTCATGTCACCTCCCAGGGACACTGCCCATCTCTAATCTGGACTGAATGGCTGAGGTTATAAAAGCAAAGCCCCAAACCACATCACCTGGGCTCATTTCTGCCATTCCTCCACAAGCCTGTACAAATCTCTGTGTGCACACCTTTCCCTCAGAGCCACTCGAGGTCGGAGGGGCTTTGATTTGGGATGCTGATGTCGTTGTTAGAGCAGGAGAAACAGTGCTGCAGCTCTGCTGCAAAGCAGCGCGTCTGTAGAAGTTGGTGAGGGCTAATCCTCTGCCCAGCCAGGCAACTGCTGCACCTGCAGGTTACCCCAGGCTGTGTGTGGCTGTGGTGAGGGATGGAGCAGCCATCCCCAGGCTGGCCAGAACAGTGCAGGGACAGCTGTGCTGGAGGTGACCATGCCCCTCATCGTGGCAGTGCTGCCCTGTGAGTTATCCTCCGTGCTCCCAGCCTTCTGCATGTGGAAAAGCAGAAGCAAAGCTCTCTGGGCCTCGGCAAGCCATGGGTGAAGATCTTCATGCAGAGATTGAGTTTTTCTTTCACACTCCCCCAGGACAGGGGGAGATGGGGTTTTGAGCATGTTTTGCTTCCCTGTAACTCCACAGCGCCTCCATCCTTGCTGAGAGGTTGTCCTTGAGGAATGAAATGAGGCCGCTTTGCCTTTAATTACCCTGTGCTGGCTGGGCAGGGCTGCATGGGACAACAGCAACAATAACTGGGGCAAACAGCAGGACTGGGAAGGAGGCAGCCAGTGGTGACCACATCCCCACGAGCTCCCAAGGACGTGAGCAGGACCCTTATGGGGACTTTGACTCGGGGAAGGCAATGGCCTCCAAATCTCAATGTCCCCACCCATGTGACAGCAAGTCCCCCAGGCTCCCCTGCTTCCCCACGGGCTGCAGCTCACCCCAACCCACACTGTATTGATGTGTGCGCAGCCAGAGCTTTACTTCACACCTGCTGGGACTTGGCTGCAGCTGGAGCCATCAGGGCTGAAGGAACCCTGCTCCGTCCCTGTGTCCCAAGTCACATCCTGAGGCCGCTCCCAAAGTATTCTTCTAATCTGGGTTGACACACCTAGGGTGGCAGAGATGCAAAACTTCCTTTACTGCACCCCTAGCCCTTTCCTGTCTGTCACACACCCCAGGGACATGGGGACAGCTATTCCTCCTTAGATTCCTGTCAAGCTCTGCTGGCTGTGTCTGGCCACAGGGACCTGTTTTCGCTGGAGATCACTCTGCTCCCAGCAGCAGCCTTTGTGCTCTGGCTGACATTCTCAAAGACAGCTTCCCTGCTGAGGCCCCCAGCCTGGAGCTTGCATTCTGGGCTCAAACCCTCCCCAGACCTGCTGGGGGCTGCCAACAGCGGGACACAGATGTTACCCCCAGGGAGGAAACGCCGGACACCTGTCACCGCTTCTTTGGGGAGCACACGCACTTCAGTCCCGTTGTTAGCCCACGTAATTCAGCCCTTTTGGCTCTGCAGAAGGGTGTCTCTCCTGCTGCCAGAAACATGTGCGGCTATCTGAGAGCTGGAGCAGAGGAAGGCTGCCCTGCCCATCTCCGTCCCTACCCAGTATCCCAGCCCCTCTGGTAACGGGACCTTGAGACCCAGCTGCCCTGGTGCGTAGCCCATCAGCTGTCAGTTCACCTCCTGGGAGAAGCCGGGAGGTGTTAGACACAAGCCCAGATCCTTCAGAGAGTCACGCTGTACTGAGAAGACACAGCGTAGCCTCACCGTGGGCTGCCGAGGGTGACAGCTGGGTCACATTGCTGCTGGACACGGGTGGCCGTGGGTGGCACCTGTGTCTGCCTGCCACGGAGTGCCCCTGGCAGAGCGGCACTGCGGATGGGCGCAGGCAGGCGGCTCTCTGCCGCTCGGGCAGGTCGCTGTGGCTAGACCAGGCTCCAGCCGCGTATCTGCCAGCAGTCGATCCGGTGCTGGGTGGTCCTGAGCTGGGGAAAACGGTCAGGGGGACATCTGGGGAGTTTAGGAAGAGCAGGGCATCGGTGCGGGGCTCAGGGAGCTGCCGGAGCGTGCGGGAGCATCACGAACTCCCCGGGACATTTGGGGAAGGTGGGGGGAAATGGGCTCAGGAAGAAGAATGGGCTCTTTGGGCTGGGGTGTTGACTCTCTTCGTGCTGATGCAAACCCGGGTTACCGGCACTAAGCGGAGCGATGCCCAGATGTGTGCGGGGCAGATCAGCCTGCCACCCTGGTCCTTACGGAGCAGGGCAGAAAAACACCTGACCGAGCCGGCAAACGAGCTGTCTGTCCCTGCGGCGCAGCCCCCAGGCCGGTCTGCCTGCCCCCTCAGCGCCGGCTCGGGCGGCGAGAAATCGCTTTTATCCTCTTCCTTTAAACTCCGCTCGCTGGCACTGGGTCTTTCCCTGGCTGGGGGAGTGGGAAGGGCTGCGCCCTGGGAGATGCAGCGATCCGGAGAGAAAGGAGAGAGTTTGTGCCGTGTTCTCGGAAGCAGCAGGAGCAGCAGTCACGTCGGGAGCAGCGGCGCGGCTCCCCTC
>VXBU01017397.1:1513803-1546842 GCA_013400315.1 Bombycilla garrulus
CCGGGGGGGTCCCGGAGCTCGTCCCCAGCGTCCCCAGGCTGCTCCAGTGGGATGGCAGCACGTCCCCGGGGAAAGGCAGCCGAGCGCCGAGCTCGAGTTGGCGCCGGGGGGGTCAGAAAATACGCTGGGGGATGCAAAGATGAAAGGCTACAACCTGGAGAAACCGGGACAAATTACCTCGTCAGGGGCTCGGGGGTGGCCAAAATGTAAAGATTTCAACCAAAGTTTTGGAGGCCAGATATGTCGGAGAATTGCAATGACAGCTAGGACCCAGCCTGCCTTCGGGACTCCGTCCCCGGGTGGCAGCTCGGCCGCCGGCTGAAGTTCGGGGGTGGTTTTCCTTCTTCCGAGAAGGCTCAGCAGCCGGCGAGAGCCCCGCCACGGCCGGCCATCCCCGGGATGGGGACCTCGGGCAGGGGAACAGTCCGGGGACCTCGGTGGATGCAGCCACTGACGGTGCCGCGACTTGTGCCAAAGACACCACTTCCCTGAGCAGCATCATCTCCCTATGGCGCTGAGGGTGACCTCCCATTTTGTGTCTGGGGGGAAAAGCCACTCGTTCGGGAGTTTCAGTGGGAAGCACTTTCCTTCTCTGCCCAGTGCCTGTTTATAATTCCTTCTCCGAAGCTGCTGCGGGTTTCACAAAAGCCAGGCTGCTCTCCCAAACCCATTTTACTGGGTTGCTTCCTTTGCTTCTGAAAAAGACAAATTCCCCTTTCATTTATATCGGATCTGCCACCAGTAAAAACCTTTTTCCCAGGAAGAAGGTAGCACTATATAAATACCAGGGAAAACCAGAAAAGCGGGGTCTGAGCCTGCCTACCACGCGCAAGGAAAAAAATAGCTTTGGTCTCTGAGGGATAGTTGCTGGTTACTTTGTAGATTGTCAGGAGAAGAAATTACCCGAGCCAAAATGCAGTGACTGCATTTCTCTGGCAAAAGTTTCTTGTGTCATAAAAACAGCTGGCAGAGCTAAAGCTTTGGGGAGCTGAATCCACTTCACTTTGTCTCCCTGAGCCACCATCAGAGGCAGGTAATAAACACCATTATTAAAGAATGAGTAATTTGCTGCAGCTCCAGCGCGGTGAACTTGCACAGCAGATCCCTGCTTTTGCATGGTGCCCACCTCCTTCCCACCCTCAGCCCAGCCTGCAGACATCACCATCACTTGCAAAGAAGTGACCAAGTACCCAGAAAAAAATTTGCCATCAAAAATCTCCCTCTAGCACCTGCAAGCTCCCTGGAGCAAGCCCCAAAAGGGCCAATCCTGCCCGGGTTGCCAGGAGCTCACGTCAGAGCAGTCTGTGGGCCCCTGGCATGGGCATGGGCACTTCAGGCCATTTTGGTTTGCCTGCCCCTCTCACAGCCCCTCTGCCTGTGTTGGGATGTACTCACATCTTTCCAGGACCATCTTTGACTTCGCTAGGTGGTCCAAAGCTCTGCCCTTTCTGCCCCTCCTTTTCTGCCTAGTTTCTAAAGTTCTGGACCCGAGCCTCTGAGTGGCAGGAGCTGCAACTCCATTGCTGCTTTCAGGGTGGCAATTTCAGGCAAAGTGTTCACACAGAATTTCTCTATTTGTAGAGAAATGGAGATGGTCAAATGATTGACTCTTCTGAGTGAAGGGCCAAGGCACAGCATTAGAGAGGAAAAGGAAATCCATGACAGGTTTCCTCCAAATTGTCCTTCCGTTGCTGTTTCTCTGTCAAGGGAAAAAAGCAGCAAACCAAACACTTTGCTCAGCCTGGAAGGGAAGGCTACAATGATCCCCAGTGTTTCCTGGGTGCATCACTCAAACCAGCTTCCCTTTGGAGTAAAACACTTCAGGTGTATTTTGAAAACAAGAGTTGGTTGCAGGATTTGTCCCCAGGCTGTATGTCTGGAAGCTCAACAGCTGGTGTGAAAAATTGGCCCAAGGCACATCAGAGATTCAGTGCCATGTGTGACAGCCACGCTGGTGCTGCTCCTGAGTGGGGCAGAGGTTTCTCTGCAAATCCTTCCTGCTCTCCATGACTCCCATGGTGGCAGGGAAGGATGAGAAGGTGATGCTGAGGCCTGTCCCCTCCCAGAAGGAACATTCTGGGAAGGAAACACCGCTTCCTCTCGTTATATTCCTGATGATAGAATAAACCAGAGTGAGCTGCCCCTCCTCAAACTCAAGAGGGCACATCTCCACTTGAGTATTCTTTGGCAATATGGAATTTTGGAATATGGAAGAGACTCTCAGCATCTGGTTTGGATCGCACTTTGTGACCCAAGTGTAATTTTAGCACCTCAAAGTTTGTCTGGGTCTGCAGATGTTTGCCAGATGGGAAGACAGCAATCCACCTATTTGCTGGACCAGGAAATCATCTTATTGCTGATTAATACGCACGGATTTTGGAAACTTGAGGTTTGGAAAAGTAAGCTAGAAAGGTGTCATCTCCATAACTTAAGCTCATTTTTAAAGACAGAGCAGATAATTGGCAGATGAATTAAACATGTGGACCACAGAAGAGCCTTGTGAATCCCCAGGAGAACCAGAACACAGTAAGCAAGGTGGAAATAGCCCTGAGCCGAAGGCAGGGAGACGTGGATGAAACAAACAGGGCAGTGGGGAAAGGAGGGTGTCGCATGCGGTAGCCTTCAGGGTGCTAATGAATCATTTGAGTGGGGATATGTTCTAAGCAGAGACAAATGAGCAGTCTTTAACAGACGCTTTGCATTGCCAGCTTCAACTGATAAGAGGGGGATTTTCAGGGAGATGTGAGGATGGAGTTGGGTGCTGAGCCGCTCTATCAGCAAGCCGCAGCTTGAAGGGGAGGACGTTTTTCTGTGACCCCAGCAGCTGCTGCCACCTTGAGTGCTGCGTCCCTGTCCCCAGGTGCAATCTCTCACCTGGAAGAAAGCCACGTCCCATCTGCCTGACCACTGCTGTGCTGGGTGCCAGGACACTGAAGGGACATCGTCCCTGGGACACAGACCTGCACACGGTTCCAGGCTGGGCTGCAGGGCACAGGTCTGCTCCAGACAGGGTATTGATGCTCTCAGAATGGTCTCTGGGGAGGATGGGGTGCAGGGTCCCGTGTGAACAGCAGCCATAAATGGCCTGTGGGACTTCGTGAGCAGGAGAAGAGCCTTGAAGTAGAGATGATGGGACTGGAGAAAAGGGTTTGGGTGAAAGTGCCTGCTTGGAGAAGAGCACGGAGCCATTTAGGATAACCACGGTGTTCAGTTCAATACTGGGTATAAACAGTGACGGAGAAAACCTGATGTGAAATCGAGGACTGGAGTCATTAGCAGAGGAAAATCAGCCATGAACAAAATTACAATCTGCCAGCAAGAGCTTCTGTGCATCTTCCAGCAGCAGAGAGAATGTCTTGATAGTAAACACACCTTGAGGGACCTCTGTGAGCAGTCTGGTGGGATATTGTTGTCCCTTTGGGCACTCTGAGCAAGGAGCCTGATCTCGGGTGAGGGTCTGGGCTGGAAGCACGGGAGCCCAGGTGTCAGGGTGTCAGTGAGTTTGGCTCTCAGTGGCTCTGTACACGTGGATGTTTCCAAGTAGGTTTTCTACACTGAGAGCAGGATGTCAATGCCTCTCTCTCCAGAGAGCAGTCTTAGGGAAATTCCTTAGGGTGGTCGTGAGCTGAGGAAGAGAAAGTTGAAGCCCAGACTCAGTCTGAGCTCATGTTTCTCCAGGACAGTGATTTAGATGTAGCAGGCAGAGGAGTCAGTCTCCCCCAACCCTTGACTGGCATTTTTTGGCTCAGGTGAGAAGTGAGAGCCCAGCACTCTGCAAAGCTGTCTGCACTGGCTGATGCCTCAAAAGGCTGGAGGTGCTGGGAGTCACTGCCCTGACCTCCCCCACCTCCCAGCAGCCCTGCTGGGTGCCCGTACAGGAAAGTGAATAAGCCTCTGGTGAGAGCAATCCATCAGCTCTGTTTGGTGTCATGTGCCCTTTAAAGCCCTTCACGGGGGTTTCTTGTTGAGGGTGCTGCCGGGCTGCTGGTTGGGTGCAAGCCCATCCGGAGTGCTCTGAGGCTGAGAGGAACCAGCGGGGCTGTTGGAACCTTCAGAACCTGCCCATCCCCGCTGCTGTCCTGGGCCACTTCCCTGGCCCAGTGCTGCCAGCCAGGTCACCCACTGTGCTCTGCCTTAGCCGGGCACCCCACGGCCACTCTGCTGCCCTCCAGCCCCGGGCCAGCTGCAGCACCGGCCCCCTGCACCGCCCCCTCTCCTCCCCGATCCCACAGGACAGCCTGCAGAAACTTCCGACAGCCGCCTTATTTACTTGTTTGCGACTCCTGCCTAAAAAAAGGGATGCCGCGAGAGTCCAAACCTGCTAATTATACACCTAGCCGCCCACGCCGCCATGTGCTTTACTTCCATCACCATCCGTGCTTCCTTCTTCCCGCACCGCCAGCTCGATGCGTGCCTTCCCGTGTCTCTCGTGCCTGAGGGGCGGTGCGGGGCTGTGGGACAGTGCGGGGCTGTGCGGGACGGTGCAGGAGAGTGCAGGAGAGTGCAGGACAGTGCAGGACAGTGCGGGGCGGTGCGGGACAGTGCGGGACAGTGCAGGAGAGTGCGGGTGGCGCTGCGGGCGCTGCGCGGCGCTCCGGGGACACCTGGCGGCCGCCCGGCGAGCACCGGACGCGGCCGAGGCGGGGCACACGGCGGCACCATCCCCCTGCCGGCACCGCACAGCCCCGGCAGGCACTCCCGGAGCGAAGCCGGCTGTCACGGGGATGAGGCGATGGAGTTTCCACTGCTCCCCTGCGGATGTGATGCGTTCGGATTGCTGGAACCGGAGCTGGGGATCCCAGCTCTGCAGAGCTCCTGAAACGGCTTCTCCAAAACCAGCCCGGCTCTTCCCTGCCAGCCTCAGCGGTGGATTTGCTGCTTCCTCCTATTAGGAGCAACACCTTCGTTCTGAGCACAGCTAGGTCAGAACACTGCCGCAGAGAAGCGTTTTTATCAGGGACAATAAAGACCCTGGAAATTGCACAATTTGACTTGTGATCCTTGAAAAGCAGCCCATCGCATCCCAATTCTCAGAGCAATTTAGTCTCTGTTGGAGCCAGCAGCCCTTTGGTACTGGCTCTCCACCTGTCAGGAGATCAGAACAAGCATTTTATTCGCTCCTTCCCAGCTCCATCAAACCAGCCGCATCAAAGGTGTGAACCAGGTTCTCTACATCACAAATGCTATCCTCCCTCTAATCCAAGTCCACAGGCTTTGTGTCGCCTTCTTCCTTCCCTCCTGGTCCTCACCAACTCCTTCCCTCCTGCCCCTCACGGATTCCTGCCTCCCCCACACCACCCCTCGGACCTTTCCAGCCCCAGGCCACCCCACCTGATGCCCGGACCACAGCAACCTTTCCCGGGACTGGTGAAGGCTCTGTTACAGCCCCGGGATGAGCAGCCCCTCAATCTGCACGCTGGTGCTGGGCCCAGACAGAAGCAGTGGTGTCAGACAATCAGCCATGGGAACATTTCAGTGCTGTGGCTGCAGCAAAACTGCCTTCTGCAGTCATGTCTGTGGGGCTGGTGAAAGCAGATCCTCGTCCCTTTGAGCTGCGGCTCAGCCTGCGGGGCTCAGGCCTGGGACGTGCCAGGTATCTGGGCTCCTGTGCAGAGAGAGGGCTTGGTCCATTCCTGCCAGACCCATCGTCCTCGAGCTTTCACAGCCCTTCCTTCAGCCCCTCTCCCAAATGACAGCTGCCCAGGCCACGCTGTGCCTTTGTTTCTCAGCAGCCTTTGTGAGAGGTTTTCTCTGGGGCAGAATCACAAGATACCCGTCTCTTGGATGCCCAGAGGTACTGTGTCCCAGTTGGACCTGGGCCTCTGCTTAGAAGATCCAAAGCTCCTCCTGAGACCTTCTAGGAAGGTCTGGGCTCGGGGACGAGCGCTCAGCAAATCTCCTGTGCTTTCCTCTTCCGTCAGGAGTGTGTCCACATCAGTCCTGGGGCTATGGCAGCTGTACCTGGCCATGGTGCTGCTTAACTGGACCGGGAACAGGCATTCACAGTGTCCCCTGCCCTCAGACCAGCCAGGGCATGGCAGTGCAGCAGGACACCTGTACCTGAGGGCACTGACCTCCCCCGGTACTGTCCTGAGGGGGAAAGCCTTCAGCCAGGGTGGGCTAACCTTCTCACCCTGGAGTCTGGGGACACGCACCACAGCCACAACCTGCTAATGAGCCCGGGAAGCGAGGCAGAGGGTTTGCTTGACAGGGCAATTAAACGATGATTGATTCCTGGAGCAGCTACTTAATTCGTCATTAACTGGCTTATCATAGCCGGCATCTGTGCCAAGGGTCCCTCTGAGAGCTGCCTCGGGGGATGTGGTGTGGAGGTGAGATCTGCGAAACACAGAGCTAAATTTGCTGCCTCTTTATTTTCCTGCCTTACTTCGGCTCATTTTACCCAGCACTCGCCTTAAGAAGCTGTGAGCACACAACACAGCTGTGCATTTCCCACTCTGCTGGGGAGCGTGGGGGCCCTGCTCAGCCGGCTGGCTGCGGGAGCGCAGGGGAGGCAGCGGCTGTCAGGCAGCAGCGGAGCTGCAGCGATGGTTCGGCTCCGCGAGGGCACTGCAGTCTGCCTCCCCACCGGTGTGCTGAGGTGTGCATGTGTGCTTGTGTTCCTCCCCGAGCACCTGGCAGCACATCTGGGTGTGTGTGCATCCTCCCCGAGCACATCTGGGTGTGTGTGCATCCTCCTGGCAGCACATCTGGGTGTGTGTGCATCCTCCCCGAGCACCTGGCAGCACATCTGGGTGTGTGTGCATCCTCCCCGAGCACATCTGGGTGTATGTGCATCCTCCCCAAGCACATCTGGCAGCATCTCACCACCATTCCCAGCTGCCAGCCCTGCCCAGACCGGCCCCATGGGGCTGATGGACATGCACGCTGTCCGGTGTTGCTGGTAATCAGGACAGAGAGTGGCCACTCTTTGACCGTATTCTTTTACTGCTTTCTTGCTTTCTGACTTCAGTCCTCGTTCCCCAAGCTCGGTTATTAACAGGCTTTCTTGATCACCAGGCTTATTTTATTATTAGGCTTCCTTTTTTTTAAGTTCCTGTGTGGCTAAATTCCCTGTGGGATTCAGATAGCCCAAATGGGGTCTGGGGACAGCTGCAGGGCTGGTCCCCACCCTCTCTGCCATTCCCTCTCTAACGTCATCTCTGATGCTTTATCAGAAGTCTGATTTGCATGTTAAGGTAAGCAAAGAAGGGGATTGTGGTTTCCTTGCCTGAAAACCGGGATGTGGCTTTGAGCTTCTCTGTGTCTGTGCAGCAAACAAAACCATCTTTGCTGCAAACGTGCACCTCCCTTAAATATTTTGAAAATACTTAATGGCCACCTGCTGCACGAGCCATTAGCAGCTTTGTAAGTAAGGTGGGAGACTGCAGAAGGCAGGGAATGGTTTTGGGAAGGGAGAAGTGAAGGGCATTCACCAAAACGCACAGAGTTCCAGCAGCCCGAGGGGGCTTTTGAACAGTTCAATTTTCCTGAGCAGATTTCCAAAAGGTGATGAACAAAGCCAATGGCCAGGTCCATTTTAAACCATGCACAGCTCCCAAACCTGCATGGTCTGGTAGGGTTTGGCCAAGGAAACAGCACCACTTGGGCTTCTCACTCTCTAAAGTCTTCGGTTTCTCTATTTATATTTCCTTCCCGAGATTGAAAGCCAAGGTGATGGGCTGTCTGTCAGAAAACCTAGAGCACCTCAGGGATTCTTACAGCAGGAGGAAGTGTGACCCTGCTACACAGCATCCTGCAGAGCAGCCCGTGACCCAGGTCTCTAAGGAACATTTCAGGTTGTAAGGCAATAAGGTATCATGGTCTGGGAGCTGGAAAAATGCTAAAGAGACTGTAAAACCTGGGGCTCAGGCAGTGAAGAGGGCAAAGCAATTGTTTCTCTCTCCTGAGAATGCCAATATTTCACTGTACTTTTTTTCTTTGTTCCGAGGTGGGTTGGAAAGACAAAATAGTAAATGCTCCTCTGAAGGAAAGGGGTGGAAATATTTCAGCTGAGAAATTCTTCACGGGGGAAAAATATAATGAGAGCAGTACAAGGTTTCAGCAGTCTGAAATGGAGGAAGGGAGAGGGAGGTGAATTTCACTGAGGAAGAAACCCGTGTTGACATTTGTAGCTCATTTGGTCTCAGCATTTTCTGAAGCTGGCGGCCCAGAGCCAAGGCTGGCTGGCTGCTGCTGTACCCAGGGGTGGAACTGGTTTAAACAGCACTTTGATGTGATGGATCATTCACTTAACATTTCATCATTTCAAAGTGCACCAAACCCCATGGAGTCTCCCCTTTAATCTCCGCATCTTTCTGTTCCTCCTCACAGCTGGCTGAGCATCCAGCACTCCTACCCCAGCCCAAACACCACCTCCATGTCCTCACAGCAGCCCCCTGGCTTCCCTCAGTGGCTCACTGCACTTGCCCCGGCCCCAGCTCAGCCTTGGATGAGTCCTAGAGAGCTTCCCGTGCACCTGAAAGCCAGTAAGGTGCATGTGCGATGTCCAGGGGGATATAACTCACCGTGCAACCCTCTACTTTGGGAAGTCAGGGAGGCTCCTCTCATGCCTTAAGGTTTAGCTTGTATATTTCTCAGATCGCATTGGTGTGTGACTCTGAACTTCATATGAAGTGTTAGCAAGTTCTCCTCACAGTTTAGTTGACAAAACAATCCTTTTCCAGCCTGAGAACCAAGGACGCCGTGGCAGCTTCAGGATCCAAAAGTGTGAACAATGGTGAAGCAATGTGGGAGGATGGAACTTCATAGCTTGAAGCTGTAATTGGACAATGAACCCCAATATGTAAATGGAACAAAACTTATCAAAGTGTGAAAGCTCACGGCCCATCGTGGGTAGAGCCGCGGCCGAGCTCTTGTGCTGCCCAGGTGTATCCTGTGAAGGCCTTTTAATAAATACCCACTTTATTCCTTTAACTCTGTCTATGCTCTGTTCCAGTAGCCTCTCACAGGCATCACTCCAGTGATTGTCAGTCTCTTATCTACTCCTGTGCTGCCAGTCTTTGTCACAGCACACATTACGAACCAGCAGAGAAGATGCAGTAGGTCCTTTCCTGCCAGGCTGCACATGGCCAGCTTAAGATGCATTATAGATACAGCAATTCCTCGTGCTAATCCAGCCTGAATCAAATAACCTTCCTGCAGGGCTGCATCCTTATCTTGCTGCCACCTGGGGAGATAGCATTCGAGCTGTGCAGGGCTGGGGAGGGGGTCTCGTTTTCTCCAGCATTGCCAAATTTTTCTGTTCCCGCTGGCCGCTCAGCATTGGCTGTGCACGGGTGAGAGGCTTTTCTGCTCCCTTGCCTTGCTGAAATAACAGCCTCCTCCCTTCCCACCCCCTCTGCTCCTGCAGGATCCCCCACCACCACCCCTGCCGGCAGCATGGAGAGCGTGCGAGAGCTCCAGAACCCGCTCCTGGCCAAATCCAGCGGCCACCTTGGCAGCAGCTATTCTTACCACCAGCATCACAGCCAGGACTACCCCAGCCACCGCTGCCAAGGGAAACTGTATTCCTACATATTCCAAAACACTGGTGGTGCCAGGACTCACCAGCTGCTGGATGCCAGCTCCCTGCAGCTGGCGGTTGAAGCTTTGTACGGCCCCAGTTTCATTCTCGTGAAGGATGAGACAGCTCTCAAGGCCAAGGACAGCAAGATGGAAAGCTGCGAGACCACTTTCACAGAAAGCAAAGAGTCTCCGTCTGAAGCTCCTGAGGGGCAGGAGGCACAAGGGTCCTGCCTGGTGGAGAGTGACATCCGTATCCAAACTGTTTCCTATGAGGTGGAGGAAGAGGAGCTCCAGGAGTACGAGGTGAGCTTGCACAGGTGGGATAGCACTGAACTCCTGTGGTCATTCTTTCTGGACTTTGGCTCAAATTCGTGATTATTTATCCTCCCTCCTTTACCCAGAACTTCCCCCCCCGCAAATCCTACCATCTCCTGCATCACCAGCCTCCCCGTGCACCCAGCATTTCTGCTTCCTCCTTATCATTTCTGCTCCTTTTTCCTCCCTGCTGACCTCAGAAAGAGGTCAGCTTCCCTGAGAGCAGCCTGGCCGCCTGCTGCTGGGAGAAAAAGGGAGGTGGGTCTCTGTGGGGCCCTTGGGAAATGGGAATGCTTTGACAGGGGCAGCCTGCCGCTGCTGTGGCACTGGAGCTAAAGAGAAACAGCAATTCTTGCATAACAGCAAAATTCAGCAGCTGAGAAAAAGCTTTATATTCATAAAGACAGGATGAATCCTGCACAGGAAGAATGAGAGCTGACAAAGCAGCCCCGTTGCTGTGCTGTGCCCCACTGTGGCTTGAGCAGCGGTGCCAAGGCCAGGAAACATCATCCAGGACCTTGAGAGGGGGGAGAGGGTCACAGAGCTCACTGGAGCTGCTCCTGGTGACCCAGCCCAGCTCTGTTTGTTTTGGTGCTGGTGCTGTAGCCTGCTCCCATGGCAGCAGGGATGTCCCCACCTCTGTGTCCCCTCCCCACCAAGACACATCACTTGCAGGTTGGTGCAAAAGTGCCCAAAGGCAAGAGGGTTCACCACAGCCACTGAGCAGTGACTCACAAAGGGCACAGGGCAGGCTGTCCCCTTCATGAGCGTGAGCTTCACTACGAACGCATTCCCTCACTTCCTAAATCAGTTCAGCAGGATATTGATCTCCAAGTCTCTAATGGGGATAAGTCACTTTGTTTAAGTTTGTTTAAGCTGACAGTCGGTTCTGCCAAAGCTGAAGATGTTTCAGTGTAAGACTCTCTCTAATGCAGGGAAATCCCAGACCCCCAGCATTTGCTCTGGCAGGGAGCCGAGAATCCATTTCTCTTTTGAATTTGCTGAGCTACGTTGTTCCTTATCAAACCATGCCGAAGAGTTTAAAATATTTTTGAAATTTACTCATTGAATTTGCCAGTGGGAATTGTATGAGGATATGTGACCAGGAGAGAGTGGGAGCTGGGAGGCGAGGTGCTGAGATGCAGAGCGGCACGGGGAGGTGGGCGTGTGCTGAATCCATCTGGTTTTGCAGAGCGACTCCTCCAGCGACAGCGAAAGCGAGGATCATTTCCTGATGCTTCCCCCCCGGGACCACTTGGGCTTGGCCCTTTTCTCCATGCTGTGCTGCTTCTGGCCCCTGGGGATTGCTGCCTTCTACTTCTCCCAAGGGGTAAGGATTCCCTTTGCTCGCCTGCGTGTGCCAGATGCTAAAGCGAGGGCCCTGAAACCGCAGCAGCCCAGGGAGGTGACCAACACCTTTCTGAATCTAAGGCTCATCTCTGTGCCATGGCCGTAACTCTGAGGGTTGAGACAAAAGGCACTCCTGGTTGTCTCCACAACTGTTGTGGGGTTGGAACCCCTCCAGTTCTGGTGTGGGTTACTGGAGGTCAGGATTTTCCTTTGGGTTTCCTGGCTGTAATTTAGGCATCTGGGGCTGCCAGCTTCTCACCTTCCAGCCAGGTTGAGAAAAATGGCATTTTCCCACCTCTCCTTCAATCCTCCAGTAATGTGAAGGTTGTACACCGTGAGCCAGACTGAGGCAGCTCATGCCCCAGGAGCCAGGCTGCTGTGGAGGCTGCTCTGGAGGCTGGATGCAAAGGGGAGCTTGGTGGCCGTATCACACTGCAGCTCCTCTCTCTCGCACATTGCCTAAGCTGTGGGAGCCAATGCCAGAGGCTGGAGAGGCAATGGCCCTCAGAGGAGCTGCTGTGCCCTTGAGGGCTTAGCCTGGAGCTTGGGCTCACTTACATCGCTGTTGACCCAGAATAATTCACGCAGAGCCCGGGAATTTACTCCACATTTGCATAGATGCTGCTGTACCAAGAATAGATAGGGAGAGGCATTAAGAAGTTAAATCAAGAGGATAGGAACAGAAGTGGAAAAATATATTACTTGAGTTCCTGGCACAGAGCTGGTGAGAGGCAGGAGAAGCATTAATTGATTAGGACCCCAAGGAACAGTCGATTTCACATTTTTCCACACAGTGCAAGACAGTACAGTGCACTCTCCACGTGATGATGTAGGTGGGGTAATTCAGATCTCGCCCCTTTGCTCACTCACTGGGGCAAGGACCATATCTCTGTTCGGTGTCTTTGCACACTGAGTGCAGTGATGCCCACCTGGCAACTTGAACTCAAGTTAGCAGCTTGGAATATGCCCTGAGCACTCAGGGCAGCTGGAAGTTGTCATCCTTTTCCAGAGAGATGAGGATCTGTCTCCACTGCTGCTTTCCTCAGCCCTTCAACAACAAATGGGCTTCAGCTGAAAACCCCATGCAGGAAAAATCAGGTGGACCAAGAGGCCATGCCTTGAAGGGTCAGCTCCCTGAGCTTAGGCAGTTCTCTTACACCTCTGTGTAGGGTGCACTGGTCAGCACCACACAGCCATCACCCCACGCACTGAGGTCTTACAAGGCTCTGCCCACCCACTCACAGCTCTGGCTTTCAGACAAATAGCTGAAGCCCATGCTTCCCTTGGAGGCAAAATGCCCGGGGAAATGTGTGGGCAAAATGCACAGAGAAACGCGTGCTGGTGACACTGCAGTTCTGAGCCCCCCCGGACCGACAGACCCCTTGCTGTCTGTTCCCAGCCTCCAGACAAAAAGCATGGACTCAGTAATGAAACAGCTGCATGCTGGTGGGAGGCCAGGTCGGTACAGCTGTGAGCAACAAGCATTTCTTCTCCTTCCAGACCAGCAAGGCTGTCTCCAAAGGAGATTTTCATCTGGCCAGTTCAGCTTCCCGCCGAGCTCTCTTCCTCGCCGCGCTCTCCATAACCATTGGCACAGGAGTGTACATCGGCGTGGTGGTGGCGCTCATCGCGTATCTCTCCAAAGGGGGCCACGTGTAGCTGCCACCTGCCTGTCACTGCCACCCCTGGCCGCTGACCCTTCTGGGACTGAGCTTTCCTGCGGAGCACAGAGCACCAGGGCCCTGACCCTTCTGGGACTGAGCTTTCCTGCGGAGCACAGAGCACCAGGGCCCGCGAGGGCTGCTTGCACAGCAGGGCCCCAGCGTGGATGTCCTGTGCAGGTTCCTCCCTCTTTCAGACAAACAGTAGAACCCTGTTCTCCCCGAGGCTGTGGCCTGCGACCACCTAACAACAGGGAATTGAGCACCAGCCTGGCTGCTGGGACGAGGAGGAGCAGGTTTGCCTGGTGGAAGATGTGCTGGAGAGAAACCTCAGGTTGCTGCTGGGCTGGTGTGACCACCCCGATCTGGGGCTGCAGCTTCCCTTCTCAGCCTCGCAGCTGGGAGATCTGTCACTCGCCCAGGCCTGGCCCACAAAGGGAGAAGAGGGGAAATGGTGCCAGGGAGTGACTGCTGCTTCTTCTGGGAGGCCAGAGTCCCTGTGGGGTCTCCAGGCTCCTGTGATGGGGACAACATTCTCACTTCAGCGCCGTGGGGCGGCCTGACCCCTCACCTGCAGCGAGGACAGAGCATGGACAAGACCAAGAGGCAGGCTCCCTGCATCCCTCTGCAGACAGACCCTGATCCACAGGAGAACACCCCAGCTGCTGGTCCATCCCGAACGAGAAACAAGGAGGAGGGCAGGCTGGTGGCTGCACGCCATCTCTCCCGATGTTGGTGCAAGCTGGCAGAGACAGCCTCACCCCCCACACTCCAGCATCTGCCTTTGACCATCCCTCCCTTCTCTGGCTCCTCTGCTGCCTCTTTTCCCCGTGTGACTCTGGGCATCTCTCACCCCCTTCCCAGAGTTTCCAGGCAGGCTGCAGCCAGCTTTGCAAGAGGTGCAGCATGTTCCTCCAGCTGGGTGCCATTCAAATGTACATTTCATCCTCAAGAAGCATGTTAATGTCTGCAATTGCCATTGTACTTGAGCCATAAAAGAGAGAAGCGCTTCAGAGACCTGTACAGAAGCTGGTCTGAAAGTTCCCATTATGTTTTTTAACATGGAAGAACTAATAAATAAAACAGGAAAAAGGCTCTGTTTATAATAATGTGGTGCTGGCTATCAAACGGGTGAGCCCTGCTGATTCTGGTCCAGATAAAATTATTTGGGCTGCCAGACCAGAATCTACAATAAGATACAGCATTTGCTCCTGAATTTGCAATTCTTCCAGCTGGTTCCCTCCAGGCCATTCCAAGGGTGGGGGGTCCAGCAGTTTTCAGCCCACTTCCCATGGGCATTCCATCCCTCTGAACCCCAAACTGCTTCTTTGTCTCTTTTTAATTGGAGATGCATGGGGAAGGAGCGGGCTAAAGGGCCAACAGAATTAGAGTCTTTTCCACTAATAGCCTGAATCTCTGATGAACTTGTCAAAGCGGGGGAGAAGGGGCTGTGCCAGAGCATCCCTGAGGGGGGCATTATGCAAATGGAGAAATTAGTTGGAAACAGCCTGAAGGGAAACATGTGGAAATTGAAATCCGAGGAAGAGCATGATCACTGCCGAATAACTTATTATAGATTCACAGTGTCTGCTGTAGCTGCCTAAGCAGAAGGGAAGGAAGCAAAAAGGCAACAAGACACAGCAGTCAGGGAAGGTTTAAGCTCTAGAAATCTGATTTAGCTTAAAAAAAAGTTAAACTAAACTCTACCAGTGGGTGTAGAAGAAGTGGCTCTTTACCCCCTTCCTCCTGTCCTCCTAGGGAAGGGGTCAAAATCCCAACCACCACCCTCTGGTCAGCAGAGAGCTCTGTAATGGTCCAGATCCCACAGGGGATACCCAGAAATCAGGGGGAAAGGAGAAATAGCCTCAAGTTCTGGCCTGGTTGCCAGAGGTGCCATGAGCAGGTGTCCCAGATGCTCTCCTTGCCGTGAGGACAAGAACTCAGGGACCAAGCCAGCCCCACTCCCTGGTCTGGTTGAACATCTCCTCCATCCATCCCCTGCCTTGGAGATGCTCCTTGCTCAGCCAGGAGCTCAGGGCAGCACCACCTGAAGCGTATTGGGATTTGATTTCTTTTCACAGCAGTAGAAAACACGTTGTCTTCCAGCTTGAGCTCCTTTTGTGACCTCCACAGCACCGCTTCCTTCCAAGGTGGGCCTTTCTCTTCAGAAGCAGCTGAGGACAGGGTGGATGGAGCCTGTGCCAAGGGTGGGGGTGGCCTTTGAATCCTGCCTCCTTCTGGGATGCAGCCAGGAGGAAAGCTGCTGAGGGAAAAAGCACCAGCAGCTCAGCACAGATCTGAGCCATCAATACATCTGAGCTGTCGCCGGCTCTGCTGCCACTGCTCGCCCCTCAGCAAGCGCTGTGGAGTGCCAAAACAGCCTCACTGGCTCACCCCAGCCGTGGGGTGGGATTGCAACCACGCTGGTGGAGCAGAAATGCCTTCATTTCGCTCTCATCTGGAGGATGGTGAGAAAAGAGACATGGGGAAATAAAAGCAGACTGAGTCCCTTGGCTCACTTAATGGCATAGTGAGTGTTTTCCCTTCACAGTAATCCAGTAAGGAAATAGCTAATTATCTGAGGGCAAATTTTTATTTCTGTCAAAAAAAAAAAAAACAAAAAAAAAAAAAAACCCAAAAACCATTAAAAACCCTGTAGCAGTGCATCTCTTCACCCAGTTTATCTTTTCCTCTTTGCTCCCCTAAAGCAGCAGTGGAGAGAGCATGGGGAGGCACAGCCTGAGGCAATGCCATCTCTCCTGGGGCTGGTGGGAGAGGATTTTTGCAGAGAGAGAGAAGCCAATTAAGAGCCATCACTCAGGCATCAGCTGCTGGGAAATCAGGAGCTCCATTACCTCTCCTGTGGCGCAGGCACCAGCTCTCTCTTCCCCAGACTCTGGGAGCCAGGACACACGGCTGGGGTCAAGCTGTCCCCATGGGGCAAGAGGACGAGTGGTGTCAAGAGGGGACAGAGCACGAGGTGGGGACACCTTGCTGAGGACGAGGCCTGTGCTGTGATGCCTCTGGAGGGCTTGGCTCGTGAGGGTGACACAGGAGGGTGCTGCCACCACCCTCCACCACTCATCTATCCCAGTTTCGCCGAGTGCAGACAGAATGGTGCCTTCTCCTGGCACGGGGAGCGGAGGGACAGCCCGATGGGTGAGGTGTCCTTCCTGCCACCCAGGCAGGCTTCCTGCCCACACTCACACACTGACAGAAGTGCCACGAAGATATAACTCCATGCTCAAGCACCTGAGTGTGGCAGGGGTGTGCGTCCGTCCTGCCACAGCGCTCCCACCTTTCCCAGCACTACAGTTACTGAGGTGATGGAAAAGGGATGGGAGGTAAGTAAAGAAAGATGCCAGGGGAGGAGAAATTAAATGCAGATATAAGTGCAATATCTGCTGATACGCCATCCTTAAAATAGTATATCAAAGTCTAGGTATAGGCACCAAACTCTTGACAGTAGTAGGCTAAAAAAAGGGAAGTTTTCTTCCAAAAGTGCTTTCATACCTGAGTACTTTCTCCAAAACTGCAGTATTTTCCAGGTGTTGACAGTTCTAAAATAGCCTTACACATCAGCTAACTTGTTTTCTAGAAGAGGAAAGGCTGGGAACACCGCACCTGGAACTTGGCCAGACTGCTGGGATGGAACCACACCGAGAGTTGTGGTCCAAGAAAGCTAAGACAGGTATTAACGGGCTGTTGATGTTTTAGGAGATCAGTTGGGCTGGAGGGCGAGATCCCTGAGGATCTATATGAGGATTGATCTTCCATATTTTCACTAGCAAGCTGGGATAGGAAAGAGGGGCACCTTCGGGGTGCCTCATTTGCTAATGAGAAAAAATCAGGAGGGTTTTGAAATACAGAAGAGGAGTAGAGAAACTGGGCAACCTCCAAGGCAGGAGTGGTGGAGATGGGATGAAATGCAGGGAAATGCGATGAGGTGTTGCCAGCAGGAATTGCTGCAGCAGGCAGGGAGCTCCTCAGCTGGCAGCAACCAAGGAAAGGCCTGAGCCATTGCTCCAACACGAAAAAGGCAGATCTGATGTTTGGATAATTGGTTCAGTGAAAAAAATATTCATGAAGCATAATGGCAGGGCAGTGATGGGCCACAGCTGGACTCCGGAAGGCATTTTCAGCCACAGCACATGGGATGAATCTTAATGGAGAAGAGGCAGAGCAGGTGGCAGAGGAACAGGGAACAGGACCTGGCAGTGGCTGGGGTAACCTGCTGGGACAGAAGCAGATGGTTCCCCACAAATACCCCTGGGGCACAGGAGGAAAAATATTCTGTTTGAACAACTGAATCGGCTTGGCAGCCAACTGGCAGTGATCCACCGTGGCCTGCTGCCATCAAGGCACAGGGAGGGAGATGAGCACTATTTTCCCCACCATGCCCCACCCAGCCATCCAGCTAAGGACAGGAAAAACATTACACCTAGATCTCTTCATCAGGGCTTCTAAAAACTGTGTTGCAAAGGGTTGTGGAGCCCAGTACCCAGAAGAGATTGATCCTACAACTGGCCAGGTGTGATGCACGCAGCACTCGCAGCTCAGGGAGTTGGGTGATGTGAAGCAGAAGCCATTCCTTCACCCTGCAGAGCACTGGGGCACAGCACAAAGGCTGCCCCAGGCTCTCCTGATGCCCACCTGCCTGCAGCAGCAGCTGACTGCCACCCCTTGTGCTGTGCCATGCTGATGGGTGCCCCACCCTGCTGCCAGGCACGGTCTGCCCCACAGCCACCCAAATAGGGCCCATGCTGGCACCCACAGTCAGAAAAATCCACCCTTCCTGCTGCTTCCCTTGGCTCAGGCACAGCAGGGAACACTCTGGGGGTCTCCCATCCATTTTCACAGCTGCTGCAACAGCCACCGCTGCTGCTGAAAGCAGCTATCTCCAGCCTCCAGCAGTTTGGAGATATGGGCAATCTTTCTGGAGTAATTACCAGCTCACTCCCTTAGAGGAGTTCATGGATGAGTCCTCCCTGGCAGCTAATTACTTCAATTACTTCCTGACACAGAGCCCAGGGCTCTCTGCAGCAGCACACAGCACTGCTCGGCAGCTCCCTGCTCCTTCATGCGCCTCCCTTCCCAAAGCAGCAAGAGCCCCAAACCCGTCCTCTGGGGCCACAGAGGACATGCTGGGGTGGAGGGGCAGTGGCGAGATCCCACCATCACCGAGGACAAGGAGCTAAAGGGTTCAGCACGGCTGCCTCACCACAGGAGAGCCCTGAGCACCCCTTTGTCCTGCAGAAGAAAGCTCAGCAGAACTTTCTAGCATAGGGCCCCTCTGCCCGGGAGGCTCACAGGGAGCGAAGGCAGACTATGTCAGGAACAGGACTGGGCTGCAGCAGCCCGTGACAGGTTCCAGACACCTTAAGGAAAAACGAGTTATTTGCGAGCAAGTTTGGGAGGAGGGGGTGAGGCAGAGCAGGGCGATGGATTTAGGACAGACACACCACAAGTGTTATGGCATCCCCTCCACCTCTCATGGTCACCAAAGCTCATAATGCCCTGCCAAGAGTCAGACAAGAGTCAGTCCTGCTGACCCAGCCTTGTAATGCAGAGCTTGGGAAGCTCTCTCCCCACAGCTGTAGGTTGCTCTAACTTCTGACAGCTTCCTGGGAAGCAAGACCAGGTACTGCAGTTGTCACCACAACCCTCCATGGTACCAGCAGCTGGTACATCCTGCAGCTTGGTCCTGCACAGCCACAAACACCACAGAACTCACACATGAAGGGGATGAGGGTTTCTGGAGTCAGGCCTCCTCAGAGGGCACAGGTGCAAACACCAAGTTTCAGCCTCCCAGTACACCACCCCCAGTGCAGGGCAGGACCACCAACATCTCAGACACGGCCTCTGCATCCCTGCTCCCACACAGGGCCGTGCACACTGGGTTGTGCCCAGCCTTGCATCTGTTCTGGAAGGCAAGCTTAGACTCTTGCCAGGGAGAGCACAGCTCCAGAGAGGAGACATCACGCAGCAGACACTCCCCACCAGCAACCAGAAGAGGACCTTCTCAGGAGCAGGGATTGAGCTCTCACACAGCCTCTCCCTGACCATTAGACAGTTTTGGAAAGCCTTGCCTGGAAATCATGCAGCGAGAAACCACACAGGACTAGGAGTGGAAGAGTCTTTATTGCTTTGGTTTCTTACAAGTGAGATATGTGCACCCATGTTGCTCGCAGCACAGCACAGGGGATGCAGGGACGCTAGGCACACAAGTTGCAGTCTCTCTGCATTCCCCATGACATTCAGGGCAGAGAGACTCAAGAAAAGTAAGGCAGCTGCCAGCTGAGAGGATAAAGGTTTGTGTGAAAGGTTATTGCTACAGGACCTGAAAGGTCAGGGACAGCTTCTCCAGAGCCTGCAAAAGACACTGACTCCTAGCTTACATTCCCAGCATACAGACTACAGTGAGGACACAAAAAAGTCCCCTCCTCTACCAACCTCTGCTCCATCTAGGAGGCAGAGGCAGGTATTAAAAGCCAGAGCTTCACTCACCCCAAGAGAAACTTTTATTCTCTTTAGCTGGGAAAAGCCCAGACCAACGATAGTTCTTACATAAAGCTGAGCACTCCCAAACCTCTCCTCACGTGCAGCTGAGCCAGTACCACTCTGCTCACTGATGGGATGCTAGGCACCTCCATGCTCATCCTGCACATCCACGTTACTCGTTCAAGCAACCGCCTGGAGCGGAGAGATTGTCACATCCTCCATCTCATGAGGCCCAGCAGCATCCCACGACACTTGCACAGTGCTACCTCCCTTGCTCATCCTCTGAGCACAAAGAGAGGAAAACTGGGGAGGGGGACCTGGCCCCTCCCCCTTGGCAAACTCAATGCCTCCCACTCCTCCAAGCCTCTGGGAACAGGCACTGTGAGGATGCTCCCATACCTGATTGAACCACACCAAAAAAACGAAACCGTGAGGATGCTCCCATACCTGATTGAACCACACCAAAAAAATGAAACTGTGAGGATGCTCCCATACCTGATTGAACCACACCATAAAAACAAAACCATGAGGATGCTCCCATACCTGATTGAACCACACAAAAAACCGAAACCGTGAGGATGCTCCCATACCTGATTGAACCACACAAAAAACTGAAACTGTGAGGATGCTCCCATACCTGATTGAACCACACAAAAAACATTAAACCAGAGACTAGGAACAAAACAAAACCAAACCAGAATGAAAAATTAGCGAGGCCCCAACCTGGGCACCGCCCTAGAGAGGCGAAGGGCACATCAGCAGAGCAGCTGTGGCCAAGCCAGCTGGCAGCTGGTGCTCAGGCATCCACCAACGTCAGCCCGTCGTGCAGGGCACGCTTCCACATGTAATAGGTGGAACGGGCCGTGAGCGGGAAGCGGGCACTGAACTCTTTGTAGGTCGGGAAGGTCTTGGACTCAAAGCGCTGCTGCAGGAACAGCTTGGCCTGTGCCTTGAACTGGGCAGTGGCGATCACATCCATCACAAACATCCGGCTGTTGGCTCTCTCCGACGCGGCACAGCCCGAAATGGCGGCGCCGCACGGCACGGCGGGCACCGGCTTATCTAGGTGCTTGGTGGCTGCCTCCAAGTGGCACTGCGCTTTGAGGCCTGGCTCTGCTCCGGGAGCCGCCAGGGAAGCCCCACGGTTCAGTGACAGGCTGGAGCTGCTCCAGGGCAGGCGATGCTGCCAAACGGTTCGGCCCCTTTCCTTCCAAAACCAGTAGGCTGTGCAGGAGAGAGAGGGGTAGCGCAGGCGGTACTTGCAGAACGGCAGCTGCCATTGCTGCACCTGCCTCCTGGCCACATCTCTGAGCTGCTTTCTCCAGCACAGAGAGGGATGGAGCTGCAGGAGACTCCTGGAGGCTGGCCGGTCTCCGTTCCGTCTCTTCCTAACAGGCACGCTGCTCGGCTTCAGCTGCAGGAATGGCTTTCTTATAGCCAGAGTTTTCTGGTTATCCGAGGGTGACTGGGGGTGTTTGAAGTTGGGGTTCTCCTTGATTGCTTTTCTTCGCCAGTTGTAGTAAGTGGACCTGGAGATGCCAGGGAAGCTGCGTTTGAAGCATCTGTAAGGCACCAGAGTGTTCATGGAAATGCATTTCTCCAGGTAGGATTTGGCTCCTTGCATAAAGATTCCCGTTTGAATGGGATCTAGGGAAGGACTTGTGGATTTTAAGCCCCCCTGTGGATTTGCTGGCTCATTTACATCAGCCTTTTTTGGGACAACCCTGTGAAGTTCCTGCAACCTGTGGGCCTCAGGCAGAGCAGAGGCATCACCGTTGACCACGCTCTGCATCTCGTGCTTCCAGGCGTAGTACGTGGAGCGGGAGATTTCTGGAAACATTTGTCGGAAGTGCTGGAGGGGGATTATGTTGCCCTCCTGGAAGCAGGACTGGAGGAAGTGTTTGGCTGCAAACCTGGCAGCCGCTTTCTGCCGGTGCTCCCGAGACTGGCGCTTCCAGCGGTAGAAGGTGCTCTTGGTGATGCTGTAGCGGTCACGCAGGTTGGAGTAGGTCAGCTGGGGGTCACTGTTCAGAAGCTCGAGGGTCTTCATGGGCTGCACAGGGGGCTCTGGTGAAGGCACCGTGGGTTCCAGCTCCTCCAGGCCGACCACGGCCACGAAGTACTGCGCTTTGAAGACCTGCCGGGAGAGCTGCTGCCCCGACCACATGATGTGCAGCGTGGAGGTGCGCGGGCCGCACTTCCTGGGCCGGATGAGCCGGTTAAAGTAGGGTCGGATCTTCAAGTTGCTCATGGGATAGATGGAGTAGATGTTACACTGCAGCACCGAGGCGAGAGCGTAGACGTGCCACATGTTGGCAAAGGTGCCAGGGAAACAGGTAGCTTTGATATCGGCGTCGAAGATGGCTTCCAGGATGGCCATGGGGAGGCTGGTCATCTCCGGGGTCTCCTCGGTGCAGAGGGAGTAGCGGGCAGCCTGCAGCATCACTTTGGAATCGATCATGCCGTTCAAGTAGTACTGTTTGTGCAGCAGCATCTCCACCACAGTACGCACCTGCAGCTCCAGGCTGAGGCTGGGGTTGCCCCACAGCAGCACGCTGGCAGCCTCAAAGAGGCGGTTTCCCTCACCCTTGCAAACGAGAGGCAGCATGTTGCTTGGGGCATCCTCAGGATAGAGGCTCCTGGCTACCCGGTCGACCTCCAGCTCCTCCTGGAACTGGTTCCCACAATAGCCAGGCAGGGAGAAAGATGACAAGGTCCTCTCTGCCTCCAGCGCGGCACTGGTGAGGCCCTCCAGACCAAAGCATTCGGTGGCTTCCTGTAGCTCCTGCAGCACAGACTGCACCAGCTGGTGCCTCTGGATCATCCTGGAGGATGGCAAAAATAAAGAAGTCACCGGAGATGAAGACACTCCATACTGGCAGTGAGCTGGACTCCAGGTACAGCTCCTGCACAAAGGCCAAGATGGGGGCAAAAGGTAGAGGAAAGGCCACCATGCACATTCCAAGGACAAAGGAGGCAGCCTCGGTCCTAACCAAGGAGTGGGACATGGGCTCAGCTTGCTCACCAGTGACCTCCTGTGGGCAGCACACGAGGCACTCAGCCTCCATTCGTCTAAGTAAAACTGAGTGACTGCACCCATGGGGTGGGAAACCAGGTCACCTGCTGCCACTGCATGCCTGCCTTTGGCCTGGCATCACCCCTACACCCACCTCTCCCACCAGCAGTTCCATCATTTCCATTTACTACTCCCCCACCTGCACACAGAGAAAAGAGTTTCCCTGAAAGGGAAAACGTTCATCAGCTCTGCAGGAAAGGACCTGTGACAGAACCACCCTCTGTGGGGCCACGGACACACCTGGCTCAAGCTCAAGAGAAGAGGGGGTAAGGAGCTTGCCCTCCCCCTCAGAGCAGGGCACTGCAGCTGCACCCATTGCATTGCACCAAAAACTGTCATAGAACCTGGGATGGAAGTGACAGAGCCACAGCTACTGCTGCCTGAGCCGACACTAGATGTCACTTGCTGCTCAGCCAACAGCTAAGGAGAAGGCACAAAAGGAGGGCTTCTCCTAGACGAACTACCAGGCAGGAGGCAGCCCAAAAGTACAGGCAGAGTGCAAGCACTGAGTGGGTATTTCAGAGTCTTTATGGAGTGCTCCTCCCTGCCTGAGCCAGTCCCAGTCCCGTCCTACCTCCCCCTGCGTGCCAGTTCCCACTCATGAAGTACAAAGGGTCAAACCTGCGCTGCCCTCTTTGCTCAGCTTTTAGATTTCTATGTGGTTCTGTCCCCACCACTCCAGGGGCTTTCATGATGGCTGCACGGCTCTTAGCTCCATCAGTGCAGCTCTCTTCAGCATCCTTTCACTGTCAGCCAGCTCAGGCCTCCTCTCTCCCTCTTGGTTTTCTCCCAAGGACCACAACACCCCGCTCAAGAAGCCAAATCTCCTCCATTTTCTCCTAAGCTTCATTCTCATATCATGCCTACTATGTACAGCATTGCTTTGCAGCCTGCTCAGGTCACAGCCCAGCCAGAGGTGACCTTCTCTCAACACTTCACAGCTATCACTGTGCACTGTGGGTACACGAGGAACGGCAGGGGCAGGAAAAGCAGCAGCTCTACAGTAAAGCAGATGTCCTGCCTGAACTCTCCCAGATTTTCAGCCCTGCTGCAGATAAGGTTATTTATTAGTGCTGTAACATCTATGGCCCCTGGCCACGACCAAACCACAAACCACATGAGGTGCCACAGAATCACAGGGACACACACAAGCTCTTCATCACAAGAAGCCTTCGTTCTGCTGCTGCCCTTGCCTTCAATCAGATCACAGGTAGCCACCAAATGAATCCCTTCCCCTGCTCCAAACCCCTCCACTATCTCCTGCGTGTCAGAGGCCAGAATGTTCTTACAGCTGCTCCCACAGCTGTAGGGCATCAGTTACTGGAGACAAACACAGGGGAATGCACACAGCTGTGAAGCAGGGAAGATAAACCAGTCCTAAAATCCTGGGCTGAGAAGGTATGGAATTGTCACATCAGGTCTGTGTTGTTATTTTCCTAGGAGTCTGTAGAAATTTACAGTAGATCATAGAAATTTTGACTAAGTCTATGTTGTGCTTGAGGAGCTGAAGCAAAGGCACAACTCAGGACAACTATAGGGCTGACAGAGCCCAAGTCCCCCCTCTCTGTGGTCTGTCAGATGCTTTAGGGACCAGCCACCTCACCTTGCTGCAGCCGAGGTCTGCTGAGCAGTGTCTCACCAGAAGAGACAAAAAAAAAAAAAAAAAAAAAGGCAAGACAGACTTTTTTCACCCTGGAGAGGGTGAGGACATAGTTGAGATAGGCTAGAAAGCATCAGCAACAACCCTGGTATTTCTGTCCCAGTGGGCATTTCCCACGCCCTTACACACTGGGGAGATAGGGAGAGCTGGAAGCACAGGTTAATGGCCATTAATCCTTTTCTTCAGCAATAAATCCACAGCCTCAATGTCACTGTCAGCTCCTGCTGCCCAGAGCACTCCTGAGGCAAAACCCACAGCTGAATCAGCAGCAGGGAGCTCCTGGGGGCAGGTGGAGAGGGGTTTGGGCAAATCAGCAGCAGAAGTCAGACAAGCTGGGGGGCTTGGTTCATGGCCAGATCAAACCCCGCAGCTCTAAGCATGGAGGAGCTGATGCAAACGGAGCACTTCTCCCTGCACACCCGCAGGGAAGCACGCTGAACAGGACACACAAGCGCTCACCAAACCACCTCAGCACCAAGAAGTAACCAAGGGAGCTTTTTTTTGCTGCTGATAAACCGCCGCTTTTGCATTGTAACAGATAAGGAAACAGTTGCAGGTCACGTTCTCTCACCTAAACTGATGGGCTGGTGGCATCCAGTAGTGCAAGTTCCCCCAGCCAGTCCCAAAAATGCTCCCAACCGGCAGGAATCCAGGAGACTTCAGCCCCAGCTGCCCAGGACCCCTGGTACCTCGCGGGAGCAGGGGTGTCCACGCACCCCAGCCCACCCGGGTTAAGTGGCTCCCTTCCCAGCCCCAGCCGCGGGTTCCGGCCACCCCAGCGGTACAGGCTCTCATTTGAGAGCAGGATATTCGAACCGCCGGGAGCGTACAGCAGGAGCACAGAAGTGGTAGCCTCCAGGAGCTGTCTAGGCTAGAAAAACCACCGGAGGAGCTCCAGGAGCGAGCGGCAAAGGCAGCAGGATGCCTGCTCCATCTGCCACCAGCCACACGTCCACCGAAGCTCACAAACGCGGCGTCGCTCACCGGGAGGGGGAAAAGCCTCGGACCCACCTTAACCTAGGCCGAAGCGCCGCAGCCAAGCCCGGCTTCGTCCGGCCCTCGGGCGGGGGCACAGAGCGCTCGGGTGACAGACACCCCCGGGCCCGGGCACCGCGGCTGCCCACGCCTCTCCCGGAGGCGGCGGAGGTGCCTCCGTGCGGCCGCCCCGGGACGGGGACGGCCCCGCACCCCGGGTGGGAGCGCAGGCGGCCGCTCCCCTCGCCAGGAGACAAAGGGACACACAGCCCCGGGCCGGAGGAGAGGCCGCCGGTGCCCGGGCGGCTGCCGAGCTGAGACCGAGGGCAGAACGGGACCGGACGCCCGCCCGCCCGGGGACGGTGCCGCCGCAGCGGGACAGCCCGCGGGTTTGAGAGGGATGGCGAGGAGCCGCGGCCCCGACGGCGCCCAGCACGGCTCCGCACTCACCTGACTCCGCGGGTCAAGTCACGCCCAGCCCGCGCCCTGGGCCGCCCCGCACCTTTAAGGGCGGCGGCAGGAAGCGGCGCGGAGCCGCGGCCGCCCCGGTGCCAGCCCCGCAGTGACCCNTGAAAGCGGAGCGGGCCGGGGGTCACTTCCAAAGCTAAAGTGATAATGGCCATTGTGCCGCCGCCGCCGCACTTAAAGGGCCCGCCGCCTCGGGCCGCCCTGTCCCGCTGCGCCCGGCAGCGCCCAGGCACCCCGCGCCCTAAAGCATCCCCCTGCCCCGCACCCGCCCGGGCTTGCAGCCCCACGGCCGGTGGCAGAGCCCACTGGGACACCCATCGTGTCCCACGGGGAGCAGGCAGGTCCCGGGCGAGTGTCACTGCAGCCCGAGGGTTGGCACAGCCTGTATGTGTGTCTTTTCCCTTGTCCCGACTTGCTCCTGACGAGGTCACGGTCTTTGTGTCCTGCTAGCTAGGAGATGCCCTTTCCTGTCTCCTTCCCAAGTGGTGCCCTTTCACCAGCAAGGCCAGGCTGGTGGGACCCCGGGCTCCTAAGGCAGACAAAGCTGCCCGTCAAAACTTCCTCATTTGTCTGTGGGAGGCACTCAAACGACAGAAACCTTTTCCCTGTCCTCAGCTCTGCACGGCCGCCTGGACAGCCTCACATCTGCCTGCTGGTGCCTGGGCCCTCAGTGGAGCTGTCTTTTCTCCCCATTATCTCTGCCCTGCTGGGTAATCTCGGGGCCGAGGTCCCCCTCCTTAACTCCCGCTCTCACAATGGCTTCATCGCCTCTCTTGGGCATCACGTGAGGCTGTGCAAACAGCCAGCACATCAGGCACCTCGCTCCAGCATCGCTGCAGCATTGCTAAGCTGTCAACATCACCTCCACCCTGTGGCCTCTTCACATGTCCAAATCCTAGAGCTTCCTCCAGAACCTGTCTCGTCCCAGCCTACACCACCCCAAAACAGGAACCCAAGGAGCCCGTCTGGTCTTGGGTGTGAGGCCTGGGTGCATTTTAATGACAGGGGTCGTAGTTTGGTCAAGAGGGAAGAGCTGGGATCTTCACTAGCTGTGTCAGTGCTTCACATCCCCTGTGTGTGTGTGTGTAGCTCTGGTTGCAGGCAGTATCTAATCTCCTCTCCCTCTCCCCATCCTATCCCTGGGGACAAGCCTGAAACCTGCCCCAATTGCCCCAGATCCAGTGAGGGGCACAGAGTAACTCCTGATGCCACAGACAGCAAGGGCTTCCTGCCCCACGTGCCTCTGCCCTTGGGGAACCTCACTGTGGACTCATTTCTGCTGCAGGATTCGGCAGTGAGAGGGCAGGAGGGCTCACGGGGACCATGTATAGGATCCCTGTGCAGTTCAGGAAGCAACTAAACAGATATTTCAAAGGGAAAATGTGCCCAGCTACCTTCCCTTTCCTCCTGCCTTCCACCTTAGTCCAGGGGCAAGTGTTGCCAGACAAATCAAGGCGTACCGTCACTGCCCAGGAGCACATGTCCCAGAGCCTTTTTTCCCACTTCTCTTGCCTCACATTTGATCCCAGGAATGCAGGGGGAGGCCAGGCAAGGAGGGTTTGACAGGAGGAAAGGGCTCCTTGGAAGCTGTGGACTGGCTGCTTGAGAGTTCTCCCAGCCTCAGCTAGGAGTCATCACCCCAGGTGACACTGAACCCTGGCCTTCAGGACTCAAAGAGGTCACTCTCACTGGACACTGAGAAGCTACAGTGCAAGGAAGAGAGACCTAAACTATTCCCTGGTGAGTTTTTTCCCCTTCAGACAATCTTTCAAAGCCGGCTCCACTCTCTCTATCAAGCTGTCCAGTCCTGGCTCTTTTCCCCTCTGGCAGGCTGGTGTTCATACCCACAGCTGCTGAGCTTCCCTTCTCATGCTTCATCCTTTTAACTTCTTGGGTTGCAAATGCAAAGCGGTGCTCACAGGGCAGTGAGACACTGGTAAATGCCGGAGCCAGCAGGGTCAGTGATTAACATAGGAGCTGGAAAACACACAAAGAGACAGCTTGGGCAGTTCTGTTATGCAGATGACTGCACACACCCGCTTCCAGCTTATAAACAAGTAGTTAGCATTTTTCTGTTCCTTGGAGGAGTTCAGTGGGGGACCAGAGTGCTTCCTGCTTTGGTGCAGGATGCTTCAGCATTACAACCATGGAGACCTTTGCAGTTTAGCTGTGGCTGCCAGAAGCTTTTCTGTCTGCTGCGTTTTAACCTGCCCGATTGCAGCCCATTCTCTCCCAGACAAAGCTCAGAGAAAAGGTGCAGAACTGTCCAGCTGTGGGGGGTCTCCAGGCACCACGTTACCAGACAATGCTGTAAAGGCAGGTTTTACTGCTCCAAGTTTGGGCACGGAGTCTTCTCCCAGGTCAAGAGCAACCTCTTTGTTCAGCAGGTAGAATTCTTGTTGGCTTGAACCTCATGTGGAAGGATGCCTCTAGGGCTTGGTGTTGAGTTCTGGTATAATAAGACAGGGCTTGCTCTGGCTCTGCCACTGGAATGTGGCAATCTTGACAGTGTCACACGTGGAGACAACATTTAAATGCTCAACTATCCACCCCATCAGGAAAGCTCCCCAGTCCCACCGAGGGGAGCTCCAGGAGTGGAGGCAGTCAGAGCACCCTACCTCCTGCAGGGCTGTCCATGGGTGGACCAGATGAGATTGTTCAGACAGGATGGGATGTAACTGAAACACATGGGCAGCCAAATGCCATTTGGGGCAGGTCAGAGTGTGGACCAGTTGCCAAAACCACTTCTGGAGATGGAAAAGGTTGACCCACACTACTTTATGACCCATTTATGATCTATACATGGGCTAAATTGACATGTCCATCTTCTTAAATCCATTGCTGGTGCCCTGGCTTGTGTTTTCCCCACCTTTGTCCATCCAGAGCACTGCAGAATTTGAATCTCTCTGGGAGGTCGGGGGAGCTGGGACTGTAGAGGGGCTGATGGAAATGAGAGCATGGGAGCTTCTAGGAGGGTCTGAAGTGTCTCCTTTCTTGGCTGCTTTCTCTCCTGTGCCTGGCATTGCTCCACAAGGAAAGAGCAACGAGCAGAGCTTGCAGCCTGAATTGAACACAAGAAATAGTGTTCCTGCATCTGCAATATGCCCACCAGTCTTAGAGAAAAGGAAGTTCAAGGGGTTCTGGTGTGATATTGCCTGAGAGGGACCTGGAAAATTGGAGTCCACCACAATTTTTGTAGTAACTTTTTTATTGTGATTGACAGAAGTCCTGTTTTGGCATTCACATTATCTGGTACTTCTCATTCTCAGACCTGAAACCACCTTTGTACCCACTGCCTCATATCTGTGCTGAAACCCTTAAAGTGATGCCCAGAGAGAGCAGTGGCTGGGCTCTGCAGAGAAGTCCTCTGAGGCACCCTTGGGTCTGTGCATGCCCAGGACAGTGCTGGACACCAGCTGACAGTCTGCTCACATCACACTGAAAGGGAAACTATCAAACCATAGGAAGTTTTCAGCCAGGAGTAGCAGAGCTGGAGTGATTGGGTTATAAATACAAGATGATGTGAGAAAAAAAACTATTTAGTGGTGCTGAAGTGAGAGCTGGCAGGGAGAGATATTCAAATGCGTCAACCTCAGCAAGGGAGAGATGGCAGAAGTGCAGAAGTGTTTGGCCTGAACTTTATTTCTGCTTAAGGGCAAAGCCCAGTCAGGAGTTTCGTCTCTGCCCTGGGATGCCAGAGCCATGACAGCAGGTCCCATCTCTAATTCACCTCTACTCATCTCTTTTCCCTTCTGGCTTCTGTCCAAGTGGGCTCCTTTTTCCTTCCCATTCTGTGAGATGGGAGGGGAAGATTGAACTTGGTGTTGGCACTGTGCTCTTGCTCCACAAGGCCTCTGTGAGGCTTCCAGGTGCACAGGAGGAAATTAAATGTGAGACAGTGAGTGAAGTACCATAGCACTGAGCAAGGACTAGGAGTCCTGGCTGCATCTTGTGGTCCTGGCCATCGGTGGGAAAGTGGGGGAGAGCTGGGAACTGAAGGAGATTCAAAGTCAAGATCAAAGCATTTCCCTCTGAAGCCCTAACACCCTCCTTCCCTCCCACTTGCACATAAAAGCACTCTGCCCTCAGCGGGCTCTCCTCTGGGGAGGGTGGGTGGAGGAGGGGTCCCTTTTCCCCTTTTTTTTTTTTTTCTTATCCCCATGTTACTAATAATTCTTCTCATAGGTGAAATGCTGAAAATCCTTGACCTCTCCTCCCCCATGCCTGCTTCTCACCTGGATCTGAGGGGCCCAAACCGTTTTGGTGACTATGAGTTCATGGCAGCCCTGGCTGGCTTTTTGGGGGTGTTACCTGCCAATGCCAGCATGGGGGAGATGCAGCAAGTAAAGCCTTTGAAGTGTACAGTAGAAAGACACTGTTAGAGGCAAAGCACAAGGAAGGATTGAAAAGAAAGCAGAGCAGTTTGGCCCACAGGAGGGGGAAAGGCTAATTAAGACACAGAGTGTGGAGAAGGAAAAGGCAGAATCATTAAGATATCACAGCAGGGGCCCGTGGTGCGGCTCCATGGAGGGTTAAGCCATGCTGAGCCTGGCCTGTGCTCTTTGCTCCCCCTCGGTTTCCCATTCCCACCCTCTGCTTTGGGGTGGCACACGAGTGTGAGGGACTCTGTCAGTCAGTTCAGTTTGCTGATCCAGATGAAAATTAGCTGGTTTAGTTCACACTCTAACAGAGACACAGCTGAAACTCAGGATGGGAGTTCTCATTACGCCTTCCTTACCAATGATCCGACATAGGGCTAAAGCTTTTAGGTGATCCCACACTGAAGAAGCTGCAAGCTCCGGTGAGGACAGGCACTTATGGGGAGACTAGAAATTGGAAAGATGAGCAGGAAATGGTGGATTCAGTTTTGGAAAGCCCAGGAAGGGGATAATCTTCTGGCAGTGCCTCATTACGCAACATCACACAAAGCCAGCAGCATTAAGAAAGACCTGGGAAAGAGGGAAAGCAAGCTACAGATTCAAGGCTGCAGTTTTGTGTTTCTTTCTGTGATGACAGAAGCTGCTGCTTACTTCAGAGGACACCCAAGACCACTTACCACACAGAGGCAGTGAAAGATAGGTTTGTCAGGCTTCTCCCTGCATCCCAGCCGCAGGCCAGCAGGCAGAGAGGGACCACAGGGAAATGGGAACATAGAGGGGCAGTGGGAAACGACATGAGCCAGGGGCTGGGAGGCCAGGGATGCGGGAGGATCTGGCTTCCTTCACTGGTCCAAGGCAGGGCAGAAATGCATGGAACAGGCAGCGGAGGATGGGGGATGGGGTGTTTCACACCTAGCGAGCAGCAGCAGATGGGGCTGCGGTTAAACACCGAAAGGAATTAACTTGCACTGCCCCAAGGAGCCCAGGACCCAGCAAGTCAGGCCCAGCTCTCCCTTCCCTGGATTCGTGGCACAGACTTTGGTGACAGGTTAGCGATGCAGAGGGGGTTTCTCTTGGGTCTGTAGCTAGTCAGGGAGCTGAGATACGGCCCTTCAGTGCAAACAGACCCATAAAACTCTGCTCCAGTTGTGATTCCCCAGTCCTTTCCCAAGCCCTGCCCCCAGGCACACACTGAAGTGGCCATGGTGTTTGCTGGGGGAGAAACGTGAGAAGTAGAGCCGGAGTGCTGTAAAAGATGTAAATGTTTCTGTGCTGACAGCAGCTGAGTGTCTAGGGCACAGCCTCAGAGGGGGGATGGAGAGGCACCGAGAAAGCACTTCTCTTTTGTTCTTGATCTTGGCTGCCTTAGGAGGGTTCCCAGGAAAAATGGTGAAGGGAGCTCACAGCGTGTGCTTTATCAGGTGGAGGCCGTGGGGTGCCAGTGACAGAACAAAGGGCAGGGAGAAGGAAGGAGTAGGAGGGCGGGCTTGGGACAGACAGTTGTGGCCATCTCATCTCTGTGTTATATCCTCTGACTCCCCTGGAGCTGGAAAGCCATTTCATCAGTCGAGGAGGGAAGGGAAGGAATATCCCCTCATCACAAAGTGGACAACAGAGCAAAGGAGTCAGTTCAATCCTGGTAGCCACTGACAAGGTGACACACAGCTGCAGTACTCCATGAGAGGATGTGGCTGCCTAGAAGACACCATCACCCAGGTCTGATGCAACAGCTGAGAAAAAAAAAACCATGATTCTTTTAACATAAAAGTTAGTCATCACTGAGGTCAGGTTTTCACAGGGCTGATCTCTGCCCTCTGGAGCTTAACCTTTAGGTATGACTGATAGCATTGTGAATTCCAAAAGAGCTGAGAGACGGGAGATGAGGGCAAGGAGAAAGGGGCGCTGCTTAGAGACAAGGCCACTCGCTGAGGAAACACACTGATGTGTCTTCTTTCATCCCTGAGAGCGTATACACTGATTTTGTGAAGTGTGAAGTATGAATTGTTTGCACCACTGAGCAGGTAGCAGCAGAGCAAAGATGAAGGAGATGAGGGTGAAGGAAGAGGAGGGCTGGGAGGCAGGGAAGTGGCAGAGGAATAAAGCTACTAGGCATATGGGAAGAGGGGCCTACAGGGTACGTGCAGAAGCCCAAAGGCTCTGCAGAAGAAATGGCATCAACAGGATGATAGGTGAGAGACACATGAGTAAGGAGGGCATGACAGCTCTTAGGATCTCTCATATCTAATCACCAGGCTTGTCCAGAAATTTACTTGTTCTGAAATATTTAATAACTCAGAGTTTTGGGTTAGGAAACCAGATTCCAGCCCAAACCTGGAAAAAAAAAAATTGTTGGTTTCTGTATTAAAACTGGGGTCACTGAGAAGCCAGAGAGGGTCCATTCACTGACACAGCTCATTGCTGCTTTCTTGAAGTCCCTCCCTGTGCCTGGGGTTTCACTCCGCTCCGTTCCCGTTCAGCAGCAGGGTGGGGAGCACACATTGCCATTCACCATCACGCCAGACATCGCTGCCTAATCCCAAAGTCCCGGCTTGAGAAATCCTCCACAATGGCCGCTGCGAGTTGTGCGTCCTTTGGAAGCAACCTGAAACCTCAGTGCCCACCCCAAAATAAGACGAATGTGCAGAGTTAGTACTGGTACTTCTTTCTTGTCACCCCTGTAACAGGCGGGCAATACCCTCAGCCCCTGGCATCTCCAGAGGGATCAGTTCGTGCCTGTCCAGCTCCTTCCTCAAGAGAGGCGTCAGTGCTCGGACTCTCCGGCCTGTGGCTCAGCCCTGGACGCTGCCCAGCACCACGGTCCGTCTGGGTGAGCAGGTGGGGGAGCACATCCACCGTGCGGGGCCCGCCGGACCGTACTGCCGTGTGGGGACCGCCTGGAGCGCCCACCGGGATCGCCGGGAGCCGTCCGCGGTGCGGGAACCGCCGGGCCGTGCGGGCTCACCGGGATCGCCGTGCGGGCTCACCGCGATCGCCGTGCTGGCTCACCGGGATCGCCGTGCTGGCTCACCGGGATCGCCGTGCGGGCTCACCGGGATCGCCGGGAGCGCTCCGCCGTGAGGGGACCGCGGGCCGTGCGGGCGCTGGCCGCCAGGGGGCGCGGTGCCC
>VXBU01017397.1:1546910-1594431 GCA_013400315.1 Bombycilla garrulus
CGGCCCGGGCCGGGTTGGGCCGGGACGTGGCGGAAGGGAGGTGGGACGGGACAGGACGGGAACCTCGAGCTCACTGCCGACCCCGCGTCTCCCTCCCTTGCAGGGCTGGCTCCCGGCTGGACGGGCTGTTCCTGCGGCGGTTCCTGCGGCTCCTGGCCGTGCTCTTTCCCGGGTGGCCCTCCCCGAGCGCCCTCATGTTCCTGACGCTGCTCGGTGTCGCCTTGCTGGGTGAGCCTGGGCGGTGGGGATGGGGGGCTGCACCCCACGTCTGCTCCCTGTGGTCCCCCCACTTTGCCTTGCCACCGCAGTCCATCAATTCCTTCCCCTGCTTGCCTTTTTCCTCCAGAGCAGCTGATTATTTACCAGGTCGGCGTCATCCCTAGCCACTACTATGAGGTTCTAGGGCAGAAGGACTTCTCCGGATTCAAAACATTGACTGCCGTTGCCGTGACGCTGATCGTTGTGAACTCCACGGTAAGACCAGAGGCTCATGTGACACGGGAGAGGAAGGGAAAGCTGCCCATGCCCTAGATCACTAGTACAAACTGCTAGTTTTTATTTCATTTAGAAAAAGTGCTTGTTCTCACTTATCTCAACCCATCCATCTCTTTGCCTTTGTTCCAGCTGAAAAGTTTCGACCAGTTTATCTGCAACATGATGTATGTGAACTGGAGGAAATCCCTCACCGAATACCTCCACAGCTGCTACTTCCAAGGCCAGGTCTACTACAGCCTGCACGTGCTGCGTGAGGACATCGATAACCCGTAGGCTGCCGGCAGCTTCTTTCAGTATCTTGCTTGGCTTCTCCTGGGCTGCTGCGCACCTTTTCCTGACTTCTCTTTGTCTCTGGGTAGGGGCTTGAGCCCTAAAAGCTTTTACCATCTAGGCACCCTCTTCTACCCCGGTGGGAAGTGGTATCTATTGCTGGGAGCTGCTGTGACTGCTGGTCGTGATGGTTTTAGGGGCAGGATGTTTCAGTTGCAAGGAAAGTGGATGTCCAATTGGAGCAGGGATCTAGTGCTGCTATAAAACACCCTGTCTGCAAACTCAGTCCTTGACACGGTGTGATGTTGCAAAGGGCTTGGCTGGAGTCAGCAGTGCCTCTCCTTTCCTTCACCAAGCTGGTGCATTAGGACACTCCCTGTTCTGTTTGAACTTCAAACAGCTGAGCACAGTTCAGTTGTGTTTTAGTGGTTTGATAACCCATGGGAGCCACATCCAGGAATGGCTTTGTTTTGCACTCTGTGAGGGTTGCGTTTCCCTTTCCTGTTCCTAGGAAGGAAGTGTCAGCAGTGACCTGAGCTATAAGAGGAGGAGCATTCAGTCTGTCCTTGTGGATCCCAGCCCCCATGCCCAGGAGTTCCCTCTCCAGTTTGCTTTGTGCACTGACTGTCCTGCTTACTGCAGAGCTGTTGATCTGTCTGGGCTGTGCAGCAAAGGTCGAATGCCCTTCCTCACAGCTGTGTGTGGACCTTGCCCTTCCAGCCCGTCCTCGCTCACAGGGCACTGCTGTCATAGCTGCACACTGTGAAGAGCTAAAAATCCCATGTTAGACATCATGTGAGAGGGCACAGAATCACAAAATACTCTTGGTTGGAGTGGCCCCCACATGGATCATCGAGTCCAACTCTTTAAGTGAATAGCCCACACAGGGATTGAACCCGTGGCATTATTAGCACCATGCTTTAACCAGCTGAGCTAATCTCAGTGTAGAATCTCCCTAATTCTTCCCCCTCCGGAATTTGAAGTTGTTATTAAATACTAGCTGAAAAAGTAGAAATCGAGAGGGAATGTTTTCCAAATAATGTGTTGTTATACCGTTGTTTTGAGAATCCAAGCTCTGCTCTACTGGAGAGGGCGCCTCTGATCTAGTCACTGCACTGGTGCCATTTCCCAAGAGAGGAGACCATGTCCAGGGTCCTGGGGAAAAATTCCTGTCTTGCAGGGACTCCTAACTCTTGCTAATAGTGGAAACTTCAAGGAACTGAAGCAGCATCTGCACTTCTGCTGCCTGTCGTTGCTCCTTCGTTGCAGAGCAGGGTGGTTTGTGTGGCTGCTGCAAGAAAACATGCTGAGTATCTAAGCCAGGAGAAAGGTCTCAGCTTGGGTCAAACAGCTCTGCATCTTTGGCAGTAGGTCATCACTATCAAGCTGGTGCACTTCCAGGTTGCTGTTGGGCTTACTCCCACTATCATTAAATGTTCATTTCTGATAGTGTTTCGCAGTGGCATGGAGTTGCAAGGAGAGGTTAAAAAACTATCTGTCTGTCAGTAGGGCATGCAGCACTTCCCAGGCAGCACTTTGAAGCCACAAGCTCCTGCATGCCTGTCTTTTTCTTTGGGGGCAGTGCAGGGGAAGTGAGGGGATGTGGAAGACAGAGGCCCCTCACCACATGATTATTCTGCTCAGGTTTATTTTTAACTAGGGGACGTGTTCACATTGTGCAGTGAAATGTAGAAGACAACTGGGTCACTCTGCTCTGCAGGAAAAGAGACAGCTCTCCTGACCTTTGCAGACCAAATGTGTGGGATTACTGTGGAGTATGTCTCATTGCACCTTGCTTCTGCAACATTCAATCTTACTGCTTAGTGTGGTTTTGGTGCCACTGCAAAAATTCTCTTCATCTTGCAATTTCCTGATGAGACTTTTTTTTTCCCTGCACCAGATACACTTGCAGCACCTAGCAGGGCATTTGAATTGATGCTTTCATGTGTTTTCATTGCATGTTACTTAATAGCTTGTAAAAAGCAATATCCTCCTATGAGACTATAGCACAATTTAAGTTCCAATTTTATGGGAATAATGTAGTCTGAGGAAAAGGAAAAATTATGACTGTAAGGTCAGTCAGGGTCAGAGCTGCCCCAGAATTAAATCCATTGCTGTTCCAGAACTGCAAAAGTGTTAAAAGATGAATGTCCTTGTGGTTGTATCTGCACTGAGACTAACCAGGAGTCCATCCTTGCTCTTCATTCTGAACTCCAGTCCTAAGCTATGGCCTCTCCACTGGAGCTCAGCACAGCAGGCTGAAGCCCTCAGCCATGTGCTCTGGACAGATGAGGTGCTGAGGAGTAAATAAACTGAAATTCTTCCTAGTTACCCCAAGTGCAACTCCTGCTCAGCAGTGGGATAGCTGGAATTTGAGGGTCTGTCACCCAATGTGCCTGCTGCCAGTGAAGTGAGAAGGCTTGGTGTGCTGCTTCCTGCTCTTGGGGGCTGGGGTGGGTGGAAGCACTTCCTTCTTTACAGCAAAGGAACCAGAGGCACTCCGTGCAGAGCCAAGGGATCAGCTCTTGTGGAAGGGTAGCTTTGATGGAAGTGTTTGCAAATATCCAGCAGCTGGTGGAGGCCTGGCCTATGTCCTAGCCTGTCCTGGTGGGTCTGATCTCAGCCCAGTACTGAAGGTTAGGCAGAGAGTCAGTAGTTTTTCATAGTATGGGTGTTGTTCTAGGAGAGGAGCAAAGGACAGTGATGCAGAGACATTCAGCACAAGTGTTGAACAACATTGTTGAAAGTGGAACAAGGGATAAACAGGGTTAAATCAATGGCAGGAATTGTTCTTCCTGGGTGCCATGAAGTCCCTTGGGTGGGTCCTGCTGGGCCATGAAAATGGTCTCCTCTGGGGGAGCTGCAGGTTCTTCCCAGGCAAGGCTGTTCACCTGCAGGCTGTCCTGTGTTCATGCAGGGAAACAGCCTGATTTGTGCCCTGCTGAGCATTCAGTGCTGGCTCTTGTGTCTGGGCTGTAGTGGTGCCAGTGGCTCTTTGTGTTGAGCAGGGACCAGCGCATCAGCCAGGACGTGGAGAGGTTCTGCAGGCAGCTCAGCTCCATGGCCAGCAAGCTCGTCGTCTCACCCTTCACACTGGCCTACTACACATACCAGTGCTTCCACAGGTGAGGAGGTATCCTGGCCCTGCTTGCACACCTCTTTGTGTTCTTTTTTTGGAGCCTGCCACCCACATTACGGCTCCCCAGATGGATATTTGTACACATGGGTGAGTGGTCTCTGCACTCCAGAGAGAACTCTGCCTTGGGGATGCTGGGGTGTGCAGTGTTGGCCCCCAAACTTCTGTGAAAGCCAAGAGAGGTGACAGCTGAGGGCTCTGAGCCTAAAGGTGTGTGAGAGTCCTTTTGCTTGGATTATTTGCTGACTTCTCTTTCTCCTCTGCAGCACAGGCTGGCTAGGCCCGGTGAGCATCTTTGGGTATTTCGTCATTGGGACGATGATTAACAAAGTGTTGATGAGCCCAATTGTGTCTAAACTTGTGCAGCAGGAAAAACTGGAGGGAGATTTCAGGTGAGTCCCACCAGAGCTGTTTTCACTGTCTCTTGGCAGCCTCTGTGAAAGCTTCTTTTTTATTCCCATTCAGTGCTGTGTAGGTAACTACTTCTCTTGTCTGAGACTTTCCCCACACTCAGAGAAGCCTACCTGTGCAATGGTGCCTCAAAGTTGGGGTGCTGAGTCCCTGCCAGCCATTCACAGCTTTGTGTCATGGCAGGCAGTGCCCTTGGTTCAGTCTCACAGCCCAGTTTTTCCATATGCTCTGTAACTCACCTCCCCCCTTTGCTTGCAGGGTTGGCTGTGCGTGTAGCAGGGGCTTTGTAGCTTCCCCTGAGGCTCAAGGCATCCAGGGACAGCAGCATAAGCTGTTGTGGCACAGGGAGCCCAGCCCAGGGCAGTTAGCTGCAGTGGTTTTGTACGGTGGAGGTGCTGGACTAGCAGCAAACAGTAAGCCCAAGGACTAAGAAGATGTGCCCAGAGAGCAGGATATCAAACAAATGCACCACTGAGCTGGCCCTGAGTGCTGGCAACTCATGTTAAACCTTGCTCTGTGGTGCCTTTCTGAGCCTGTTGATATTTCTGCCAAGAGATGCTTCAGATCACTGCTCTAACATGCAAGATATGTTTCCTCTTATGGGATGGTTTTGGCTACATAATTCACTGAGCATTTTTGCACAATTATGATGTTTTTTTGGTTGTACAGGTTCAAGCACATGCAGATTCGTGTCAATGCAGAACCAGCTGCTTTCTACAGGTTAGTAGTGTTAATTTCCCTGTAGCCTCAAAAGGATTGTCCCAGTTCAGAGCGTCCTTGTTGTGTTCACATATCCCAAAGGAGCCCAAGTTCTGTTGCTGTGGCTTTCTATCCCTTCCACTGCATCATACAGCCCTGACACTGTGTGCTGTGCACCACCTGCAGAAATAATCCACAGCAGGTGGAAACAACTATCTTTGCTTCCTTCTAACATCCTCAGAGGCAGATACAGATTTGGTGCTCGCTCAGAGACCATTACTGATGTTTTGCTAGGTCCTTACCTGGAAGATTGCTCAAGGTCTTATTGCACCTGGTTCCGCTGAGGACTTGTTGCATCCTGCTGGTTGCTGCACCTGGCCCCATCCTGCTGCTGCTTGCCTGCATGTCTTCTGTGGGTGTGCTAGCTGCTGCCTGCCCACCTTACCTCTGCTTTGCTCCTCTTGGTCACTCTGTGCCCTGACCCTCTGTGTGCTGTACTGGTGCTCTCAATTGCTCAATGCCATTCACCCCAGAGCTGAGCACGCAATCAGGAGCCCGGCAGCACCTCTCCCATTTAGTGATGTCCTGAAACCTGTCGAGGTGCTGCTTGGTTCAGCAGGAAAAGAGGCATGAATTTGGTGTAGCTTGTGTTGGGGTGGCAGGAGGTTGTTGCTTCTCTCTGGTCACGAGTCTACCTTTGCCCTATATGTTGCGAAATTGCACTTCTTCCAGGAATTGTAGCACGTGTTCTCTCTGGTCTTCCCTGCCTGGGATCTGTATTTGCCTCCTCCGTGCTGTATTGAGCAGGCATCTCAGTGTTGTGGTGCTGTCCTCACAGTGGTTTGATTCAAAATCACTGATTTCATAACAGCTTCTATTGACAGGCATGAAACTGTTTTAAGTAACCAAAACCAGTCTTGGTTTGCACTGACAAGTCTGAGTTATTTCTTTGTACTCTGATTGATTCTTACTGGTTGATGATAATTTTTTGTAACGGAAAAGATACTGTAATTACATGCCCTTATTTAAGATGCAGTACTTTCCCTCACAATTTTGATTTTTAAAATTCTATTACTAAGCAAAAAATGGAAAGTGGATTATTATACACTTAGTACAGTGTTTTAGTAGAAAAGTTTCATGTGAAACTAGAACTTAGCTGAGTTTCACACAACCAGGCATTTTCATGGTATGCATCATAATTCAAAACAAAGGAATTTTTAAAAAGGTTGCATTTCTATAATCATGCAAGAGGAGGAGCATGTGGTGAGTGGCTGGTTTTGATTGCTCGACTTCTCTAGCTTGTGATTTTGTCCTCCTAAGACTGCTTAAACATTGTTTCAGTGAAGGAAGAAACAGAAGCAGAGCACTGCCACCGTTTCACTTCTTTTGTTACTATGCCTTTGGCAAACTAGCTTTAAAAGTGAAGGGAATGGGAGGAAAAGAGGAAACCAATACAGCAATCTGTCCTCATCTGCAACAGAATAATAGCCCTGGTTCCTCTCTCACCTTTAACTCCTTGTGTCCAAGCCTTTCTCCTTTCATAATACATGGAAAGCAAAGATTGCAGTTCAGTAGTTACCTCAGATGTGTTATAAGGCAGTAAAGCCAAACTGAATTCTAACCAAGTGCATTTTTTGAGAAAAAGAATGTATTTTTCTATGAACTGAGAATCTTTAGAAATTAGACCTCAAAAATCTTATTTTGGATGTTTTTGTGCTGCTTTTGGCCTTATCCTCTTGGGCCCTAGTGACTCCCCTGTTGCACAGAGCGTGGTGGGCACAAGCCTCTCTTGGATGTCTGGTGCCACGGCAGGTGGGAGTCTCAAGTGAGATGTGGAGCTCTCTCTGCATTTTGCCACCTGAGGGCAGCCCAGGCCTTGCAAAGCAGCAGAAGGAGCTGTCACACTTGCTGAAGGTGGTAGTTTAGGAGCTGTCTCCTCGCTCCTGGCTCAGCCTGGCCACTGGAGCATCACCACTAACCTGTGTGGTGGGTGTCCTGAGGGGGATGGCCCTGGGAAGGGGGGAGGGTGGTGCTGGGGCACCTGTGCCGGGGGTTGCAGTGCTCAGGACTTGCCTTTGTCCCAGTCCTGTGGAGTGGGAAATGGGAAGAGGTGGGCTGAGGCTGCTGGCCATGCAGGCCATGTGGGCTGGTTATCACCCCCTGGACTCTCCTCTGCCCTCTCCTTTCTGGGTCCAGCTGTGTAGCAGCATCATCCCTCTTTTCCAACCTGGCTGTATTTGGGAACTGTGTTTGACCTTGGGTGTACATTGCTTCAGGCTGGAGCCTCACTGACAGTATCTGGCCTGGCTTTACGTCCTCCTGCTGCAACAGCAGCAGCCACGGGCTCTGGGAGAGATTTGTAGGACTGCTTGCTTCAGCCAGAGTTCCTTGATGGTACCTTTCAGGAAGGCAGTCCTGGCTGTTTAGTCCCTGGCCAATAAAGAGCTTGTTAGTTGGAGGCAAAGTTCCCAGGCCCGTTCAAAGTTTCATTTTTAAAGCCCATAGTCCTAGGATGTCTGTGGCATGTTGCAATCTTATTTTTGTAGGGCTGGGCGAGTGGAGCACATGCGCACAGACCGGAGGCTGCAGAGCCTGCTGAAGACCCAGAGGGAGCTGATAGGCAAGGAGCTGTGGCTATACAGTGAGTGGGCACACTGGGGGTGAAATGGGGTGTGTGGTAACTCCATTGTGGTGGCCCACACGCTGGGAAACTCTTCTGCTAAGCAGTTGGGTGGGTGCTTGTTTTCTTCTTCTGCCTCTTGCTGGTCTGTGAAAGCCCTGAGGGGGGACAGAGGGTGCCTCCTGCAGTGCTGAATGGGAATCGTGCTGTGTAAAAGCCTCATAAAGAGGCAAAGTTGGGGAGGACCCAGAAACTGGCTCTTTGAAGCCAGAAGCTGAAGCCCAGAAGCTTTGGGGCAGGTGTTCACACGCCAAGAAAAGCGGGAAGGGCTTGAGCTTTGGGGACTGTTATAAGTGATTGGGAGCTGTAGAAACTTCCTTGCTATAGAGCCCGTCCCTTAAGCGTAGTTGTCCCCTGAAAAAATTCCTTCTCTTTTTCAATGAGTCCAGGTTTTTTCTTTAAATGACCCCTATAAAGACAGCTCTTCCTGATCTCAGCAGCACAGTGAGCTTCTCAACAGCACAGGGAGAACCCTGAACAAAAGTGTCTGTGGGAATTTGAGATCTGAAGTTTTTCTGCCTGTTGTGTGCTCCCAAGACACACTTTTTGCCCTCCCCTCCTGTTTACTGTGAATCAAGGCCCTGAAGCATAGCAACAAGCAGGCAAAGTGACTTTTGCCCCAGAGTAGTCCCTGAGCTGTGTCTGGATAATGATTCCTTGCTCAGGAGCCTGCTCCAGACAGCTCTTTGCTTGGCAAATGGATTTTCATCCTGGTGCTTAAGCTATCCTGGAAAATGGTCTTTTCTGCTCTGGCTCATCATAAAGGGCCAAGCAAGAACATAGCTCTTCCTCTGACTAGGCTCAGGTCAGCACTTGGGCCTGGCTGGGACAGAGATCTCTGCTTTACTCACTGTCTTCTTTCACTGTGCTTGTTCCCAGTTGGGATCAACACCTTTGATTATCTGGGCAGCATCCTGAGCTACGTGGTCATTGCCATTCCCATCTTTTCTGGGGTCTACGGTGACCTGAGTCCAACAGAACTCAGTGCCCTTGTCAGCAAGGTGAGCTAAGGGTAATCTCTGCGTCCCCATTGTGGAGGGTGAGCAGGCACTGAGGATGGAGGTTTCATGTGGGGCTGGTGGCCCTGGGGCTAGATAACCTGCAGCACTTGATCTTCAGGTTAGACTGTCCCTACTCACGGTGTCATGGAAGTGGGAGCTTGTGGCCAGCTGGTATGTGATTAACTTGGTGGTGAGAGCTGTCAAGGACACATTTACGTAAGTGTTTCCTAGCTCAGACCTCTGTCTAAACAAACAGGAGGTCAGAAAGTCTCTCAGCAGTGCAGGTGGGGATGGGGTCTGTGCAGTGCTGTGGGTCTGGGTTATGCCCTGGGCTACTGCCTCTGGTGAGCCTGGCCACCAGTGAGGCTGAGCTGGCTTGTATTCACCTTCCTGAACCTGACTCATTACCAGATACTCAAAACTGGCTTGTGATAGAGAATGCAGAGCTAAAAATAGCTAAGTGAGCACTGCAGGCTGAGACATCCTGTTCTGAGCCATATACGGTGCTGAGGGAGGGCTGGTGGCACGGATCTGTGTGACTTGGGCAAATGTGCTGGGCCCTAGGCAGGCCATCAGGCACTTTGCAAACACCATCCCTGGTGACAGGACATGTGTCTACCTGGCAAAAACTGCTCTACTGAGCAGGGAAGCCCTGCTTCTTTCAAATGTGGTCNCTGCAAACACCATCCCTAGTGACAGGACATTGCAAAAACTGCCCTGCTTCTTTCAAATGTGGTCATCTTCAAATCACCCACCACCCTGGGTGATTTCATCACCCCTCACTCATCTTGCTGAGACAGTTGATGTGGCCAAATCATATCAGACTCCTTGGCTGCCTCCTTGCAGGAATAAGGGTTAGAGCCCCAGCTCAGCACTGACCCTTACTCTGGCATGTGATTTCTCCCCAGAATGCCTTTGTTTCCATCTACCTCATTGGCTGCTTCAGCCAGCTCATAGATCTCTCCAGCACTATGACTGATGTAGCTGGCTACACACACAGGTGAGCTTATCTGTGGGCACATCTCTGGAGGAAAGGGCAGTGCAGGACAAGACTCTGCCCAGGTCTGTGTTTAAAAAAAAATAAAAATAAACAGTTGCTTGTGTGCAAGCATGGGCAAGTTTGGATATTGTGAGGAGGCTACTGGAATTGTCCCTGGCTTCCATGCAACCTCTTGTGTGTCTAGGATTGGTGAACTTCAGGAGACCTTGCTGAGCCTTGGCAGAAAAGAAAATGGTAACTACTCAGAAGCCAAAACCAGTTGGGATTTGGACAGGTGAGTCGCCTCTCAGCAACTGGCTGGCTTGCAGCTTACGTGACAAAATGTGGGGCTGCCATGGGATGACTGTGGCCCTTGGTGTCACAGTCTGCTGCATGTGTTTGGTTGCAGCAGTGCTCACTGCCAATTGTCATTCCCAGGGTGTGTGGGAATGACAGACACCCTGTCACAGAGGCACAGGAGGTCTAAGGTGCCTGATCTTTGCCAATCTCAGCATGGTCCCTTACCCCCGGATCTCTCGTTCTTTGTCTTGGTGGTGGCCCAGCAGCCATTCTGAGGAGGAGCCAGTGCCAAGGGACACAGCTTTCCTTCTGGAGCGAGTGACACTCTCAGTACCATCCTCTGGCAAGCTGCTCATCAAGGACTTGAGCCTGAGGATCTCACAAGGAAACAGTGTGATGATTGTGGGAAACACCGGTACAGGGAAGACATCTCTCCTGAGGGTCCTGGGAGGACTCTGGGAGAGCACACGGGGTAAGGACTGCTGCTTGCCTCAGCCTTCTCTTTCTCAACCAAGGTTACCCTGAGTTTGCAAGGTGGCAGTGTGGCAGTTTGTGAGGCCAGTGCCACCCTGTGATGGTGAATGTGTCACTGATACACTGTTTTGACGGTCTTTGGCCCTCATTGCTTTGCTCTGTGTTGCAAACACACTTTTGGAGGGACTTTTTGGCTACTCTGTGGGGCAGGACTCTGTGGGGACTGCCTTTGTCGCTGTCTGGTACTGCAGTGTGATGAGTGTGTCTGTGCAGGGAGCATCCAGATGCTGACCTGCTTTGGCCCCCGAGGAGTGGTGTTCCTGCCGCAGCGGCCTTTCTTCACGGACGGGAGCCTGCGTGAGCAGGTGAGCCCAGGGTCTGCCTCTGCTCTGGCCTCAGCTCTGCTCCCAGCTCTGGTCATGCCCTGCAGACCCCTGGGGTGCAGACAGGCCTGCAGGAGGGAGGATGCCTGTGGCTGCTGCTTCCCTTGTGCCTGAGTTCATGCTATTGCATCTCTGGTGGACAGCGTCCAGCTCCCCCTGACGTGGTTTCTTTTGCTCTGTTAAACAGGTCATCTATCCCCTGAAGGAGATCTATCCACTTTCAGGTTTGTGGAAATCCATTAGAGCAATTAACCAATGATATTGCCTCACTGTCCTGTACCCAGCACATCTTCTCCCCTGCTGTAACCCATCAGGAACAATCATCCTTTTTGCTTTTGTTGCTCTGGTGTTCCCTGGCAGATTAATGTGTGTTAAGGTCAATTCTGTGTCCCCCTCCTTTTGTGAGGGACCATACTCACCTGATAAGAACTTGCTGACAGTACAGTGAGGACAAGCTGGCCATGCTCTTCCTGCTGTGCTAGACGTGATATATGTTGCTATTGGGATACATCTGATTTGTTTGGTACAGCCTGACTTTCAGCAAGTCATGTTTTCCTTCATCTCATTTTTCATCCACCTCCATCTTTTACTGTTCTATTTTTTCAAAATGATGTCCCAGGTCAGAATATATGGATTTTTTCTCTCCCCTGCCCTCTTCCAAAGTCAGACCACATGTGGTCTGCTGTAACTTGGAGATGCCCAGCAGTGTTACCTGCTGCTTTCAAACACTTGGGAGTCACAATTTTGCTGAGAGTAACTACAGCCATCAGCTACTGTTGTGGCTCTCTGGCAGCTCAGAGAGCTCCATGGCAGATGCACAGCCCTTCTACTCAGCTTCCATAGATGCTGACTGTACCAGCTCAAGTCTATGTTCTGCTCCACAGCTGACCCACCCTGAAGGATTTCTCTTCCCACACAGGGTCCTTTTGCTGCCTCTTACCTGAACCCTGTTCCCATGACTCCACCACTTGTAGTGTGCAGTGTCAGCTCTGAGAGAGCAGCTGTTGGGCAGGGCCTTGGCAGTTGAAGCTGGATCCTTGTGTTCTGGCTGTGGCCATGAACTTAGGCAAATCTCAGGGGTATCTGTGGAGCCCAGCTACCTCCTGGTATGCTGCTCACAAGCCTGGTTTAAGGAAGGTTGGTCTTTGGGGCTATCTCTGCCAAAGCTCAGGATCTGGTATAACTAAGTGGTCAGGTCAACTACACTGAGCCTCAGGAAATACTCCAGTTCTTCCCTCCTGCCCCACCTACTCCTTCATTCAGCAGTGGTCTCAGCACACACTGCCTCTCCTTATGCTGCATGGCTTTCTCCATAGGGTCTGCAGATGATGAGAGGATTGTGCGATTCCTGGAGCTGGCTGGGCTGGTGAGTCACTGGTAGCACTGCTGCCTTCTTTTCTGGTGCCACCAGTGGGGGGAAAAGGGATGATTTCTTGTGGCAGCACAGCATGATTGTGTGCTGAAACTTACGTGGGGACATTATCTGTACCTGGGACACAACTGTCTATGGGACAGAAAGAGGAGCAGAGGTATGGTACAACTTGAGCTCAGTGGGGAAGGGAGACCAGCAAGAAGAGGGTTGTTATGCTCAGGGCCACAGGCTGACAGGGCTGGGGACTGTGTTCACAAGTCTGCTGTGCTCTCTGTAGACTGATTTGCTGGCAAGGGCTGGAGGACTGGATGAACAGGTGGACTGGAACTGGTAAGGGAGCTCACTGTCTGTGTGTATTTGGGTGATTTCTGAGTGGGGAAACACTCCTAAGCAGATGCACATTGCTGCTGGATTTCTCTGTGTCCATCTGTGTTCTGTGAGATGTGGACACTATACAGGAGCAAAGCCTTCAAGCCCCAAGCATCTATGCCAACAATCACTAGCTGTGGTGTTCTGCAGGCAGCTGGCTGTACAGGGCTGCAGAGCCAGTCCCAGCATGGAGGGGGACACAGGGGACACACAGGGACAGTTGTTTGCTGGTCTCCAATATCAGAAGCCATAAGATTTCCAGCAAATGAGCTGTTTCTTGGGGAAGGTGTTGAATCTCAACCCTGCTGCAGGTATGACATCCTGTCCCCAGGGGAGATGCAGAGGCTCTCATTTGCACGGCTCTTCTACCTCCAGCCAAAATATGCAGGTGAGTGACTGACTACAAAAGAGAGGTGAACAAAAGACAAGGCCCTTGGTGTATAGAGAAGCTGGTACAGGAAAGCTCATGAAATCCCTTTTGTGCTAGAAACTGCCTTTGTCTTGGCCATTATTTTAGCAGCATAGCACGCAGAGGATTCATCTGTGAAATGTGAAAACATTTCATTATTTGTGTGGAGGGTGGTAAATCAAGACACTGTATACAAGACATTTTCTTCTTAGGGAACTGGTGATTAATGTTCATGATCCATGTCCAATGGCACCAGAGGAAGAAATTTGTCAGCCTGCTCACCATTTGCTATGTAAAGAGGTGCATGTGTTGGGGAGTATGGCAGCAGCTGCCATATCTGAATCTCATGAACATCTGTACAGTTGTGGGGCAATATGGAAAGTTTGGCCCTTACGTGGCAAAAGAAGACAAGGAGCAGTGGGAGAAACAGAGCTGAGAGACCACAGAAGCACCTGTGATTAGTTAATGGAGCCAATTCCCCAGGCTCTGCTAGGGGCTTGAGCTGTTGGAGGACTTGCCATGAGGGCCAGTTTTGGTAGCAGGTACATGTAAGTACCTCTCTTTCCCCTGAAGCCCGTGGCACAGCTTAGTGATGTCTGGGCAGAAGGAACCTGTGGATTGCAAACTTAAAAGCTGTAGAGATGATTTGAATTTATTTGCTCCAGATCTGTGGTATTTACCCTTGATAGTCAGGAAGGTGCCCCAGGCCATCCTACATGCTCCATGTAGGGTCTGTGCTGGAAGTGAACACTGCTGTTCTGCTTGGCACTCTGGCACACTGGAGAAGGTCATGTTTTGGCTTTTGCCTTGATGAGAATGAGGTTGTGGCTGGCAGCTGTTGAGGGAGAGGAGTGAGGTGATCGGTGTGGTTTGGATGGATTCAGGTACTTGAGAGGAAATACAGCTTTCTTAGTTGACACAAACTTGACACCAGCTGTGCCAGAGGAATGTGAATCTTTAGGTTTCTCCTCACTTGTCTTCTGCAGATGCTCTTGCTGGACTCAGTTAATATGTGAAATGTTCTTGGGAGCTGCTGCTCTTGCCTACAGGAGATGTCTGGTTGGGAGAGGATTTGTGAGGCTTGTGACTTTTCTTTCAGTGTTAGATGAAGCCACTAGCGCCTTGACAGAAGAGGTGGAGCATGAACTGTACCGCATGTGCCTTCAGCTGGGCATGACACTGATCAGCGTGGGACACAGACCCAGCCTGGAAAAGGTGAGAAAGGGAGGCAGCACTCCATGCCTCCCTCGTGGGGGTGAGGTAGAGAGGGTCTCTGGTGAGCAGATGGGAGGGACTAGGGCTGGAGGACCTCACTGTGGGTGAACCATGCCCGTGTAGAGACATCCCTCACTGTTGTGTTATTGAATTGCAGTTCCACAGCTGGATTTTGAGACTTCATGGGGAGGGAAGATGGGAGCTCACCCGATGTGAGAAGATGAAGCGGCTCCCAGCTGGGGAAGGACACTGAAAAACATGCCCTTGTCTGGCCAGCCACAGAACCTGCACACGTGTGAAGAGCTCCCCATAGCAGACATGGAGCTGCCAAGCCAGCAGCTGTGTCAAACAGTGCAAGACCAGTTCTGGATTTTGCTGATGGACACAGAGTATGTCTGAACTCATGGTGTGGAGTTCTGCCAAGAGCAGACACAACTATGCCATCCTTCTCCCAGCCTCCTTCTGCCTCCCTGGCTCTCAAGGGAGAAAGGAGATGAGCTGCTAGGCCCCTGGAGAGAAGATGCTACCTCATGGGTCTTGTAAAAACAATAGCCACAGAAACCTCCACTTTATCTGGGATACAATGGTGTGATGCTAGAATGCAGCCTCCTTTTCTGCCCTCTGTGCCTTGCTAGGAGCTCTGTCTTTGATACACAGCTCTGCAAAACAGATTTTTGTATTTGTGTCTCTGCCGAGAATTGTGCTTTCCAGCAGGAGACAAGGGGAGGAGAAGGCTAGCAAAGAGAAGGGGCATGTCTCTGCTCCCTTGTAACATATGGCTGCAGGTGAAAGGAACATTTTTGTATTAAAATATAGGGCCTGTTTTCAAACTGTTTTTATGAAGAAGAGTAAATATGTGTTAACTGGACTTTTTTTTCTGGGGTTTGCTTTGGAGGAGATGTTTGTATATTGGCAGTGGTCCTGGACAGGACTATTGCTAAAGAGCAGAGCAGAGGTAGGAGTAGTATCCTTATCCAGGGTTGGACATCCTGCCTGCTGCTACGTCTGCAGCTACTGCAAGGCCCAGGGAACCTCAAGGAAGGCCTTCTGCCCTCTGCTTTCATGGAATGAAACAGCTTGTCTCCCCTTACACTTCTGCCTATGATGAGTCACGTTCTCGTCTCTGTCTGCACAGGTGTATGGAGACAGTTTTGAGGGTCTCTTATGTTGTGGAGAGGTCAGTCCAAGACTGCAGTGGAGGTGTGATCTGAGAACTTTCTGGCCACCACTTGCTTAGTGGTTTTTTTGGATGTTTCCCTGGTTTTGCAGTGAAGGAGGAGGATGTGGCTGCTGGCAGGGCCATGCTAGTTGCCCTTCTGCTGCTTCACAAGGTGCTTGTGTCCCTCTATGATCTGCTGCACAGCCTCATGGTCATCCAGTGTGGTTAGGTCCCCAAGCTCACTGGCCTTGTCTTCCACAATTTTCCGTAGCACCCGCCGCATAATCTTACCCGAGCGTGTCTTGGGCAGCCGGTGTGTAACCTGTGATGGGGAGGAGCAGAGTCAGGGCTGAGGGAAAGGGCTCAGCCAGTCTGCCACTGTGGGTGTTGTTCCAGTTTGCTGGTGTTACCTGAACATAATCTGGAGCTGCGTACTTCGCGATCTTCTTTGAGATGAGCTCCTGTAGCTCGGCAGCAAGAGTCTCCTGTGTGTAGCCACTGTCCTTCTTCAGCACAACAAACACGTAGGCTCCTGGCAGAAGGACCACCAGTTACATACCATGCCCCTGAGACCCTGCCTGCACCCAGTGCCAGGAGAGTCCCTCTCTGCTGGTAGCCTCAGGGGAAGCTCTGTAGCCAAAACTGTGCGTGCTTTTGGCCACACAGAAGCGCTGCTGCTTTATGCAAAGCCTCGCTGGTCTGTGGTGCAGGTGCAGGTTGTGATGGCTGTGCTGAGGTCCCAGCTAACATGCTGTATGGTGACAGCATTGCTACCAGTGCCTCTTCCCACTGCAGTGCCATAGCCCCAGGAGGCGTTTCAGGGCAGGAAAGAAAGCATCTTACCTTCTCCCTTGATCGCATGTGGGTAGCCAATGACAGCAGACTCTGCCACTGCCTCGTGGTGAGTCTAGAAAAGAACAGGGCAGGGGTTTGACTCGGTGCTTTTGGCAGGCTGGCTGCCACCTGGAGCTGTCCTGGCCTGACTTGGCTGCCGCAGCCCACACTGATGCAGGGAGATCAGGAAGGGCCTCAGATGGCCTCTGCCCTTTTTCCTTCCTGCCTCAGTAGGTCTGCAAGCACTGGTCTTTTCCTCCTGGCCCTGACTGCTTTAGTTTGGATGGTTTTACCTGCCACCCACATCTCTTACCACAACATCCTCCACCTCTGCAGTGCCCAGCCGGTGTCCACTGATATTAATGATGTCGTCCAGCCGTCCTGTTAGCTGGTAGTAGCCCTCACTGGTACGATATGCACCATCCCCAGTGAAGAAAAATCCTGCAGTAGCCAGAACCATGCCACAGTCACTTGTTGGAGGGAGCATGTGAGCTGCTCGGCAGCCACACTCTCACATTTCCCCTCCTCCTCTCTGCTGGCTTCAGGGCCCATGGACTCTGCTTCTTCCTCAAGTGCTCAGAGTTAATGTGCCAACCTTCCTTGTTAGTCTTCTGCCTCTCTTGGTACCTGCTCTATCACCAGGCTCCTGCCCTCATTCTGCAGTGGACTGGTTAATGCTGTGCCTGTCTCATCACCATGTGCTGGGAGCACTTTGCTCCAGTGCAGGTGTCTGTGGTCTGACTGCTTCTCCTCGTCATATTACACCAAGACACACAGTCTTGGGCTTGCTCAGTGCCTCTGGGTGACTCACAGAGGCTGACAGGGTTTGCAAGAGATGCAGCAAGAGGTCTGTGCTCAAGGGGACTGGGAGCAGAAGGACAAATCCACTGCCTTAAAACAATGTGTGATCCAGCTGGGAATTGGTGAGGGGCAGTCCTGTGATATCAGACCTGGGGAGATGAAAGGCTCCAGGACTGTGGAGGGCCTCTGGAAGAACAAATGAGCAGTACTAGCTCTCCTGAATCCTGTTTCCATACAGAAAGCCGGCAAGCAGACCCAACCATACGCAACTAAAGGTGTGCAAGTGTCCTGCCACAGGTTTTCCTTACCTGGATAAGGAGTCAGGTAAGTTTCCAGAAATCTCTTGTGGTCATTGTAAATGGTTCGTGCCATGCCGGGCCAGGCTTGTGAGATGCAAAGAGCTCCAGAGACATCATTTTCCAGAAGGACATTTCCCTGTAAAATAGTTACCTTGTAGTAACCATGGCTGAAGGTATTTGGGATGTTTAGCTGCTGCCTGTTTAACAATGTTGTGATGGAAATGTCACAGGGAGGGCACTGAGGAGGATCCTGTGTGCCTCACTTCCACAGGACAGGCTTAGTCTCTCCCAGCACACGTCTGCAACAAGCTGCCTCCCATGGAGGGGTGCAAGGCCTCTCCAGGGAGACTGGCTGTCCCTGCCCAGCCCTGTCCTTCCTGGAAAGATGTGCCAAGGAGCCCAAACACAGCCTCTCTTATCAGGACAGTGCAAGCTAAACAACAACTCAACTTCTGCTCTAGCTGGAAGGACAGCTTCTCTGTTTGTTCCTTTCCAGAAAGGAAGGCTGCTGTCTAGCAGAGATGAGCAGGAAAGATGTGCTCTGCTTACAGATTTCCATTCCCAGTGCCAAGTACACACTGCAAGTACCTGGGGGAAAGGGGGCTGAGCCAGTGCCTGGACTGCAGATTATAAATGTACCTTGTCATCCAGGAGGGAGGGGCTGATCCCAAAAAGAGGTCTCATAGCCATGCCTGGAAGGATTTCAGCTCCAGGATTAGAAGGACGGGGTGAGATACAGATGCCTCCTGTTTCTGAAGGAAAAGAAAGTGTAACGCTCATCAAAGTCGGAGACAAGAAGAATGCCAAGTAGCACTGCTTGGCCAACAGCCTTTGCCCTGTCCCTTACTACACACTGCACAGGCTGAGGCTGGCTCTGCCAGAGAGCTGAGGAAGGAACTTTGTAGAAGGATAATTGTGCTGATTTAGTTGAGCAGGGGTCTGTTGAGCTGTACTCTCAAATCCCCATGTTCATCTGGGTTAGAAAGGCCATTTTTCTCTCTTATGTTTGGGTGCTCATGGGCCCTTACAGCCTAGCTCATACAAGACTGTCAGCAACAACCACTATCACCTGGCCAGCAAAGCAGCAGGTCAGTCCTAAAGCCTGGGAGAGCAGAAAGCTGGAACAAGGAATCATGCATCTCACCAGTTTGCCACCACGTGTCCACTATCGGGCACCGTGTCTCGCCGACCACGTGGAAGTACCATTCCCACGCATCCTTGTTGATGGGCTCCCCCACTGCAAGGGGAAAGACGAGGGGGCAGAGCTGAAATTGTGCAGTCTCCTGACTCCGGGGTCTCGTGCTGCTGCTCCTGGCATTTGTAGGAAGTGGCACAATGTGGTGTCCAAGGATTTGCTGCCCCAGCCCATGTTGCTGCACTCACCTGAGCCAAGCAGTTTAAGAGAAGAGCGGTCATACTTCTTCACCCATTCATCGCCGTATTGCAGGAGCAGGCGGATGGCAGTGGGTGCACCGTAGAACTGGTTAATTCTTAACCTCTCCACTGTTTCCCAGTAGCGGCCTGGAATGGAAACAGGGCCAGTAAGCATCCACACAGATCCTCCCAGCCCAACACCAAGGCAGGGAAAGAAGAGCTGAGAGCAAAGGCTCTCCAGCACTGCCAGGACCCTCCGCCACGTTAATCGCGTGGTGGAAAGGATGGAAGCAGTTCAGGAGCAGCAGCCCCTTTTTCTTCACATCACCCAGCTCTGCTACCATTCCTTCTGCAGGGAGGGAGGGATTAACAGCTCCACCCCTGGAGAAGCAGCAAGGGCTTCCTAAGCAGAAGAAAAGACTCTTCCCCTTGCAGCCCTCTACTGGGCTGCTGCTGAGGCAACAGAGCCTTTGCTGCTCGTGGCTGCATCAGGCCACCAGCTCCCTGCCTGCTGTGGATCTCAGGGCGCTGGGGAATGTCCCAGCTCCCCTGAGTCACCTCACTCACCAGGGTTAGGATAGACAGGAGTGCTCTCAAAAAGGACAGTGGTGCCACCATTGCAGAGGGGGCCGTAGACCACGTAGGTGTGTCCCGTGATCCAGCCGATGTCTGCCACACAGCCGAAGACGTCCCTGTCCTGGTAGTCGAACACGTACTGAACAAGAACAGAGAGGCAGTCAGGGGTTTCACCTGGGCCTGCACTCCTGGCAAGGGGCACAACACGGAGCAGGGTACTCTCTGTCAGCCCTAATGTTACTGTGTTCTACCACCCCTGCAGGGACACCTTCTTCCTGCAAAGATTTTTTTTTTTAAAAAATCATAAAAAAATTAAATAAAATTGAAGTTAAAAAAAACCCCAAAACTGTGAAGATGCAGGAGACAGACACTTAAAAAAAATACCCTACAGCCAAATTTGCTCTTTTCCAATGGAAAGAGATATAGCCTTTCTCTCCTTCTGCTGGTATCTAGACAAGGCTGATCCAAGTATCCTGTAGCATCAAAACAGAACCTTCTGGGTAAGAAAGGTGCCTCTGTCCTTACATGACCGTGTGGAAGGAGAGGAGGTGTAGGCAAGGGCAAAGTGGTAGAGGACTCTAAGAGCCTCCTGTAGGCACTGCAGGACTCCAGATGGACAGTAAACACTCAAAACCCCCTGAGCTCAGCAAGGAGCCCAGCAGAGAAGCAGTGAGGCAGCAAGCAGAGGGACCATGTGATGCCTTGGCCCAGAGCAACCCCAGCCTGCCCACAAGAGTTGGAATCTGTCCATCTCAGCTGGGTGAGTGCAGTGCTGGGCCTGCAGGCAGAAAGCAACACAAGCTCTTCTTCCCATGGCCCCATTTATTCCTCATGAGACCCTCGGCTGCAAGGCTGGAACATGAAGGAACGATGGCTACCCTGTGCTGGGCTCAGTGCCCTTTTATCCAGTTCTGAGTTTGCTTTGGGCATGTGTCGTGTTTAAAGGTTTTCCTCTTCCCAAAGATGACCCACACTCTTCAGATATAGACCCTTTGTCAGGAGGGCACTCACCAGCTTTTACAGGTATTGTCAGATGTGCTCCTCCCAGAAGCACTGCCTTTGATCTTCCACCTGAGCTGGGGTAGTTACACTCAGGAAAAGCCACAGTTTCTAGGAACCAATTGGCTTCTTCCTCCTAAGCCAGTAATATGACTCTTGCAAGGCTGAGCATCCTATTCAATGGTTCTGTTTAGTGTAGGACAGTGAAAGAAGAACGCCAAGAAGGTAGCTCAGAGTAGCAGGTATGTGGGAGACCCTGCTATGGAGCACTACCTGTAGCCAGATGTGGTCTGCTGGGGCTTGGAGGGTTCCCAGAGGCTTTGCACTGCATAAAGATGAGCTCGTAATGCAACAAGGAACATGTATCTTCCCTGCACTGCCTGTGAACTGCTGGCTCAGGAGCACTTTGTGGCTGGGATCCATTACCTTGTGTGTGACAGCAGCATACAGCAAGTAACCAGCTTGGGAATGCACCAAGCCCTTGGGTTTGCCAGTACTGCCTGATGTGTAGAGAAGAAACAACATGTCCTCACTGTCCATGACAGCAGGCTCACAGTACGCATCCTCCTTCATCATCTCCTGCAGAAAAGAGCACAGCAGCTCTCTCAGGGTCTCACAGCCTCCCCTGTGCCATCCCCACACCTCCTTGTGCACCTCTCTCCCGAGTCTCCCTCCCCTCTGAGCATCTGTGCCACCCTGCTCCCCACAAACATCCTCCAGAAGAAATGCATGCCAGGGGCTCCCCTGCACAGAAGTTGTGCTCCATGCTGGCAGCCCAGCCACCCTGTGTGCTATGGATAGCAGGCCCACGTGTGACAGTGTAGTGGCAGTCCAAGGCTGGAGTCACAAAGTGGCAGCCCATGTCTCCTGTGTTTCTAGGCCCCTATCTACCCTGCTATGTGTTCTGGCTTGCAGTGTGGGATGACACACCAGCCTGATGGCTACTGGGACTGTCCTGAACTTGTGTGCAGCTCTGACTGCCACTGCTGCTGTGGGACCACGTGTCCACATTCTGTCAGTGCCAGCAAAACTGCCACGGCCAGGTGAGATCCTCTCTCCACCCCACGTCCCTGCAGCAAGAGCAAGCACTTTGCCCAGGAGAAGTGGCAAAATCGCTGGGCAGCCCCTCACCTCCTCCAGGGGCACATCTAGAGCTGTCATGGGAACCTTGCTGGTGGTCCTCTTGGAAACCAGAACCCGTTTCACTCGAGGGCACTGCTTCACAGCCTCGTCCACTGTCTTCTTTAGCTCAATAATCTTGCCACCTCTTAGCCCCTGGTTCACTGTAATCACCGTCTCTGACTGGGCTGCAGAAGACAGAAGAGCCACATAAGCAACTCTGCCCCTCTCCACCAGTCACAGAGCAGTTTGGCTCTACCATGACCTTCTACCTCTCTCTGTCTCCCAGCCCTCAGTACTCATGTCCTTCATTTAGCAAAACCAGCAGCTTTGCATCTTGGTTTTCCATTAATTCCTGCCTGTGTTGCATCCCCCTACAGGAGACATTGTATCCCAGCCCTTCATTCCCATGGATGAAGGAGAAAACCCCGTGGGCTGGAAGGTATTTAGTGAGCTCATACCATTTCTTGGGTTGCCAGTACCTGCTCCATGACTATACATTATGTCAGGACACCCTCAGAGAGCCATGGGAGCCTCACTCAGAAAACTTCTGCCATCCACACAACCCTGAGCCCCCAGAGCTGCTGAACCAACAAGCCCAGCACTGTCCCCCAGGGGAAGTATGTCACTGTTCCCCACTGCCTCTTACCGTCCCGGATCCTGTCAGCGAGGGACTCTGCGCTGAAGCCAGCAAACACCACGGCGTGCACGGCCCCGATGCGGGCACAGGCCAGCATGCTGGCCACTGCCAGGGGGCACGGGGGCATGTAGATTGTCACCCTGTCACCCTGCCTCACCCCCTGCCGTTTCAAGGTGTTTCCCAGGCGGCACGTCAGCTCCAGCAGTTCCCTGCCCAGAAAAACAACAGCACAGTTAGAGACCTTCCTGCATAAAGATGGGGGGCCTCAGAGTCACAAGGACACAGCTTACATCCCTACATGCTCTCCTCACTCTGGGGGACCATGGGAGAGCTGTAAAAATCAGTGGGAAGGAAAGAAGACAGTCCCTAACATAGATGGCTGTTAATGGAAAAGACATAAATTATAGAATGATTTCCGTACAACAACAGCCACTGGCAATTCCTCTGCCTCAGCAAACCCACAACACCTCAGCTGACTTTCTCAATGACAGCCTGCACATTTCTTACCAAGCTGTACAGCCAGTGTGACACACCACCCTGCACAGCTGGAGGCTACATGTGAGAAGTTAAATACCTTTCCCCAAAACAGGGTCCCGTGCTTTGCTAAAGCTGAGGTCAAGCAAGAACAACAGCTGCAGGAAAGCAGTGAGCAGAAAGGTGCCTCTCCCAAGAAGAGTCCTTCCCAGAAACCACAGCTTGGCTGTCAGTGAGCCATTTTATGGAAGGGCTCTCCATGCATGGGGATTGGCAGGGGTGGCTGGTCATATTTGTTTTGTGCGAGGCCTGAAGTCAGAGAGGACAGAAGGACTTGTTTGGTGTGCAGAAGGATTTAAGTGAATTCTGTGGCAGTGACTCAGAGAGCAGGCAATTTAAGCTGGAAGGTGGGAAGCCCCAGACCAACCTAGCAGGGCTGGACAGGTAGCAACTCCAGAGAGCCAAATCCAGCAGCACTGCTGACATGAGGTTGAACATGGGATTTCTCATCACATTTGCAGCTGTGAATTTGCCTTTCTTGCAGACCACTTACCCAGAAGTTTAGATAACAGGAACCTGTGTGGGAAGGCACATGTGTGACTTCCCTGTGTGTCTTACCTACAACCTGTTATGCCTTAAGGGGCTTCTCTCTGCCTCCCCAGCTGGGCAGGGACTCCTTAGGGCCCAGAAGATTTTTCAGGGCGTAGGCTGAAGTTTCAGATCAGCACAAGCAAGCCAACAGCTTCACCATCCTGTGGATCTGTGTGAAGGGATGCTGCACTCCCTCACATGACAGACACCAGCAGATCAGCCCTGTGCAGTGTTCATGCATGTTACAATATGCCTCTCATGTTGAGATGCAATTACTGACCTGTACGTCACCCGCACCTCCTCTCCGGGTTCATCCCTCTCCCAGATTAAGGCCACTTTGTCTGGGGCTACATGGACGTGACGGTCCAGACAATTCACTGGAAAGGAAAACCCAGCATCACTGACAGAGCAACCCTCAGCACCTCTTACATCTCATAAAGCCAGCACTGGCAGTCCCATTTTCAGGTCCAAGCCAGGCCTGTGTGCGAGTCTTCTCAGCATCAGCCTTTGTGGATAGAAGCCAGGAGATCACCATGTTATGCTTCTCACTGCTCCAATACCTGACAATCCCCACTCTCAGCTTCCTCCTTAACTGCAGCCTCATGCAGTCCAGAGCAGAAAAAGCCTCAAGTCCCGCCTGGAGGTCACATGCCCAGTGCCCTCAGAGTACTGGCAAACATTAACTAAGCCATCACTCCACCTCTCACTCCACCCAGCACTGCCTTGCTGCTGCCTCCGGGCAGTTTTTTAGTGGCGGTGCTCCTAAACAACAACTGTAGGACAAAGTGAAGGTCTGCACTGGAAAGCTGCAGAGTACATTTGTCCAAGATGGAAAAGAGCCAAGGTAAATAGAGAGCGCACAGCCCCAGGCTTTCCAGGGACATTGTAAGCTGAGGCTTTGGCTGCAGTTCTTCCATGTAGTTTCCCACATTGCTGGCAGCTGCAGTATCCTCAGAAGCCTTGTTCCCCTCTCTGTTTTCCTTAAACCTGCTAAAGTCATGGGAAGATGCAGCAGCCCCAGTTTGCATACCACCTTTTTTCTCCTCACCATTTGTTGTTTTCCAGAAGAGAAAGAAACGCATACAAAAGGAGAAAGAGTAAGACGTCAAATCCCAAAGGCAAATAACTCTTGCTCTCTTTCCCAAACAGATTACACAAGATCTGATTTTCTCAGAGCTCTGTCTCGTTTTTTGAACGCAGGGACCAACAGCACTGTGAGCAGGACACAGTGTTACCAGCCCCTGTGTCTTGCCCTGATAGCCCCCTTAAGGCAATAGCCCCAGCCCACAGAAGAGCCTCCCACTACAGTGGTGACAGTATGTTAAACACAGACATTTCTCCCATATTTTGCTTTCTACAGATACATCTCGCCTTCACTGAGCAGGAATGACCCGGAGCAAGCCTGCCTGCTGAATGCACAGGGTTCTGTGTTACTGCCTGTGGTCCTGCAGGACAGAGCTGCTGCACTGCTGTGGGATCCACGGGGGCTGAGGGAGAGCAACCCAGCTCCCAGAAAACACCAATCCATCTGCTTCCTTAGGGCCAGCCACAACCTTACACTACAGCCACTGCAGGGCCAGCTGGGCCCTTTGGGAATCCCCCCTCTCCACCTTCAACTCTGTGCTCTTCTGCTGTACTTCCAGGGCTGGAGCCACACACATAAAAGAATCTGCAGGCACTTGGTACAATCCCACGTCCATCTCCTTCCTTACCTGTCACATTCAGCTGCCCCCCCAGGAACCAGGAGATTCTGCCCTGGCTCAAGTTGCAGTCCTGGACAGAGTGGAAGGGGGTGATCCAGGTGAGCCGGCTCCTTCCTAGTGCTCCCCAGAAGATGTCACTCTGCTCCACTGACACCTTGTACAAATCTTGGTGGTTCTTGCATCCGGGGAAGGTGACGGCTTCAGGCATGTAGGCAGTGAGAGGCCCATGGCTCCAGGATGTGGCAGCCACCAGCCCAGAGTGGCATCTGGGAACCTGAGAAAGAGCTTTGAAGCAGCAGGCCCTGGCCAGCAGCCTGGCCATAACTGCAGGGTGCCTGTCTCTCAGTGAGGAGATGGATGCCTGGAGTCCTCACAGCTGCTCGGGACACCTGGCCCAGGCAAGACTCAGGCCCCTGCTGGAGGTGGGGCTACGTTGTCCTGGGCTGACTGGACACAAAGCAGCTCTCTCCCACAGGGAGTCCAGGCACCCCTTCTGCCCTGCCCCTCTCCTCCTCTTTTCCAGAGCACTATGGGAAAAAAGAAATTCAATCACTGTAAGGGAGGAGAAAGGGGTGGGCTGTAGAAATATTTGACTGAAAATAACCTTCATGCCAATCTGAGTCCTGACAGCAGTTCTTGAACAGGAGCCAGGTTAAACGTGTGCCTGGGCTCCTCTCAGGGGCCAAGGTGCCTGGGCCAGGCTCCAACAGCCTGCTCCTTCTCTCCTAGGCTGCGCTGCATCCCCAGACCCCTCTGTTTCATCCCCACCCGCCTCCCTCACACCTCCATCCATTCGTCACCATCCCTTCCCTTGCCACAGCACCCCTGCTGCATCTCCCACTCCTCTGCTGGCCACAAAGGCACCTTGGGGCAGATCCCTGTAAACCTTAGGGCCATCCCCACGCCAGTCACGAGTGACAGGACTATCCCCTTCCCAGAACTAACGCCCATTTCCAGCGGAGCACTAGGCTGCGGTGGGCCAGGGAAGGTTTTCCTCACGTGGCTGTCAGCTGCAGGAGGGCAATATTGCATCCCATATCACCTTACTGCGGGTGGCTGTCAGAGCTGTCCCCTCTGGCAGGTTGGGCTGGGCTCTCTGCCTCCTCCCAAGCCCTACGGGCTGGCTGTACCACCAGCTGGGCTGCGGACACTCAGTGAAGCCATGGTGGAGCAGCTGCGGGTGGTTTGGCACCAAGCACTGCAGCCCATCTCCTCACGCTGAGACCTCCCACCATAGCAGAGCTCAGCTGCCTCCAAACAGGTTTTTTTGGTTTTTTTTCAGCCTTCCTTTCCTTCAGGCCCTATATAAGTATTTTTTTAAAGGCAGAGTTTGGAGGATTGCTTAATGTCATTGACCAAAGTCCCTTCTCTTCCTAGGGGGCTGCCATGGTTTAACGAAGTCCAGCTTTCAGTTGGGGGAGGAGATGCAGGGGTGGTTCCCTCTGGGGACCTGGCAGAACCAATTAGATGGCTAATTTTGAAGATTGGCATCTGGCTAACCAATCAGCAGCTTAGTTTTTGAAGATTGACACTCCCAGTTAACCAATCAGCTGCTTAGATTTGAAGATTGACACCCATTTAACCACTTAAAAGAGCTGGATACGCCTCCCTGAAAACACATTTAAGGACAGATAAGGCAAATTAGCTCTCCTTTGGCCTCCGGCTGTTGAAGTGGTGGTTGGTTTTCCTCCTGGCCAAGGCTATCCCAGCATGACTCCCAATGGACTTTTTGCTTAGCTGCTTTTAGCCAGCTTTGCTGCAGACAGAAGGACAAAAGCAGAAGCAGGTTTTTTTTCCTTTTTTCCAGTGCCCCACATGAAGGAGAAAGCGTGTGGGTCATGCTGGCAGCCAGCAGGGACCTCGTGATCGGCAGTGAAAGACACAGTGATTCCTCGATTGTGGATATTGGATGAGATCAACCTTTCAGTGCTGCAGAACTCTATAAAAACTGATTCAATCCCCTCCCAAATCAGGAAGGGAAAAGGGTGAAGACACATAGAGGAAACAACATCAGTCACTGAAGTCAGTGAAGAAGGACTCAAATTCTAGATGGGAGGGGATTGAGAAGATGCCTTAGTCTTGGGCTGAAATTCTTTTTTAAGGCTATGGTGAAGACATATATTCGATATATCGGACTTTGTTTTTCCCTGTAAGCCATGGAATCCATTGGAGGGATGTAGCGTTCTACACAGCCCTAAGCAGAAGCACCAGTGTTAAAACAAGCAGATGTTGTAGTGATCCAATGACAAACTTCAACAGAGAGAGATGAGAAACCTTGCCCCAGGAATAGAAGAAAACCTCTGTTCCCAGAGATGGATGAAGAGAACCTTTGTTTTTATACTAGAACAGCTCATCCTTAAAATATCACCCCAAAAAGTTTGCATGGCCTGTGAAAGCAGCTATGGGAAGGCTGCAAGGCATGGGAGAGACTCACAATGTGAACAGGTTTTCCTTTCATGGGTGGCTGATTCGCTGTGGCGTTAAACCCACAAGAGAACTGTGTCTTGTGGAGAAGTCTCCATGGCATGGCAAGAGAGACTCCTCTCCCTGAGTGAACTGAAGAAAGACTACTTTGGAGGTGCTAAGCTGACTGAAAGTCCCAGGTTTTGTCTCCTTATGTTGTCAGTGGGAACGAAAAGAGGGTGTAGGGGTAGGAGAAGTGTTCTGAAAGTTTATTCTGTTTTTTTTTTTTTAATTCCGTTAATAAAGTTTTCTTTACACCCATTAAAGTTTGACCCTGCTTTGCCTTCCTGTTAATCCTTATCTCTCAGCAGAAGATGAGTAAATAATTCTAGTGGGTGCGCGGGCATTTGGCCAGCATTAGACCCACTACACAAATTGCTGCGTTCGCCAGGAAACTCAAAGTGGCAAACCAAAAAACCGCTACAGGGGCACAGGAGAAGAGCAGAAAAAGGCTCTCCCTGCAGGCAGGGTTGTTCTCAGGTAAACCTGAGGAATCAACAGCGGAGATGACAGGGTTATTAGATCTCCTCTTTGCTGTTCAAAGTGCAGCACCACTCACAGTCTATGCTGGTGTGTTTGGTGAACATCATGACATCCAGCTGCCTCTTGGCTTTGGCTGAACTCGCCCTCCTCCAACACTGGCGACTGGACTCGTACACAGTATTCCTGTTTAGTTTTATTCTTCTTCATATCTTTACAGAAAATGGCACATAAATCACAGATGCTGGATGACTAGAAGTTGTTACAGCTCCATATCTCAAACACCTCAATACTGAATTATTTTCTCACTGTATATACATTATTTACACTCCATGGGCTATCATCTAACACGTCAAACGATCGGGGGGCGGTGGGGGGGACGAAGACAAACGGGTTGGATGACTGGGCTTAACCCTTTGATGGAAGAGAAACAGTAGTTCTGGGGAAAGGGCGCTCACAGCTGAAAGCAGGACAGAAAGGGTCACCTGGAAGTCACTGTCCTACAGCTTTTGGAGGGGGAATAGTGCTTTACTGGGATGGGAAGGTGATGGTACCATGGAGTGAGTTTGGCTGTGTGGGTCTGCAGGTGCTCCTATGGGATGTATGTACAGGTTACAGGGCGGATCAGGGTGGATGTGCATGGCTGTCATTCCCTTTAACACTCAGAGGGCGAGCTGGACAAATTTAATTCAATAAATACATTGGGTGGACGTTGTTGTCTCACCAGAAAGAATGTATTCAATAAATAAATTCACCATCCGTCCCCTCTGCAGGGGTGTAGGGTTTTGGTGTTTAGGGCAGAGTCAGACCCAACTGCCCAGCCCTGCAGGAGCCCGTGAAACGGGCCGGGGTCAGCTGGCAGGGAGAGATGGGACCAGGGTGTGGTGCCTGTGGGCCAAACCTGCCCCTCCCTGCCAAAGAGAGGCCAAACACAACTGCTCTTAAGCTGCAGTCCCTTCCCAGGGCAGGGAGAGATGGCTGGAAGGTGCGAACCACCCGAGATGGACGGCCATCATTGCATGCAAGCGCTGCCACGGGCCGGTCCTGCTGCAGCCTGGGCCACAGGCAGAGGCGATGGCCAGCACGAGGTGACGTGTCTGCCTGGGGCACGTGGGACAGGGCACAAGGGCAAGGGGCCAGGGCAGCACTGGGCAGAGAGGTGCGCCAAGGAGAGGCATGGCAGCAGGGAACAGGCTTGCTTTGGGGATGGCAGCTGGGGGCTGCAGCGGGAGGAGGAAGCCCCAGAGCCAGTGGCGAGGCTGAAGGGAGCAGAGCCTTAGAGTCGCTGGTGGCAGTGATGATGTGACACTCCCCGGTCCCCAGGAGGAAGGGTGGCGGGGTGGAGGAGCGAGGGGCAGGGCTGTGCTCAAGGGGAGCAGGCAGTGGGCACCCCTGCCAGGCAGTCCCAAACACAGAGACCAGGGCTCCCCTCCCTGGCAGGGGTGGCCTGGCAGGGGACACCTGGCAGTCCAGGGGGGGAACGTGGCCCCCAGAGGACACAGTGTCTGTCGGGGCTGGCTTCTGCCACCTCTCTTCCCCCTAGATCAACTTCTCCTCCTTCTGCGATGAGTTCAACTTCTCCGTCTGTCTCTCATCCTCCGCCGCGGCCGCCTCCTCCCCCGTCTCCGGCTTCCTGCCTGGGGCTGGGGTGTCCCCGGAGATGGTCCCCAGGACTTTGGTGCTGTGCTCCTGAGCTTTGGCCCTGAGGGCAGCAATGCTGTTTTCTCTCAGTTCCTCCTGGGAAATGGTGGTTTTGGGATCAGGACCCCTTTCTTCTTTGTCACCTTTGTCAAGCTTGGGCAGGGCCTGGCGCTCCACCTCTGTCTTCCTCCCCGCCTCAGCCGCTGCCTCCAGAGACTTTTTGTGCATCCCTAAAAAGAATTGTTGGTATTCGGGTTTAGAAAAGCGCCTGGGCATGGGAAAGCCATCTTGAACTGAAAACAGCAAAGATAAAGAGAGGCCAGAATTAAGGAAAAGCAGAAACCCTCGCTTCACACAGCAGTCACGGCGAGCCACTCGCTCTGGCCCCCACGCCAGGGCAGCCCAGGCAAGGCAGCTGCCTGCTGGGGCAGCCCAGCACCTGTGGGCTGTGGCTGGTCCCAGAGGTCTACAATTACTCTCCCCTTCATTTCTCTCTGTGAACCTGAAGCTGACTTGTTCCTGGCATGGAAATGAGGGTCTCAGACAGCAGCATATTTGCCTGAGCTTCACCGAGGCAGGGGAGGGAGATGCCTCATTAGGAGGGATATTTCTATTTCTGCGTCAAACCACAACCACCCTTCTGCCTCTCTCCATTTCACACAGACAGAAGGACAGGACAGCCCATCGTCAAGAGGCCAGACACTAGTTTTGGGGCAGAACCAGCCTGGAAGGTCAGAAAGAGGGAAGCAAAGAGCAGGAGTGTGACAGGGTAGCTGCTACCTCCATGTCTGCACAGAAAACCAAGTGAAACTCAGGCGAATACAGAGCATTTGGGAATCCTAGCCTCACCCCCATCCAGCATCACAGGGCTGGAGGAGTGAGACTGGGATGACCTCCTGCCTTGAGCAAGGATTGGAGCTGGGCACGAAGGACGCTTGAGCCATGGCAAGTGAAGGTTAGCCCCAGCCTGAGCGTGTGGGCAAATTTGCAGATTCTGTAGGTCATGATGCAAGGTCCAGCAGGAGTTTGAGATGAGTGGTCAAACCCTGACAAGGCATGGAGGCACTGAGGGCGGCAGGAGGGGGGGACTTTGCCCTGCTGCCCTTCACCTGTTTTCAGCATGACTCCGATTTCTTCCTCGGGTCCCCCTGTCTCTACCCATCTGCCATCCCCCACGACGCTGGCTGCTCTCTTACCCAGGAGCCAAGGGGCGCAGGACTCCATGATGCCGTCCTTGGCGGATTTGAGGATGGACTCGGGCAGCGGGATGGAGTGACGCACCATGGCACCGTAGAGCCCGTACTCTGCCATCACGCTGCTCCTGCCCCAGCACTTCTCCCTCTTCCGCCATTTGGCCCGGCGGTTCTGGAACCAAACCTGGAGCGGGCGACAAGGAGGGGACGTGGTTTTTGTGTGTGGCCCCTTCCCACGTGGGCACATGCGTGTAATTCTGCAGCACAATGAAAGCAGATGGGTGGGTGTTCATCCCAAAGGCAATAGAACCTCTTCCCCATGCAACAGACATCGGGTGTCTCTCCCTCCCTCCTTGAAGGAGCGGCGAGGGCCATGTGTGAAAGCAGGTCCCATCCTCTCCACAGGATGTAATTAATTTGCCGTTGCAACGTCTTTTTTTCCAGTGGCTTTTGGCTCTCGTGCCTGGGATTTTCTTTTATCGTTTGCTGTGTGTCTGAGCAGCGGTTCAGGGCTGCAGGCAGGGAGGGCTGGGATGGGGGCGGATGGGATGGATGCTCGAAAGCAGGGGGAAGCTGCTCTGTGCGCTTTGCCCTGAATTCCCAGTTTGAAAAACCCCTCATCTTCTCAGAAAATTGGCAGAATAATCTCTGAGCTGTGACCTGGGGGGCAGTGAGCAGAGAGGCGGGCAGCAGTGGCAGGGAGGGGGTGATACTCGCAGAAATCTATTAGCGCTCTCTCTCCGATTTCCATTCCTCTTGTCTCCCTCACCCTCCTCCCTCCCCGGCTCCCCTCCCTTCCCCCTCGAGCAGAGGCATCAGCTTTAGATGAAAAATTGCTTGAGGTCTATTCAGAAGGAGGCAAAGGAAGAGTCAGCCCCAGGGGCAGCCCAGGCCTGATTGAAAAATAAGTTAATTTCAGTTTGAATCGATGGGCCTCAGGCACTGAAATATCACGGGAAATTAAAGCAGCTGGTCCCCAGGGAACCACGCCATTGACCTGCGCTAATTAATGCCACGGAGTTACCAGGCCCCTCTCCGAGAGGCAGTCCCTCCCTCCCCGTGGACTCCCCAAACACCTCCTCATTTAACTAATTAGACTCACAGAAAATTGGGTGTTAATTTGTTTAGGATTTTTTTTTTCTTCTCTATTTTTTTCCCTCCCTTTCCCGGAAAGCACACGGCAGAATGGAAATGAATGTCGGGGTCTCGCTGGCAGATGGATGCTCGGGGTCACTCCGCAATCTTCTCCGACTTGATTGCTTGATTAGGTCGTTAGCACATTAAAAAAAAAAATTGCTTGCCGTCTGGCGCTGGCCTGATGAGTGGGATGAGGCGGGAATCGCCTGGGTAATTTATCTTTTTATACTGCAAAGAATTTGATTTCAATCTGCAGATATATGGAGGTGCCTTTGACACCTGTTTAACATTACAGAGCTGACAGCTTAACCCTCTCTTGTCCCCACTGCTCGTAGCTGTGGGGGAGCTCAAGCTGCGCTGGGGGTCTGTGCCCCGGTCCCCCAGCTCTGCCCTGGGGACCATAAGACCGACGCCACAGACGATGTGCTGGTCTCAGGTGGCAAGGCAATGTCATCTCTTCTACCTGTGCAGAGGAGAACTGCCCAGCACTGAAACCTTACGGCAGGGACAGAGCTGCAGGGTCGGCAGGGGGTGGCACTGGTGGCAGCCACCACGGGCCATTCCCAGGAGCCCCGCCAGCCTGCTGCCCCTGACAGCCCTGTGGAATGGGTGGGGTGCTGGTCCCACTGGCTGTGATCCCAGCTGCTCCCGGCAGAAGACACTCTGTGCATGTCAGAGAGGATTTTACCAGGCAAAGGAAGGAGGCTGCTTCCCCGCGTCCCCTCCTCTGCATGATAAACAGTCCGATTTACACTTTCATACTGCCCATCCGTAACCCCGGGACCGAGGGTGGCTGCAAACCCTCCAGGGCCTAAGCAGAGACCCTCAGGAATGCGGAGCTTCCTCCCTTCACCCTCTCCTCCATGCCTGTGTCAAACGCGGGTTTGCTCGGCTGTGCAGTCCGCAGGGTGCTGGCAGAGGGTCTCCCTCCAGGTCACGCAATCCTCCCGTTCCCAGAGCAGCTGGGAATGGTGCTCTGCACCTCTGCAGAGCTGCAGGTGCCCCTTTACTGATGCTTTTACCGCTTTCCCTTTCTCTTCCCTCCTGCCTTGATGCCCCAATCATATTCCCATATTCCCTCATGCTCCTCTTCTTTTCCCTGGCTGTGTCTCAGACTGTCCCAGCACTGCCCACTGTCACTAAACCTGCTGCCCTGGAGCATCCCCCTTTTCCATGGCAGTGTTACACAAATACTGGAGGCAGCAGAAGCTTTGCCAGCTGGCAGCCTGGTTTTGACTAGGGCTGGTAGAAAATCTTCAATCAAAAAATGCTGATTCAATCACACAGGAAAAACTGTGTCCAGCCAGTGGAAGTGTAATCAAAATTATCTATAGCTTTCTTCTGAGTGCTGTATTTTAATCTCAGCTGCCTAAGACATGCAAAATCTATGCCTTAAAGCCAAATGAGAAAATCAAAATTGCATCAACATCTCAGTAAGATCATTCTGAGATTTCCAAAACAAATTTCTGTCATTTGATGGGAATTTCCTCTTGGTTTAGATTAGGAAAAATGAAAGTTTGACATCCCATAATGTTTAGCAGAGCAGAAATCAGGAAGACTGACCATCTTGCTTTAATACCAGGAACCATATCTTCATCTGAGGCATGAAATTAAGTGAAACCAATGGTGCTCAATACTGAGTATTGCTGGGATCAGATCCCAGTCAAGCATCTCTGTCACAAGCTCGTTCTGAGGAACATTGAGATGAGCTCCAGCATGGCACTGGCAGCTTCATGCCATTTCAGATCAGCAGGACTGTCCCCCGTGTCCTGTTTTCATGATTTTGTCCTCATTCAGATGGATCCATCGGGGGGCGCTTTCATTTATGAGAAGATCTCAGTGATTTCTTCAAATTTATCAATATGTTACCCAAATTTCCACATGCCTTTGTTCTGAGCTGAATTACACGGCGATTTTAGTAATTCAGAGGTATTTTCAGCCGTGTTGGTACATCAGTCACGACATCCAAATATGCGGTTATTCATTATTGGCGCCTCACTTTCCTGGGAGAGGGTTTCACCCTTACACTTTACCCACCTTACACAACTCTTGTGGTTTTGGTATTCTTTGGCTGCTTATTGTCCTTGCTTGGAGAGATCTACTCTAGAGCTTCCTCTGACTCTGTAAGATTTGGTCTGCTTCAGACAATGTCTAGGTTTGTCCACATTTCCACCCCGTGGATTGTGGATGCAGCTTTGGAAATGCTTTAATGACGTTGTTCTGTACTGTGCACCTTCCTTCTCACTTGTTTTCATCTGGTTCTCTGTTGCACAGCCCAGGGTACGGTGAAAGGGCTGTGTTTGTGCTTCCACATCTCACGGGCAGGGGTGAAACCTTCAGATTAATTTTAGACGTGTTTGTGCAAAGCTGCCACGGTGGGATTTGCAGAGGTGTCTTTTGGACCAATGTGTTACACCCCAAGAAGTTTCACACCTCTTTTTTTTCACACAAACACCCCTTGTGAAGGCTGGGAAGCTTGTTTGAGGAAGCCTATCCTCCAAAAATGGACAAGGGAGAAGAGTGGACAGGTTTGTCTTACACTAGTGCAAAGCTTTATAAATGGGAACGTTTCTAACTTTAATCATCACCTAATTCTCACCTCCAGTGCCCACTACCCAAAGCAATAAAAGTTCAGGCACTCTGCACTTGACTACACAGCTGCAAGGGTTTTGGAGTGGGAGTTTTGGAGTCAAGACTGGCGAGGATAATCTCAACAGTTTCCTCCTCTGAATCACAAATGACAACCGACACATCTTCAGGTTATTGATGATGCAGAAGAGCAAATTGTAGGAGGAGAAATTTCTCATTTTGCAAGGGGACATGAGACTTGACACATCCTTGTTATCCACATTCATCATATTAGTTTGTTTACCTAATCAGTGCCTGAAACATTGTCTGCTAAAGAGAGAAATCTCCCTGAGGTTGGCCATAATTCAGAAATCTGAATTAGCAAAGGGATATTTTAAAACATCTCTGGTGTTCCTGTGTGTTGTTGATTTTTTTGTTACTACCTAAAATTCTACACTGGTAACACTCATTTTCTTGGCGGCTACTTTCCAAGCTAGGGTACAAAGACAGGAGGACAGATATTGGAAAAAATATTTTTTCCCCTGCCCAAGCATTCCTCATGTATTAAAGGAAAATTCCAGGGCTGATAACGGTGAAATTTGGCTTCAACAAATCTCTCACCCCGCCTTTGACGTGGCATTCCAGCAGGGGCATTTCAAGGAGCGAGGTTTATGGAGCCGGTCCCAGCCCCGAGCAGCAGGAGCTGAGTGTCCACTAGATGGCCACAGGCAGATGCGCGTCCGACACGGACACACCGACACGGACACACCGACACTCCTGACTGCTGGCGGAGACTGCACCACTCCAAGTGTCAGCCTGGAAACAGTTTATTGCTGCCTTTTGAAATGTAACGTCGAAGTTATTGGCGCTGTTTATGGTGACATCACTTTCTACGGCCGGTGTAAAGCGGTTATGAAGTTAAATGGGAGCAGTAAAGGTGGCACATGGGCTGCATGGCTGATCACAGGACTCATCATCCCTCTTCCTGCTAAACACTGGGAAAGAGCTTGCTGAACTCACTTTAGAAAGAGCAATTCCTGCACACAGCAGAGCAAGAGCCCTTCCTGATAACAGCTGGAGTTGTGTCCCGGGAGATACAGGATGAGCTGTGAGACAGCATTCATCCCTCTTGAGTGAAGACATGCTGCTGCATCCAAGCTTGGGCCTCCTCTAAGCTAAAAGAGTAACAGGGCACTCATTGAATTTGGGCTTGATCGGCACCCAGCAGAAATGTACACGATATTACCAGGCCACCAGTCCTGCAGGCTGGGCCTGTCTCTGAATCCTGCTCTTAAAAGCACTGCACGCGACATGTTGTAATTTATCTGACATATGCAATCAAAGCTATAAAATCTGTCTTGACCAGAAAACTCTGAGGTTTTCACCTGGCCTCATATGGCAACGTTTTTTCACTTCTTGTGAAAAGCAAAGAGATTTACAAAAGCAAAGAGCTTCACAAAAGCAGAGAGCTTCATTTTCTGCATCTCCCCCAAAGAAAAACAAGTGTGCACACGATGTGCAGGGTGAGTATGGTGACACCAGTGGTTCAGCACTCACTGAATTATTTCGTTTTGCCTTCTTTTCCCCCACTAACAGGTCCTCTAGCACAGAGGAAACCTTAGCATAGATTTTCATAAACATCCATACATAATTCACACAATGCAGGGACACACCGCATTGTCACCTTCATGCTAGAGAAGGTGAGTCAGGACAGCCAGAGGAGAAATGTCACATCCCCCTCATGATGCCTTTAAACGGGCCCTGAGATCAGACCATGGGATGGCAGCATTCCTGAGGCTGTGGAGCACTGCCTGTGCTCTGGGACTGCCCTGAATGCCAGTGTCAGCTCCACGGTGCCCTGACCTGCGTCAGTAGGCACTGAGCAAAGGGCAAAGCTGCTCTCTGACCTTCTCCAGAAAAAAAAACATAGGCACCAGAGGCTGTGCACCAAAAGAGATGGTGTCTGCAGTACCACTGGTGCCCACTGCTCCCTGAGATAAGGCTGTCCCTGCGTGGGGACAGTCTGCAAATTCCCCGAGGGGTACAGCACACGCTCACCAGTGCACGGCACCCCTGAAGCATTAGCTGGAAGAGATCGACACAAGCATGAAATTTTACAAAATGCTGTAAGGTGTAATCAGTTTCCAGCCACCAGCTTTGGTGGGCCTTCAGCACTCCTACCACGTGTCTGCTCCTGGCTCTACTTGTTCCTCAGCTCTGTGTGCCCTTAACCTTCTCTGGGTAATTCACAGCTCCATGGGTTTTCACCTGACATTTTCCAGCTGCAGAAAACTGATGGTCCAGGCAGTGGCTGCTGCTGTGCAGCTGATCCCTGCAGCCAAAACCACCGTATATAACTCACAGCAAGGTGACCAGAGACAAACAGTGCTTGGCTTGCATTCCCCTGCTGCAATTCTGCAGAGAAAGTTGCACCCACACAGAAGGGCAATGGAAAGGAGAGCAGGTTTGTGCTTCCAGAGAAGAATCAGAAGAACTTGTTGAGATCTATCAGGGTAAAAGAAAAAACACTACAGAGAGAAATAGATCCATTAAGAAATAAAGGGGAGAGTAAATTAACTGAGTGCCTAAAGTGCCTGTGTTATTGAACTGTTAGAAAAATCTCTATTCAAAGTCAGGAAAAGAGGAAAACTTTGTAATAAAGGGTCATTAAAGGAAAACATGAACGCAACCATCAGCTGTTCCCTCTGCCAGGCATCATAAGGCTGGAGAGGAATGAACTACTGAAATTGCAGGGATGACCAATTATTTTTTAAAAATCAGCTGTGAAAAAACTGCAGTGGTATCAGAAGAGAGAAAAGAAAGTTCATCATTAAGTGAAGAAGTGAATACAAGTGTTCTCAGCACAGGGATTTGGGATAGCACTTCCAGAAGAGCTAAAGCGATCGAGGAACTACAATGCCTAAACTAACTCAGAGAAGTGTTAGCCTTAAACTACAGCTGTTAAGAAAATGGGGGGATGAATGCAGGGAAGAGTTGCCACAGCCTGGCATCGTGCCTGCAGAGCCATTCCTGATTCTCTTGGCCATGATGGGGAAAGCCTTTGCCAGGCGCTCCACAGAAATGGGCTTCAGCATGTTTTGCTGCCCGCCCGTGTTTCCTCCCACAGGGAACTCATGTGACCCAACGCTTGAAGGTGTTGGATCCTTGCTGATAGTGTCTCCAAACCATGGAGAGAACAAGCTGAACCACTGTAAAGATCCCTGTTTCCCTCCCAGTGCTGTGGAGAAGCACATCAAGTCCCTTAGCCTGGAACAGCCATAAACGTCTTGCAACAACAGAGCAGTTGGCAGGAACAGGCAAGTTTGGTTTTATTTGCTTTTCTGTCCCACTTTGAAAAATGGTCAGTGGCTAAAGCATCTCACGGACTGAACACAGAGGGATAAAGCAGTACTTGGTAAAGAAAATATTCATAACTCTATACCTCCACCTCTGCACTAAAAAGACTTTTAAAACTGCACCCAACAGCCCCATGTGTAGCAGGGTAAAATCCCACAAGATAAGCAGGCAATCTGCATGGTCTAGCAACAAGCAGGAGAGTGCCCACTTCAATAAGCTGAAGTGTCATTCCTGGCCCTTCATTTCCCTTCTTTTCTCCTGCCACGTTTTCTTTCTCTGTCCAAAAGCACGTAATGTAAGACTTTTCCGACAGGAATCCCTTTGGAAAGGCTTGCCTGGGCCCCTGCTCTTGCCCATCACCCAGCCCCTCTGTTTGCAGCTCTGGTAATTAACTTGTAAACGAAGTTCTAGCACATGGGCTGAAAACAGGCCATAGATAAAGGGTAATGAAAACAATCCATTAGAAAAAGGGCCAAATTAAACAACTCTTAATTGAAAAATGGAAATGAATATGAATTTAGATCAACTAAACAAGCATGTTATTGAAGAGGCAGAAAAGTGGATGAACTCCTAACATACCAATTAAAGACATGGAGGCAGAGATGCACCATATGCCATGAGAAAAACTCATAATAATATTTTCAGTAAGCCACTAAGTTTGATTAGGTTTATTACTCTCACTTGCATACTTCCCACATTTCTAGAAGCACAGGGGAAGTTTATGACACTTATCTGGTACCACACAGTCACGGCTTGCCCCAGTGCTCAGGAATTATTGGCAAAGGTAGCCAGCTCTGGCTGCTCAACTCTATTTCAATATTAACTGCTTGCAGGGCTCTTGAAACATATATATTTTGAAATGGTTGGCTCAAACAACAGCAACACTTTCAGCTGGTCCTTCACCTTGGTAATCAACCTCCAACAACCCTAACCACTCTGGTAATTTCCTTCCAGCTACGTGGATGTGCTGTATGACAGCAGCTGGAGCCCCCTGGCAGTGGCATTCCTCTGTCCTGTGTGGGAGGGTCACCCAAAATTTTAACAAGAGCAGACAGGCCCTCACTTCTCAGAGCAATGGTGATCAGCTTAGAAAATCCAGCTCCGCCACTTTCTGCAGCACTCAGCAATGCCTTGGCAGCCATTCCAGGCACACATTCAGGAAAGGTCACCAGCTGCACGGAGCAGTCACAGCATTCCATGCTTAAACCATGGGATTCAGGCTACACCTCGGCACTCTGCAGCAAGCAGGAAAACTGGTGGGAGAGGGAGAAGCCAGGGCTGCTAAAGCTGCATAAAACTAGTTTTTCATTCAGGCTTTCTATCATGTTTCTTGAGGAGACTCTGCGGGTTCATTCCTGAGCTCACACCCAGCGCAATACAGGTTCCTCAGGCCTTGTCAAATTGTGTTCATCCTTAAACACAAAACCTTTTTGCAGAACTGAAGGAAGGTAAGCCTCTGTCCTTGCAAAATACTCTTGGAACTCGCTTCCCTCTAAATGATTACCCCTCCTGACTCCTCCATTGCTGTTCAGCTCCTAAAGGGCTTCACAGTGAAATGTGTTAATCTGATAGCTAAACCAATACTTTTTCAATTAAAGATTTAGTTGACCTTGGTTTGTTTTTAGCCAAAATTGGCCTCTTAGCTGCCTGACAAAGCTTGCTGGATGCACAGACAGTCCCCACTCTGCACACAGCACCAGCTTCTTCTTGGAATTCCTTTTGCTTATGTGAGCAATTCTATTTGTCCCAAAATTTGTCATCCAATAATTACCATACAATCTTTTAACAACAAGAACTGACAAATTTTAGCAGTTTTATTACCTTTTAAAATTGATTACTTCCCTTAAAAGGTGACTCTAATGTCCCTACAATAGCTGTCAGGCTCTTATTTTTTTAAAATACTGATTAATCAATTTGTTTGATCAGTAGGAGACATACTTGGAGGACAAACATACAATCATTTCAATAATCCCCAAACCAAACTGTTACTGAACTGTAATATTGTAACTACTCAGTTTAAAGTTTGGAGCTGTTACATATTAATAAATTCAATGGGGATAACTTATCTAAAATCTACACATTACACTTGAGAGATTTGTTATGGGAAACAGCGATTTAAGTCAGATGTTGCAGTATTTGTCAGCCTCAGGACATTTTTAATACTTCAAAATGTTTATTAAGGATATACTTCCCCACAGGAATCTACTTACCTCTCTTGGATTTTACAAAACAGTCTGGGTTTATTCCAATACTGCCACTTCAACTCCTATGAATATTCTTTCAAATATATTGATTAATGTGGTCTTTTTTTCAAGTATCTTGCAAAATGGCCACAGTGACATCTGATCTGACTTGTGCATAGTATCTCACTATGAAAAAAATCATTTTCCTACGCCACCCAATGGGAGGATGCTCATTTTCCTTCCAGGAGCAGCCAGCTCAGCGTGGGAGTGAGACACACGCAGTGTGTGTCTGCCTAAGAAAAAAAATACACTTTCATCTTCTCTTTAAATGCAGGGTTTGAATTTTTTTTTTTCCTGGATTCAATGTTCTCTTAAACCAGTAACTTTCTTGGCCTCTGATGGCTGTTTGTAGTGTTCTGCTGGAGGCTTTACCTGCAAACAGTTCCTATACATCATTCTTTCAATTGCCCTCTTTGAATTTCACTTTCACATCAAATTTCACAGGTGATTTGCTTTCTCTTTGACTAATACCTCCTGAGAAACAATTCCATGAATGAAAATAAGGGGTAGATATCAGTGTTAGGTGAGGATCCAATGGGAAAGCACATGAAATGCTGTAGAAGTCCAGAACGTGTGATGCTCACAGCAATATTAGAGAACACTTTCATTAATGACCTACAAGAGGGAGAGAGCATTCCTGAAAGGTGAGAGGAACCACAAGCTACGATGAAATTGCAAAACTACAGAGCTCCCTCAGGCAGCTGGAAACTCATGCAAGGAAAAAAATGCAGCGATGCGAAATTATAAATATTATGAAAATGGGAGTAAAAGTTCATTGTGAGCTGTCTCTTCCAAGGGGCATTAAATGATCCTAAGAGATTCCAAGCAAGATTTACTGCACTCGGGCAGTTCTGCTGCAGAACTAAGAGCCATGGGATATTAAGATATTTATTTACATGTATTCAGAATTCCAGGAGGCTGAAAAAAGTACTCAGTATCACCAGAGAGCTGCTCTGTGTAGCATCCACCTCTTGCCCCTGTCAGAGCTGGTAGGGCTCTTATTACGCTTGTTAGCCAAAGTTAACAAAATTCCACAGAACACTGAAGGGAAAATCCTGAGTATAAAATAAAATCTGTCCAAAAGATGTTTGAAGTGGCTGAATGAGATAAACAGAAATAAATAAGGAGGCGAGCAGACCAGTGCTAACCCAAGGCTGTTTCTGCAAGGGAGCACAAGTCCAGCTGAACCGGTGTGAACAGTGTAAGAACAGCCACGGAATTAAGAGATGAGCATGTGATTTACAAAGGATAGTTTAAGGAAAGATCTTCCCGTCTTGCTGAAGCAAGGATGAAAACCAAAAGTGACAGCCAGGAGAAGAAATGTCTTAGATTTATTTCAAAAGCGTGAACTTGATAATCAGGGGGGAAGAATTAGGCTCGTAACAAAAAGGAAGGAATATGAGGTAAAATATCAAGAAGTATGATCAAAGTTGGGAATCCCTTTGCCATGGCTTGTCACACACAAAAAATATGGACAAGGAAATTTCATAGAACGTGTGGTAAGGGACAATCAGCTGCCGACCTATTGGAAAGAACAGCGGTGCTCAGGATTTCTGTGTGAGCCTGATGCTCTCAGCTCTGGCCAGAGGAAACGAGGCTCTGAAATTCAGCACACACTGCGCCACTAGATGAACCTCCTCCTTGAAAAGGTCTTTTATGGGGAATCAAAGCACCTTTTCTCCAGCCCAGCACCAAATGGTGGCTGTAGGCAACAATAAACTCCCGACAGTCTCTCTTCTCTTGACCTGATGTCCTACAGGATCACAAGTGGAGAAGCGACCGTCCATCCATTTCACTCTTTCTAAAGGCAAAGCAGCAGAGCTTGTTTCTCAGAGCACGATCCTAATGCGTCAGGTGGGATTTGAGATGATGGGCCATGATTTCTGAAGCCTGGTGGAAATCCTGTTAGCAGACAGGTTATCTACAAGTCCTGCCAGGGCAATGGGATAAGGAGCACGAGTTGCTTTTATAACAATGTCATTTTTGATTGAGCACAAGAATAAGGGTGGCGAGGGGGGCTCAGGACAGAGGGAAAAAAAGCTACACTTTTGTTTTGGAGGATCTTCCTGTCCCTGCACGGGATCGTACCTCAGCAGCTTCCAGCATTGGTGTTATCCTGCTCTGAGCTGCATTCCAAACCCACAGGGAGCAGCCTCCTGGGCCATCTCCTCAGCTAAGAGAGAGCAGAAGCTCAGGACGCAGCTTGGTGGGTGCTGGGCATGCATGAGGGATGAACAGAGAGGGGAACCAGGGAAACCAGGACCCTCCCAACACTGCCTGGCACACTGGACAACGTCTCTTGTAGAAACTGTGTGCACCAGTCACAGAGGCAGCCACTGCCACTGTGTGGAGAGCCAGGACAGGTTAACTTCCAGCCAGACCAGAGCTCCACCTGCTCAAGGCTTGGCCTTTACAGTCCTGTAAATCCTTGTGCAGAAACCTGACAGGAGCAGGCCATGGGGCAAAGTGGGGCAGCAGAAGCTGCTGGAGCCCAGCCTTGTGAACATCACGTTAACTCTGTCCAGTGTGCCTCCCACACTGAGAACAGCAGCTGTGAATTCTTCTCCAGCTTTCTGGCTGCAGTGCAATCCAAAGGCTGGTCCTGGCCCAGCCCTGAAACTCAGGCTGCTCCTTCCTGCTGGAGGATTCACCACACAGCAGTGATATTCCACACCACCTTGTTCTACCTCCTCATCGCAGCACGACAGGACTGACATGCAGCTAAAACCTCCATGTCAAAAGCTGTTAACTTAATAAAAAATTAACAGATTAACAAAAAACTATCCCTAGAAACTTTGAGAGAAACTTCACTTGAGGAGGCAAATACAGCCCAAGTGAGACGTGGTGCAAGCCTCTCCACGGGACTCACCGTCATTCCCACACTGCATCCTCCCCACAGCTGTGCGAGCTGCCCACGCCATCCCTGTGCATCCTTCTGCGGCCAAAGGAGCAGAGATGAGCTCTGTCCCTTCAGCAATGCCCATCCAGACATGGAGGCTCCCTTCTTGCTTTTACCAGCACCTTGAAACGCTGTCGTCTTTTTTTGCACGTCCCTCTCTGATTTAGGATTCCCTCTGTTACACACCCCCCAAATCTCTGGTACAGCACACCCCGCACAGCGCACGTCGACACACAAACACCAAGTGAAAATCTGCGAAGAGTATCTGATCTGTCTGCCTACCCACCAAAAGTGGGAGAGTGGAAGTTTATTCAGGAAAATGTCAGCCTTCCCATGCCGCTGCCTTTTCTTCACAGAGGGATGAACGTGGCTGAGAGCAGCACAATAAGGGAGTCCAAGAGATTTGATTACCTGTATCCTGTCTTCTGGCAACTCTGTTTTCATGGCCAACATCTCTCTAGCGTATACGTCGGGGTAGTGGGCCTCATTGAAGGCCTTTTCCAGCTCCTCCAGTTGATAGGATGTGAAGATTGTCCTGAGGGGAGTAAAACTCTTTGATCAAAACACAAGAAGCAGCAAAGATGATGAAGAGTCAGAGAAATGGACACTGAAAACAGTGAAACCTGGGTAACCGGCTAATACATAGCTTCCCCCCACCTCCTGTTTTTCTGTGCACAGAAGGTCAAGTGCCAGGGTGAGAGGAGAACCAGAAAATGCCAGAAGATAGCATTTTTAACAGTTACAAATCACCTTCCCTTTCAGGGACTTGCCTCTGGAGACGGTGCCTCCCCAGCAGCAAGCGCCCGCAGTGATGGCAGCTGATCTTGGACTCTGCTGCCTCTTGTGAGGATCATCACACTGAGATGAAGCAGCCTCTCCTCAGCACCCCATCTGGGTGCTGGTCCTTGGCCTCTTCAGTCTCTGTGAGCAAACAATCCTTCACCTTGAGACTCAGTCTTTGGATGAATTTTCCAAATGTTTTCTCCAGCCTAACCCAGCACTTTTCAGCAGTTCTTGCCCAGGAGAGTCAGGACCAGCTCCCTTCCTCTGCCTTCACCCTGGCTGCTTCCACGCCAATATCCCGTGTGCTGCTCCCTGCCGGTTTGCATTACCCCACTATCCTTCAGAAATCCTCCTGGGCAGGCAGCAGCCCAGCCCGCCTCCGCGCAGCCAGTTCTCAGTTTGGGACAACCAAATTTAAAAATCAGCAGCTGGAAAGCCGAGACAGATGAAAGCCCTTCTCTAGCAGATGCATGAGAAGTCTCGGACCACTTCCACTCCCTGAGGGTTAAAACTCCCACCTTTCAATCTCTACATTACAGAAAGCACAATTTTTGATAAAACCCAACAATACTGTGATGGTAAAAAACCCCCGAACAACAAATGAAAAGACCCCAACCGAATAAAAATGAAAACAAAAACAAAACAAAGAAAAAGCAACAAAAAAGCCAAAGAAAACAAAAAAACCTCAACCAAAAAAAAAAAACCAAACCAAAATAAAGCAACCCTCAATCCAACAACGAATTGCAATCCTTGTGCAAAGTAAATGTATAAATTTACCATCAATCTAGGAAACGTGTATCTCCCAGAAGGAAAGAGGAAATAGACTCTTTTTCTAAAATACACCCAAATTTCAGAAAAGCCTTTCAGTTCCAGAGGGGATAAACAGAAAATGTCAGAAATATCCTCCTCTATGCAGAATGGAAAGGATTCCACCAGATCGATAACATTACTAACAAAAGCAGCATGCAAATGCAGGGGACCTGCCTGCAATCAGACCCTTCTTTACATTCACGCTATAATCCGTTCTCTTCTCGAACAGTTTTTCTTCAACTCTGACAAATCTGTGAACTCTAGGGACAGCAGAGGCACACTGAATTGCGTATTTTCTCTCTCTGGGACCACGGGAAAAATTATTCCAATTTTGATCCAGTTTAGATTTCAGGCATTCCCCTCCATCTTCCTCCGACAGGAGCGCGGAAGCCTGTCCCGGCTCACCGGCGGGAGGGTTTTGCTGACATTCAGCTGAAGTTTTCCCTTTTTAGCTCACGCCCGGGTAGTCCCTGTCCCTTGTGCAATTCACAATCCGCTGCCCCTTTCGGTGTTTCTATCCTGCAGCAATTTGCAGGCTACTGGCCACTCATCCTCCAGCCCTTCCTTGGTACGATTAGAGGTCTTCACTGTTTAGTACAGAATATACAACTACAGCCAAATGTTGCATGTCTGTTTCTGTCTAGAACTGAAAACAAAACAAATCTGAATTTCGTTTCCTATCTCTCATCCAGATCGGGACCTGTACACCAGGTCCCAGCTGTGTTATCACCCAGCCCTGTCTGGGGCGTCAGGAAAATGAACTCGTACTCACTCCAGAGCACCCAAACTGGGAACATTTGCCTGGGGAGGGGGCCCGGGTTTGGCAACGAGCCCTCCAGACCGAGCCTCCTGTTGCACAAACACCAGGATGTCTCCTGGGATAGTCGGTCTCTTTCCACCCCGCATCCTGCTAAGCTTTCACTGGAGCGCCTTTTAATCCACCTTTCTTGCATCGTGGCAGGATTGATTTAATTATTCCTAAATCACCCTCAGTGGATGGTGTTTGGCCTTCCTTTGTCCTGGCGCTCCGGCCACAGCAATGTCAGAGCCCAGCACGGGATTTTTCGTTCTGTTTATAAAGTGCAAACAAACCAACTCCATTTTAACTGCGGGAGAAGTCAGGCAAAGTCTATTACCCTGACTGTGCTCATAGGAAATCAAATCCCAAAGTGGATCTTCGTTTCCTTAAACAGTTTCCCAGCTTTCTTCAGTTTTTTGGGGGGCTGTCTCTGGTTCCCAGCAATTTAATCTATTGACAAAATAATTTTTTTTACGTAATAAAATTATAAAATTATTGATAGGAATTCTGTCCTGCTGACAGCCGGTATTAAGGTTGCTGTATGTGGAGCTGGAAACGGCTTTTATTATTTCTGAAAGGTTGATGATTTTCCCTTCCAAACACCAGTGATCCGCATTCCACCGCGGCTCATGGGCTGCTCAGGACTGCGATTTGGGATATCCGGATCCGCAGTCAGAAGAAAATAAATAAAATTACACCTGCGGTCGAATCCCCTACTCCCTATAGGCACGTCCCCATATCCGATTTATTTTGGACGGGGAGAAAGAATAAAGGGAAGGACCCACTGGAGAAGCCGCAGGGCGCCGGGGCGCTCCGGCGGCCGCTGCCGGGGAGAATATTTAGCTCCAGGCCGGAGCGGGTCGTCCCCGCCGGGGCTGCGGGGTTCGCCGGTGGCCGGTTCCCTGGGGACTGGGGCGACGGGAGCGGGCGGGGTGGCCGCGGCTGTCTTACCTGTGCCGCCGCTTCTTTCGTTTCTTGCTCTGATTTAGGGAGGATTTGGACATTTTTCGGTCGCTGGAGGAGACATCCTCGGAATCTGCGGAAAAACAGGCAGCGGCTGTGGGCTGGGGCCGGCTCCCCGGCAGAGTCCTCCCGGGCAGGGCCAGGCCCGCCGGCTCCGCTCCCTCCGCCGGCTCCGGCCGAAGATTTCGTTGCGGTCGCGCCGCGGACGGGGCCCGACGCCGGCCGCTCCCTCCAGCGCGGCCCCAGCGCCGCTCCCGATCCGGTGCGGGCAGCTCGGGGCGATCCGCCCCAGCCACGGAAGGCTCCTGGCCGGGACCGGGCTCTCGCTCTCGCCTCTCACCCCCGGAGTCGTTTGCTGAGGCTGCTGTCGCCTCGCTGCTAAAACGCAGAGCCCGGCGAGCTCAACCAAATCGTAGGAAAACGGGAAAGCTGCAGCCCCCTCTCCGCGGCCGGGCAACCGCGACCGCCTGCCCCAGCCCGGGGATCCCGGACCGCGCCGCAGAAACACCGGAGCGGGGAGGGAGAAATCGAGATTTATGGAGCTACCAGCGAAAACAAGCCCCGGGAGGAGCTGGTGCCTATCCGCGGCTCCCGGGGGTGCCACGGCCCGGGGGGGCTCAGGGCAGGACGCCGCCGCCTTTGCCCCGAAGGAACAACCGGGGGACGGATCGGGGACCCGTATTTCGATGGGCGCTCCGGTCCCACTCCTCCGCCACCTGCCCGGCCCCGGCCCCGTGCTGCTCGGCGGGCCGTGCTGCGGGCGGGGGCCCGGGACGGGCGCCGAAGCCGGAGGGATACCGGGGATCCCCCCCGGAGCCGGGGTCCGGCGCTGCTGCCTGCCGCTCTGGCGGGACCCGAAGCGGCCGCGGAACGGGGCCCGCAGGCGGAGTCGCGGGAGGCTGCTGCCGTCTAGGAAGAGGATGCCGAAAGACCCCCGATTGTCCGGCAACGACACGGGGTGGCGGGGGCCGCTCCGACGGGGCTCTGCGCATCCCCAGGCCGGGCGCCCGGGGCCGCGCCATCAGACCGCGGCCGCAGCCCCGGGCGGGGGAAAATACGGTCCCGCCCGCCCTTCTCCTCATTCTCGGGATCGAAACGAAATCTCCCTTCCGCCGCCGAGCAAGTGGCCTCCCGCCGGGACACCGGGTGCGGGCGGCCGCTGGGTGCGGGCGGCGGCGCTGGCGGGGCGCGGCGGGTCCCCGGGGGCCGGGGACGTGCCTACCTGAGCTGGCCGTCTGGCTGCTGTCCAGCTGCCCGGGGGCCCGGGCCAGGGGCTGCAGGTGGACGCTCTGGGGGTCGGAGAGCACCTCCAGGAAGGTGGGCTGGGTGTAAAAGCCGGGGATGCCGCTGGCCCCCAGCAGCCCCATGCCCACGCCGCCCACCCCGGCGGGACTGAGGACGGAGCGGGCCGCCAGCAGGTGCC
>VXBU01017397.1:1603932-1678848 GCA_013400315.1 Bombycilla garrulus
CCCCCTCCGCCCGCGGGGCCTGGCACCGGGCGAGCGGCCGAACACGCAGCCGCCCGGATTAGCAGCATTAGCAGCCAGCGCCGAGCAACAATTAATCATTTGCTGGTAAATACAAGCGGGAGCCTCCCCCGGCTGGCGGGGAGGGAAGCGGAGAAGGGGGTGGCCGCCCCGGCCTGCAATAGAGCAGTGAGGAAAGGAAAGGAAAGGGAAGGGATGGAGACGCCCGCGGACCTTGTGGCCTCGGGACGGGAGATCAGAGCAGGCAACTTTCCTCCCGCTAATGCCGCTAATTACAGGCGGCAGCTCGGCCGCGGAGGGCTAGCAGGCACCGGGACCCCCGGTTCCCCGGGGCCGCCCCGTGTAGCCGGGCTCTGGCCGCTCCGGGTCGGCGCCTTCCCGTGGGGACAGCGCCGGCCGAGCCCGCCATGGCCGCACGGCTCCAGACCCACACGGCTCCAGGGGGCCTACAGGACTATCGGGGGCTCACACGGCTCCGGGGTGCCCACGGGGCTCCGGGGTGCCCACACGGCTCCGGGGTGCCCACACGGCTCCGGGGTGCCCACACGGCTCCGGGGTGCCCACACGGCTCCGAGGGCCCGCTTCGCACGGCGGGGCATGCGGTGCCCAAATCCACGGCCCCAGTAATCCCGGAGGATGGGTGCTGGATGGGGAATGTCGCTTGGAGTGTGACTCGGTTTGCGGGAGAAGGAAGAAGAGAGCTGTGTGGAGGCAGCCGCTGTCACAGGGCGTTTGGGTGCCGGGCTAGCACTTCGCTTGGCACCCGTCACTTTCTTGGTAAAAAATTAGCTTGAGGTGGAATCGGAATTACACTTGTTAAATGAATTAAAAGCTGACTAATTAGTGGTTCTGACAAATTCGCTCGGGAATCATCCACTGCCAGAGAAATTTTGAAGATGTGTTGTCTAGAGATCAGTTCTTGGTCCATACCGTGCAATATCTTAGTGGTGACTCAGAAGAAAATACGAAATCAATGCCGGTAATCATTTCTACTAGACATAAAAATTGGTGGAGTGATAAATAATGATGGGAGTAGGTCAGTTATACTGAGCAATCTGGATCACTTGGCAGGNCAGCTCCGTGGTGCCCACACAGCTCCGTGGTGCCCACACGGCTCCGTGGTGCCCACACAGCTCCGGGGTGCCCACACGGCTCCGGGCCCACACGGCTCCGAGGGCCCGCTTCGCACGGCGGGGCATGCGGTGCCCAAATCCACGGCCCCAGTAATCCCGGAGGATGGGTGCTGGATGGGGAATGTCGCTTGGAGTGTGACTCGGTTTGCGGGAGAAGGAAGAAGAGAGCTGTGTGGAGGCAGCCGCTGTCACAGGGCGTTTGGGTGCCGGGCTAGCACTTCGCTTGGCACCCGTCACTTTCTTGGTAAAAAATTAGCTTGAGGTGGAATCGGAATTACACTTGTTAAATGAATTAAAAGCTGACTAATTAGTGGTTCTGACAAATTCGCTCGGGAATCATCCACTGCCAGAGAAATTTTGAAGATGTGTTGTCTAGAGATCAGTTCTTGGTCCATACCGTGCAATATCTTAGTGGTGACTCAGAAGAAAATACGAAATCAATGCCGGTAATCATTTCTACTAGACATAAAAATTGGTGGAGTGATAAATAATGATGGGAGTAGGTCAGTTATACTGAGCAATCTGGATCACTTGGCAGGCTCTGCTCATTTGAACAATATGTGATTTTAATATAGCCAAATGCAAGACTATATATCTCAGAACAGAAAATGAAGGTCACAGGCTGCTGTCATGGGAAGCAGTGGCTCTGAGGAGAATGGAGGAGATGTGACAGATAATAAAAACTAAGCGTGGATTTTTTGGTGTAATCTGCTCTATCAGAGCTGTGCCATTTCTGGATCTATCATCAAGAAAATGTTATCTAGCAGGATGAGGGTAGGCTTGGCATCTCAAGACTATAATAGATTCACACTATGTCTACTTCTGGTGTCTACATTTTCAATTAAAAAACCCACCAAAGAACTGGAAATTATTCAGATAAGAACTTCATGAACAACCCATGAGTTAGCAGAGACACTTTGAGAGGATGGAAGATTCATTAATTTATTAGCAAATGCATAACAGGATTTAGCACTAGAAGGTCAAGCTAACTAGTTCATAATTAATTTAATTAAATATAAGTATTAATATAAGGTCTGATTTTTTTTCACAGTGAGGATAATTAGTAGAGTAGGCAAGACATTTTTAAAACAGCTTCTTGTTGAAAAGAAACTTCTTTGGATGGAAGTGTTTGGGCTTTTGACAGAAAAATATGTAGCTGCTTACAGAAATCTCTAGAGCAATATATTTTGAAACAGTTTGTTTTACAAAATTGTTCTGAAATGTATTTTCTGATGTTAATTTATGCATTTTCATTTTATATTATTCTACTACTATCACATTATAGCGTGAAAAATAATTTAAATCTATTTTCATTTTAATTTTCAAACTGTTAAGTACATTTGCTACATAGTACTGAGTAAATACTAAATTAATGGAAAATCCTTGTGTTATAACACAGCAGAGAATCTGCCAAAAGTGGGAAGTATTTCATGTGCCATGAAATTTCGATGACCTTAATGATTTTAAAGTGTAAAATAGGAATCACCATCTCCATTGTCAATCACAGTGTCTGTTTACTGCAGGCATTGTTTGCTGTCAGCTGTTGCTGATGACCTGTAGGACTAGTTAAAAAAAAGAATCAATTGCAAAACCAGCATTTTAAAATTACAGCATTAATTCTCCATGGAGAGAAATGCTTTAAAATGCTAGAATTTCCAGTATGAGAGAACCTGATTTTCAGCCATTTCTAACATTCCAGCATTAAAACTGTTTAACTGAGGAATGGTTTTTCCCACTTAGATCTTCTAAAATCCATGCTCCAGCACAGACAAACCTTGCAGTCTGTCCACATTCAGTGTGGTTTTGGATCCAGGTTGCTCTCCAGTCGCCTCAATTGCTGCTCTCTGTGTGGCACAGGGGTCACAGGAGGCTCAGGATTGTAAAGATGATGTGGTTTGAGCCCCCACTTCTGACACCCTCCAGCTGCTAGTGAGTCCTCGCTCCAGAGAAGAGCTAAACCAAAGAAATCGCCCCAAACATCTACAATGGAGGCACCAAGTCTTCAGTATCACTGTTTTTAGTGCCTCTCAGTGTGCCCTAATGAATTAATAACCTGCAGGGCAGTTAGAGCCATGAAATGTCTAAAAAAATTCCATGGAGCCACCACTGAATGCAGCCATGGGGAATTGGGGAAGGGAGGGACTCAAAAGGTTCCCCTATCTGCGCAGCTTTAGTTGGAGCTAAGCAGGTGACATTCCAAGCCGGGAGCTGGACTGTGGTGATCCCTGTCGGTCCCTTGCAGCTCAGGGTTGTGACTCTGTGAAGCTGGGGCTGCGTGGATGCTCAGTGTGATCACGGTGCCACCCTTGGCTCCCACAGCAAGCAGGAGCGCTGTGCTCTGGCTGCCCAGGCAGCTGCCAGCAGGTGTCACTTACACCGCTTTGGTTTGAACCGCTGGAGTTCCGGCATCCCTTTGCTTCCCCCTCGGTGGGGCAAGGGAAAGAGGAGGCAGAATGAGCCCGGGGTGCCCTTTGTTTCCTTGGAGTGTGCATTAGCAGCTGGGATTCTCATGTGTATCCCAGCTTTGGGTTGCTCGGGATAGTTCTGTTGCTGATGAGCACTCCTGGGTCTCTTTCTCATCTCGCATCCTTGCATGTCCTCCAGTGTGCTCCCATTTTGTCCTGTTCTTGCAAAACAACCTCTGTTTAGCAGCACATCTTCTCTGCCTTCATCCTTGTGTGGAGCTCAGCCCCCCACCTTCAGATCGGCGAGGCTTCCTGAAAATGCCACAGCCTCACTCCACGGTTTACAGTTTGAACTTTGATGACTTTAAAGAGCATTTTGACAGTCTGGGATGAGAGGAGCCTCTATCACTGCTGCTGCTTGTGTGTGGTACAGCACGGGCAAAGCTGGCTCTCAGCCACTGCCAGGGGTTTGGTTTGCCTGGCAGAGGTGGAGCCCAGGGAAATGAGATGGGAATGTTTGTTAGATGGGAATGTTTGCTAGATGGGAATAGGTTAAAGAGATAAGGAAGCACTCAGAACTGAACTAAGGTGTTCACAGGCCCTGGAAAGAAAGCAGTGCTTGCTGCCCAGGGATGAGGCTGGCTGAGCCAATGGCACAGGGTGGTGCCACTGCCCCTCATGGGTGACACGCAGGAGCATCACCTGCAGGAGATCCTGCAGAAGTCTCTTGGCTTTGGTGTCCTAAACCCACTGTGGTGTGATGAGTTATGGGAGGACTGGACTGCAGTGCTCCTGGTCCCTCTGCTCATGCCATGGCACTGCCCTTTGTTTTCAGACTCCTAACAAAACCTGGACTAAAAAATGAAATTAACATTGCAATTTGTTCTTAGATTTGTTGTAAATGCACATCCTTTTCCTGAAGGTCTCCATAACAATCATCAAGAAAACCAGCTTCAGGCTAAGGCTGCTCTAGAGGATAATGAAGTCTAGAAAACCAATGCAAAAACCCTGCTGGAAACAATGCAAAAAGAGGGAGAATAAAAAGGTAACGTGTATTAAGGGCTTGATCATGCTTCCAGTTGACACATCCTAACATAAATGTAAAGCTGGGAAAATTAACAATAAAGAAACATTTCAGTAATCCCTTTAACTTCGAATCTCTGCAACAGAAATACAAAAATGCAAAATGTTTTCCTGTGGGCTTTAGAGATGGACGTATAAAACAGAACAAACTGCTTTTCTCAAACTGGAAATCATTAATCTACCTTCAGTAACTATAGCTCATCTTGCATTAACCTAGGGGACAGATTTTCTACCTCTCCTCACATTATCATATTGAATAATACTCATAGAAGCCAATTGAACTACTTGTGAGTAAAATGTTACTCAAAAAAGACCAAGACTATCAAAGCCAAATCATATGTAAATAATATCCTTCAAAGTCTGCTGAACACATCTTCTAGCCACAGAGCGATAACGTTTTAATTAGCAAAATATGAAAATGCTCACTGCAAAAGCCCAGGAGTCCAAAGTTTTTGAATTAAGTCCATAAAAAATAAATACATTAGGTTGAAAATTGTAGAAGGCTTTAAATAATGTATTTTACTTTTTTTAGGGTTTTTTTCTGCATTAAAGTGGCTCCAGTTGGTGTTGTCAAACCTTTTGCACCAGCAGTGCTTTTTAATAAAAGCTGAAGTTTTCTTGTACTCTCTTGATTCTTAGAGGTCTTTGTGAAAAGCACAAATACAGTGAGATGCAAGGCAGCATTGTAACATTTGGCAACAACACAGAAATTACAGTTAATGAAGAATTTTAGTTGCAGTGACCTGTAAATGAGACATCTTACCTTAATTAGCTCTTGATCATCTTCCTTTGGAACTGGCGGTCCATTCTGGAGTTACCAACTAGACAGGGAATAAATATTGTGTGCTTCCAGCACTTGCACAAACTACCTCACCAGAATAAACCTTCATAAATATTTTTGAAGGTCAGGGTAGTGTTTCCACAAAAAATACAAGAGAATTTACCCAAACTGCATGTTACTGGAATGACAAAGTAAATCTTCACATTTTCATTTGTGCTAATGAAAAGGGTTGAATGACTGGCTATTCAAAACTTTACACATTTTGTAGTGATTAATTTCTACTGCTTTTGAAATGGTTGGGGGGTTTTGATGCTTACATTTTCAAAATTTATTTTGGGAAACATTTGCTGGTTCTTGGTGAAGCTGTACCTTGAATTACATCCTTTATGTCTACAAATACTCTTCTATTTTGAAGAAATAAAGGGTGCATTAAAGGGTAAAATAACTACAAATAACTACAGTGTCATCAGTGAGCTCATGAAAATTGTCTGTGTAGGTTTGCTCTCTTAGACCTTCAGTCTCTCTGATTTCTGTTCCACCTTGGTAGAGCCAACCAGCTGCAGATGGCTTAGTGCTTAGAAGAGGCAAAAAGTGCTGCTGTGAGCACTGCTCTTAAGGGTGATGTATGAAGGGAGAGCAGAGCTTTTAATTCAGAAAGATTGCATACACAATAGCAAGCCAAGACATTGGAGGTTTTAAATATCTGGTATCTTAGGACAGGGAGGTGAGTCTATGACAGTGAATGTATCTGTTTTCAGCTTCATTTTCTTGTAAGAGTGTGTCTGTAAGCAATATCCCTAATCATCACTATCCGTGTCTGACAAGCCCCATGTTGAACTAGTGGGGAAATTTGACTTAGGCTGTTACTGGCTGATCATTTCCAAATCATGTTATGAAATTACCTGAAGTAAATTGTCCACTAACATCAGCAAATTATTCTTTTTTTTTCTTGTTCTAATTTACAAGATGAATGAAAATAAACTAATAACAGGTTTTAGTTACTCAGCTTCATGCCATTGCAAATCACAGTGAGTGGTGGAGAAGTTCCAGCTGAGGTAGGTGGGTGGCAGCTGGGAGGGAGGGAGCTCTGTTAGACAGGGTGGGAGATCCCCATGGAGCATTCAGATAACAAGGTGCTGTGTTTTTCTCTTCAGTTTTTTCTGCCTCCAATACTCAGTGTGGCACTATCTCAACTATACACACTGTGCTAAGTGTGGCTCTGGGGTATTTCAGCTGTGTGCTTGGGAGAGGAGGAAATATCACGGGAAAAAAATCCATGGCAAGTTTCCTGCCAAAGTCTGGGTGCTCTTTTTCAGAAGAGACACCACAGGGGCTCAGGAACTTGCTGCTGGTTCTTTCTGCTGCAAGAGCAGGAGCAGAACCTCTGTGCTGCTTAAGACTTTAAAACATCCAGGGCAGTGTAGAAATTGCTCTGCATGACTCCAAAAGACAAGAAGAGGGAAAACCTTTAAAGAGCCTTTGCCTTACGAACCTGGGGAAAAAGCGGTGATTCCAGAAATGTTTAACAGAAAAGTGAGAGTATAAAGACACCATCATTAACATGGCTGGAAAGACAGGATGTTAATGCAGCTGAAAGCTCTTGCTGCTTGGATCTGCCAGGACATCCCCAGCTACACGGGTGTGTCAGCAGCCGGAGGGGCTTTGACTCTGTTGACGTAGGTAGTTATAATCAGGAGGAGAAAGTGCAGACAAGGCACGGGAGGGATGGAGACCAAGAAACAAAAAAGAAAGAGGGGGGAGAGAGAGAGGAAGGAAAGGACAGAGGGAAAAGGGAAAAGGAGAAAGAGAGAAAATGTGGGGGGAGAAGAAGAGAAATGGGAAGGAGAGCAAGCGAGACTGTATTTCTATAATTACTGTGGATTGGCTCGGATTAAGGGCAACTAGCTATCTCTTGGTTTTTGCTTTTTATGTAACAACTAATCTCCTTCTAATCAGTTATTATTAAATTATATTCCATTTTTAATTCATTCACAGATCATTGGTGGCACAATTTGGACATCTGGACAGATAATTGAATAGAGATAATTTATGTAAATGAGGAACAGTTGTGTACAAAGGTGGGGGAGGGGAGACTTCAGCTCCCAAGGCCAGTGACCTAATGAGGACTCTCCAAAAGCTGCCCTTGCTTCCTGGGAGGACTCAGGTGTGAGGGAGGATGCTAGGAATATTTGGGTATTGTGTGCTGGATATTAACACACGTACAAGAGGCCGTGAAGCCTGAGCTGTCTCACTTTACCTGAGGGACCAACCTGTACTGAACATCACTTCTCTGAAGGCTGAAAACAGTGGCCAAATCAGCACCTGGAGGTGCCCTTTGCCTCCCAGGGAGAGGTTGTTTCTAACTCAGATCTCTTCATGATTTACAGCCTGATACCCCAGAGGTGCACTGACCTGATCATAGGGTGGAGGCAGCAGTGAAGGAGCTACTCCAATGCATAACACCAGCTGTCTGCCAAGCCCAGTACCTTGTGCAGGCCTGACTGGAACCCTGGAGGCTATTTCTGACTCCTCCAAAATGCCTCCCTGCTCTTTGATAGACGTGCTCTAATCTTCTACTGCTTATCCCAAACTCTGAATTTTGGAATCAGGAAGAACTTATGTGCAGGTAGACTTCACAGAGAGGTTCCACGATCAAAGGCAGTAACCGTGTACCACAGAGGAACTGGACTAAAGCATTGTGGTAGCAGAAACATGAAAAAACAGCCCCAAAACTCTGGTTTATTGTCAGCTTACGGGAACTGTCAGAATGAGCAAGTGCAGAAATGGAGTCAAATACTGTCCAGAGAGAGAACACAATGTGGCAGTGGGATACATCAGAGCCAGCATGAATACCTGCAGGGTAGGGAGTCTGCTGTGGGCATATTCCCATAGCAGCCGGAGGACTCTGATCAGTAGGCTCAGTAGAGCCAAGGACATGGTTTATCTTACCTTGATACAGGTAAAATAAACTGGATTAGGGGGAATTGCATTTCCATTGACTTTATTGATGAGATAGATGCTGACTAGAGAAGTAGCCCAGGACTAGCTCAGGTGGATGGATCTCACTATAAGGGAAGAGAGGCATTCCTCTGCCTCAGAACAAGGGAAGATTAAAATGAAGATCTTGTTCTGGGCTGTGGTTATATTACTTTTCGACAATATTTGGATGCCACAGACCTAGGTGCTGAAGAAAGAAGCATGGTAAATAAATTTAACTTCCAAAAGGGGAAAGAATGCTAAACTCAATTGCTATAGCAAAAATCTGATTTCCATCACTCTATCATAGAGGAGGAATTTTGCTATGCATACTGAATTGTCTTAGTATTATGCAATTGTTGGAAGAAGGGAACACCACAGATGCATTCAGTGTGTGGGAAGACTACTCACAAGATTTGTTTGTCAGAATAAATTCAGGTCAAATTGCCAAGAATACAATGCAAGTGAAATTAAACTGTTTCAAGTGACCTTCTTGCCCAGTGTCAGAAATACACTGGGCTTTGTTCAGCTCTGCAGGGATTTTTTTGTTGATTTTAAAAAATTCCCTTTTCAGGTTGGTTCTTGAAGCTCTAATAAGCAAAATGTGAAATTGCCACTGGAAGAATTATTGTAAATTTTTCAGATAGAAGCTATCAGTGATAATGAGAATGCAGCCATATGACTGACTGCAACCACAAGGCTGGAACAGAAGTTCTCAGCAAGGAGGGTTTAAATCAGCCCTTCTTCAAGTCTTCATAACCAGTGAAGAAAGCTGACCAAGGTGTTCATTAATGCCATTTGCAGGATACTGAGCTGGGAGAATTTGTGTCCTTGAGCAGAAGAAACCCAGAGTGCCGCAGGATGGAGAACATGGGTCGAGTCAACTCAGCAAGCTGTTAAAAGGAAAAATCCCAGAGCCAAAAAATTGTGCCTCAGAGATAGACAGTAGGACAGTGAGAACAGCTGGGCACAATAGTTTGGTAGGATTGCAATGTACATTTGTAATATGACAAAACTCTAAAAAGGATTGAGACAGCTCCACATTCAGAAACATGACATTGTGGAGCAGCCTATAATGTTGTATTACTCCAATGAGACTCAAATTTTCTCTGCAGTTTTGCAATTTTGTTTTTTAAGGAAATACTGATAAATGGAACAGAGGGTAGAAAAGAGGAAAGAAAATGCCTGGGAGCTTGTGATTTTGTTCTGTGAGCCATGCAGAGATATGTCTGACTTAGGTGATAACTGAAGAGGGAGGAATAGGAATCCCTCAGCTACCAGAAAGGTACAGAATCTGATGAGGAAGACTAAGATTTGAAATGCAGATCACAGGTCACCTATGCACAGGATAAAGGTGAGCACTGAGAGGGAAAGGATGATGTTAAACTGTAGACATTTCCCTGGGGTAGCTGGTAGGACTGTGGGAGCCCTGTCATGGGGAACATTTAATAGAATAGATGCTTTCATTCTCACACATTTTCCCTCTTACTGGTGGTAGCCACCACTGCCAGACACAGGAGCTGTGCAATGCTGCTGACTCCTTCCATCCTGCCTGCTTGGTCACATAAATCCCAGTGAAAGCAGGAAACTCCTACATAATGTACCATGTCCCATCCCAACCTCTCTGACACGTTTCCCTGCAATCTTCTGCATGCTCTGTGTCTTTTCTGATGCTGCTTTCCCTTAAGCATATCGGGGGCTGCTACATGTCCTAGGGTTTCAAACCAGTTTTCCTTATGACTATTAAACTAGTTGGGTAATTGGTGATACAGTCTGTTAAGAAGGGACTACTGCATTTACTTGTTTGTTTTAATAATATAATATTAAACCCTCTTTTCTGTTATGGTGGAAAAGCTTCATAAGAAAGGGAGCACTGCTGTGTGTCCTAAACTTATCCACTGTGGAGTAGTGTATTTCTTTTGCAAACTTATTCGGTAGCCAAACCTCATTGAAATTTACCTCCATTTCATCTCCAGTTTCCCTCACTTCATCATGGACTTAGGCCACTGCGTTTTCCCAAAGGAGCAGGTGGGCTGTGATGAAAATGCAGACTCAGTCATAATTGTCTCTGAGAGAGCTTCGAAGACCAGAGCTGATATCCTGGCTTGGCAGACAGTGCAATGTGAGAATCAGCACGGCGTCTAGAACACAACGGTGAGCTGCTCGTATTGACTCAAAGATGGATCCTGAGAATGTGTCCACCTTTAATCCCAGCTATAGTGGATATAAGTCCAAGGCCCATCTGGCCAAGGGACCATTATCCTCTCATGGTCTGTCCCTGAGCTCAAAAGAAAAGGTTTGTGCTCCTCGGGCAGACAAGGGTGTGTGGAGCATCAAGTGTGATACGAGTGTATGATGCAAGCATCCTGGTTTGTATCGGCAATAGTGTGTCCAGCAGGACCAGGGCAGTGATTGTCCCCCGTTCTTGGCGCTGGTGAGGCCACTTCTTGGATCCTGTGTTCAGTTCTGGGCCCCTCACTGCAAGGCAAGACATGGAGGGGCTGGAGCATGTTCAGAGAAGGGCAGCAGAGCTGGTGAAGGGTCTGGAGCACAAGTCCCGTGAGGAGCACCTGAGAGACCTGGGGCAAAAGGGGCTCAGCAGGGAACTTATTCCTCTACAACAACCTGAAAGGAGGTTGTGGCCAGGTGATGTTCAGTCTCCTCTCCCAAGTAATAAGAATTAGGACAAAGGGGAAATGGTCCCAAGTTGTGCCAGGGGAGGTTTAGTTTAGATATTTTTTAAAATTTCTTCATAGAAAGAGTTGCTAAGCACTGGAACAGGCTGCCCAGGGAAGTGGTTGAGTATACCCCTGGAGGTATTTGTAAGACACGTCGATGTTGGTTTTAGGGGCATGGTTTAGTGCTGGGTAAATGGTTGGACTCAATGGTATTAAAGGTCTTTTCCAACCTAAATGGTCCTATATTTCTATTATGTTATTAGGAACGCATGGGGTCAAGGAAAGAAGGTGATGGAGGACAATCATACACACTGAAAACAGCTGGGAATAGAGAGAAAGGGTAAAGGAAAATTTTCCAGCCTTTACTTGAAATTCCATTACTTGTGGTGGACACTCATGCCAACCTCATACATTTACAACCTCCCTAGATTTCCCCAAGGAAATGCTGCAGAAATAGATATTTCTATTAAGGTATATAGACAGTTTATTTTAAGTCTACAAGGCATTACTTGATTTAGTTTTCCTAGCAGGGAGGAGCAGTACCAGCAGTCACGCTGGTTATCTGGTGGTGACAGGGAAGCAGATGCTCACGCCACTCTTTTAACTCTCACAGCAATGCTCAAATCAATCATGGGCTCACACAGCAGTGATCTGGGTGGCACAGCCCTGCCCTTTTCCTTTAGCCAGACCCCAGAAGATGGCACAGGCCAGTACTTTATCCATCTGCAGAGTTCAGTCAGCTCTTGGGTTTCCATCATTTTTCAGGTCACTATCCTGTCATCATTCCTGGTTAGCAGGAGTACAGTGGGGTGTGGATGAGGAGAGCAGTGATGTGTTCAGTGAACCAGTGCCACTTCCTTATGCCTCATCTCTCTGTGTACTTGCATCTCAAGCACTGCTGAAGGTTAGATGGTGGATGTCAAATGAGCAGATGGATTGTTAGAAAACTAGGACTAGTGGGAACCCAGAGAAGCTGTCTCCTTGTCCCTTCTGCCCTGAGCCATGACCAGTTATACCCATCTCATTCTTGATAGAAGGACAAGCATCTAAGTAATCTCTTCCAGTGTCTCCCTTGCAGTCTGTCTCACTCCCCTGCTCATTTTTCTTCATTTTGCTCCTAATGTCTAACATAGACTTTCCTGCTACAATTTCCTGTGCCATGGGCACAGAGGGCAGCTTTTTTTCCTTCTTCCTATATAGCTTTCATGCATGGGGATTTTCTTTTAACCTCTCTCTGCCTTCCCTCTTCAAGTTACACAGCACCACTTCTTTCAGGTTTTCCTTGCAGGCCATGTGTCAGATCTGTGATCATTCTCATTGCCCTCTATTAGGCACTCTTCAGTGAGTCCACTCAGAAAGGCAATTCCAAAACTGGGCCAAATACACAACTAAAGTCTCCCCCTGCTCAATACAAGGAAAGGTAATTTCCAGAGGTCTTGACAGTTGTAGTCTCATCCATTCTTTACAATAGGAGCTTGATGTATTTGCAAAATTATACTATTTTTGACAGTGCTTGTAATCCCTTCTAACCCCTACTGCTTTTTTGGAAGAATTGCTGCATAACAAGTTGTTTTCCAGCCCCTGTTTATGCATTTCATTCTTTCTGCATCACTGAGATTCTTTGCATGGTTTCTTACTGATTTGCATCTACGTTTTTTCAACTACTTTCCGAAATTGCCAAGATGATTTTGAATGCTAAGTCTGTCCTTTAGTGTACTTAAAGTGCCTTCCAGGTCTGTGTCTTCCTGACATGCCCACTCCCTCTTTTATCATCCATGTTGTTAATTCATCCAGTGAGCACAACCAGACCCAGAACAGATCTTCATGGAACTATTCTCAATACACCCTTTTTTTGATAGTAAACCACTGAGGACTATTCACTGAGCACAGTTTTTCAACTGACTTTTCATCTATCTAATGTTAGTTTCTGCTAATTTATATTTCTCTAGTTTACTCATAAGAATAGCTTTTGAAATGGAGACTAAACAGCTTACGGAAGTAAAGATATTCGACCTCTTCTGTTCCTTCTTTATCTGCAAGACCTGTTGCCTTGCTACAGCAAGAAATTAGATTGACTGAAAGGGACTGATCCTTGACAAATTCACACTGAAAACAATTGATTGTCTCATTTTAGCCTTTGATATTTAGAGATAACTAGGTAATTTATCCCAGAATTTTAATGGGAAAGGGAATTATGCTATAATTACCCATCACCCTTTCTTTCACTTTTTTAAGTGCAGTGCTTGTGATTTTCCAGTATTCTCCCACACCTCTACAGGTTCTGGAAGACAGCCACTACTGACTCTTGAGACTGCTGTAGCCAAATTTCTAAGCACCTTCAATGAAGCTCGTTATGCCAAATAAATCTGAATGCATCTAACTCAATAACATTACCTCTCCCATACACTTTTCTTATTCTATGCCAAGATTTTACTTCTTTATCATTGTTATTAGTTTCTCTAATATTATCCTCTGTCAATAATTTTCACTCCCTGTTGAGCAGAGATCCAATATTTTGCTTAGTCTTCTTCTTGGTACTAATGAATTTACAGAATGATTTCTTGTTCCCTTTGATTATCCTGCTACTTACAAACTTATTTTATGCTTGGCCTTTTTGATTATATTCCTGCTTGCCTCTGCTGTTCTTCTGTACTCACCTTTTGTGCACCAAGCTTATCTTCTGCTCCCTCCCCTCACAGATGTGAGGCCAATGGCAAATTTGTGAACTAACTAGGTTGTTTTTAACTTTTTTTTTTTTTCTTATTTTATGATTCGACAGCCCCTCCTGGAGCAGAGGAGGATGAGGGGCTCAGAGAAATAATAATGATGTATTGTGGGTTTGCTGCAGTTGAAGAAGGTTAAGGGGCAGGTTGTAGGTTAACTGTAGGATTAGGAGATGCCATAGGCAGGGACAGACATGCAGGAGAGCCCTTTTCCCCACAGTTGTATTTGTTGTAACAGCGATTATTTTGAGCATTATTAAAGACCATGACCACAGCTCTAATGACATTTATGTGGAGGCAGTGAGGCTGCATCCTTGAATTCTGCAGTGAGATGTTAGCCTGCTTCTCCAGCCTGGTGGTTGCTCTGATCCTCAGCTCACTAACAGTGAGGGCAGGTTGAGGAGGGCTGGGAGACAACAGTGCTTGTGCTGCAGGGAGGCCCTGCACTGCAGGGTACCAGGGACAATGCCACAGCCCTGGTGTGCCCCCACAGTGACCGTAGGGCCCTGTCACCTCTCACTGTGCCACCACCAAGCCCCCATGTACAACACCAGGGGCTGAGTGCGTGGGTGGAGGGCTTGGGCAATGCCAGGTGAGATCCTCCTCAGAATCCTGTCACATCACCGTGCCAATGCTGCCCCGTGCCTTCTCCAGAATCCCAGTGTCAGTGTCCCTGCCCCTCTGTACTCCCCATTTTGCCTTGACAACAGGTGCTCCTCCTGCTGCTGCTGCCCTGGGCTCTGTGCAGACAGCTCTCCTCCCTGTGCTCCTCATTAACACCCCTCCTAACCGGCAGGAGCAGACACCACCAGCAGCTCCTTTCCCCTCCAATCCCCTCCCCTTCCCTTCCATAATCTATCTAAATATTAAAATGAGTTTGTCCCTGATTTACATGCGTAAGAAGGGATGTAATAATGAGGACGTAGATTAGAAGATTTAGCACAATCGTTTGTGTAGATTGTGTCCCATCAAAGGGCAGCTCTGACAAGCCGAGATTAAGGAGCAAACAGCTGCCGCTGGAATTCAGTCCATTTGTTTGTTTGCTGTTTTCTCTCTTGACTCCAGCAAACAGTCTCATTAACATGCAAGTGATTTGCCCCTTAAGCCTTTTCCTGTTTATTATTGGGGGAGTTGCTGACAAGGGCTTTGTAGAGTCCCTGGCCCAGTTCTGAGAGATCGACATGCAAATCAAGATTAAAATGGGAAGTAATTAAAAACAAAGAAGGGGCCACGACACCTTGGTCCCCTCTTTCCTTTGAGGGATCTTAAAGTTAAGGCACTGGGAAAAGGTGTGCAGTGAGGGGAAATGGAGCGCTGTCCACCAGGCCTGTGTGGCCCTGGCAGGCCCCTCTTGGTTGTGGCGTTGAGCTCTGCCTTTCTCCCGTTCTCCTCCACTCTCTCTGCCTCCCCCTCCTCAAAATGTCTGTCTGCTAAACTCATTTGCAGCCTTTGCTCCAACGGCCTCGTTTGGCAGCACCTTCCATATGGTCCCTGCTGGCTGCCCACCACAGCCTCAGCAGGCTGGGCAGCACATCCTGAGCCCACTGCTGCCTCCATGTGCACAGCCCGGCCCGGAGCCGTCTGTGCCCTCTGTGCCCTTACAGTGGTGTCCCCATCCAGCATCATGAACCTACCAACAGAGCTTGCAGCTTTTTCAGCATCCACACTGGGTGAGGGACTGACACACCAGGGATTGTGTAGCAGCCGTGCTCACAGGCACTGCCAGTGACACAAAGGGTCTCCTGAATACATACAAGGGTCTCCTGAAGCCACCTGGCTTGTGAAGGCTAGCTCAGGGCACTGGAGCAACACTGGGGGCAAACCAGCACAGTCTGTCTTTCAGTAGCACCCAGACTCAGCTGGTGAGCACTGTCACCCTGATTTTTGCAAGACTTTCTAAGCCTTCTGATATTTACATATTTGTGAAGAACTTTCTCACACACTTTCTGTAAACACCTCAGTGTTTTGCATTCCTCTATAGAGGAGGAGAAAAATTGATGGACTGTTTGTCTGTCCAGTGTCTTTGGAGAGGTGGCACTGCCACCGTCCAATCCACTGTCACTTTTGGAAAACTATAAATACTGGAGTCAGAAAAAATAAATCCTCTTCTTCTTCTCTCTTCTGATCACCTGAGCTGCGGTGTGGGTCTGCGTTCTTTCGTGTCCTATAGCAACAGAGCACTGCTGCTGTGAGTGCAGGGGCAGTGACAGCGTGCTCATCTGCTGGCTCCCCAAGTCCTGTGCACCCCGTCTACAGCTGTCTAGGGACGACAACTGTGAGGAGCAGCACACAGGATTTCTTGGGCTGAGAGAGAGAGAGACTGTCACATCAATCTCTTGCAAAGCAAGCAGCCCTTTCTTTTCATTTATCAGAGAGCTTGCTCTGTCCTTTGCAAGACAAGTAAAAATATAATGAAGCCTAGAAACTTGCTCTGGGAAGCAGCCTTGGTTATTCAGTGTGTGTCTACACAGATAAGCAGGGACAGATGTGGCTTGCTCTGCCTGGCAGCTGACTCCTGCCTGGCAGCATGGAGCTGTGCATCTCCACACCAGCCGCTGGCCTTGGTCACCCTCAGGCTCCTGGCTTGGGCACAGCTGCTCCTGGTAACACGCTTGCACCTTGTTAAGCAGACTTGCACGCGTTCATGTGTGCATACCCTCAGTGCCAGGATGAGGCTGTTCACCAGGTGTGATACAGAACACTTATGAAACGTGTGACTTTCCTTCATGCTTTTCTTAAATCCTGATGTTGACAGGCTGCTGTGCACCTTTCCATGGGGCCCAGGGCAAGCAGGAGTTGAGGAAAGGCAGCCTGCTCGAGGCTAGCCCAAAACTCTTGGCCTTGGAGACTAGCTGCTGTTTTCAGTGGTTACCCAGCTGTTATTGAAGTTGGTTGCATGCATGGCCAGGAGGAGACTGCAACACTACAGATATGTGACTGCAAATTGTGTTGTAATGAACACATGTAGGAGAATTATGATGTTTAAAACACTTATGCACACTGTAAGTACTTTCTAACCCGAGTCCTTTATTTTTATAATCGTGGAGCAGAGCTGCACAGAGGGATTGGTCAGGAAGATCTCACTCTCTACTTTGCTCCACTTAAAGTCCAGAGAAGCTCATGGCTTTTGTAGACACAACTGTTTAGAGCTGCAGAGCCTTCCTCTCAAACTACTTCTGCAGCTTGCCAAGGCAATGCAGCAAGGAACAACCAAACCAAAGCATGGCCAGCCACAATGTTACGGCACTGCACAAAGTAAATGAGATGGTGACCATGATCCTTGCAAACAGTATTGTGTACAGACAGAATGACAGGCAAGTGATTGTGAATTCCCTGCTGTTGTTTCCAACTCATTGGCCAAAATAATTAATGAAATAGTTATAGCTGTTGCTTTTTCAATCTCAGAGAATGGCACAGCTTCACTGCTTACCCAGCTTTTTTTGGTGTTTGTTATGACAGTGCTGAGGGAGAGAAGAGCATTTTCCCAGCTGGGGTACTACCTGCAGGACAGCATAGTCTGGTACAGCTGGAGCGGCCAGTCAAGTTCAAACAATGTCAGAAACAGGAATAGATATATTTTTCCAACTTGAATAGCTGCTGGATTCCTCTGATTTGCTCTGACCCTGTCCCTGTATCCCTCCTCTTCCTCTCCAAGAGGTAGCTCTGCAGCCAGCACTGGGCTCCAGGTGTGCTCCTGTAGGAGGTGGCCATGTGCAGTCCCAGTCAAACCCCAGCATTCAATCAACTGCACAGGGCCTTGCACACTCGCTCACCATGCAGCCCCTTCAGCAAGGAGGTCTCCAGGCAGCAGCAGCAGCACCCCAGCAGCAGTAACACTGCGTCTCTCAGCACCATTTCTTTACCTGTAACAACTCAGCCCTTGTTGCAATTGATTTTCAATGGGTCATTGAAAGTTGCTTCATCATTTTAGTCCTAACAGATTTCTAGTGCCTGTTTCTCTGTTGTTTTGGGTTTTTTTCTTTAATTTCCATGAAGATAGAGTTTTGGTTTATAATGGAATAAGGATTCTGTGGCTTGGGTACTTAAAGTCATAAATCCCTGGGCCATTTTTGCTCAAACACAGCACAGTCAAAGCAACCACTGCTTCCCTGGATAGAGATCAGATCTGGAGAACTTCACGTTCCCCAACCAAAAGAGTTATGAGTGATTAAGAAAGCTGCTAATGGTAGAAATGGGTAGTCAGCCTTGATGTAAGTCACTTGAGTGCTCCAGCTCTAAATGGCAATGAGCAGGTGAAACCAGTGTGCATATGCAGCATGCTGGCAAATAAGCAGAGTGCTGCTTGCCTGCAGCTCATGTCACCATCCATGACACCATCATGCAGTGCATCCCTTCCAGCCTGCTCCTCATAAATGTGCTGATGGACCCCAAAGAGTGGGATCAGCGCTTCAGCCAAAGGAAGACACATGATGGAGAAAGGGGTCTGGATAAAAACCCACTCATAAATGAGGGAAGCAAGGATATTGGAGTGGTTCTCGATTCCCAAAAAAAAAAGAGGTTTTCCCCCAGAAGGATCTAGTGATCACCCTGAGATGGCAGGTGCAGGAGAAGCTCTGGAAAACGGTGGCTTTGACAAGGGGACAGAGGGGACACTGAATCCCCCAGCACCTCACGGTTTTTGCCATGTGGGCAGAGGGGTCCCTGCTCAGGTCTCCTGCTGTGGTAATAAGCGCTTGAATGACAACAGGGCAAGCAGGAAAAAACCTCAGGGGCTTCGTGGGCCTGGCTGCAGCGTGTGCCACCACGTGAGCTGGGAAGGTGGGGGAGTCTCTAATCCCTCGGGGTCAGGCCAGCTGCCAGGATCCAGCCCGTTCCCCAGCATGGCAACTCCACAGCCTCTCTCACAGTGCCCGATGACGCCCTTTGCAGGGCAGGGGCTGCCTGCCTGCAGCCTCTCTTCCTGGGGCTTGTGTTCCAAATAGCTGTGGGCACAAGAATGCAAAGTTTTGTGTACACCTTCTTTTGGGAGGTCCAGGAAGATTTTGTGACCTGCATAGATACTTAGCAGGGTCCAGGGGAAAGGTTGCATTGCCTAACTTGTCCCTATAATTGCTGGTGGTGTCATGTACCAACTTTGCCAGACCCGTGCTGGACTGTTGTTTTTTTCCCTCTGTCATTAAAAAGAAGTATAAAATGATACTTATGGACATAACGGGGATTTTTAATCAAAGCCACTCCAATGCAGGGAGCTTCTCTCTTCAGAGCTGAGATATTCAACTCCGCTGCATCCTTCTTTTGACTATGATTATTGTTGCATTACTATTGCTATTATGTCATAAATTGACGTCCTGTGTTCCCGTTTGTTATCTGGGGATTCTGCTCTAATCTTGACAATCGCTAATGCAGTGTAAATCCAGCGCGCTGGGTGATAATCTGGCTACATAAAAAAAAAAAAATAGAAAAAAAAAAAAAGGACTTTCTAGGCATAATCAAAACCTTTCACTTTAATATTGAGCACAATACTTTTACGATGAAATTGCATTTTCCCCAGCTCTTCTTCTCTGCAGCTCAGAAGGATACCGTGCTCAGTTTGCCTCTAGATAAAGCGGGTGCTCACTGGGATTCAGTGGGCAGGGTGCAGGACCCGGCCCCCGGCACAGTGGAGAGCAGTTTGCGCTCCAGTGACATCCACAAGTTGGCAGGAGCCCTGCTCCTTCCCTGGCCTCGGCAGGGAACGTCTCCCGTTCGCCAAACAGAGCTCTGGAGGATGGATGGAGACTTTCTTGGATTGTGTTTGTTCCGCACAAAAAGTGCATGATTCAGCATGACTCATTTTTATAGGTAGTAATTAGTGCCTAAAAAAAAAACCCCTATTTTCCACCCAGATGTATCTTCCACACTGTTAAGTTGGTGTGCTCAGAACTGAGGAGGGCCTGGGTCAGGGAACGGGGTGTGTGTTTCAGTCCCTTTCTCAGAGAGACGTGAGGAGGGTACGAGCGCAGAAAGCACGGCAAACCCAGGAAAGAAAATGCGGAGACCGAGATAGTGTTTTAACGCTTGGCGGTGCGGATATTTCGCAAGAAGAAACGCCCCCGCTAAGCCCAAGCCGTGGTTCTTTGCAGGCCCGGGCCCCCAGGCAGCACCAGGGCCGCCCCACGCCGGGGCCGGGGCCGGGGGACCGCGGACGGGGCGGGCGCCCGGGTGTCGGTGGCGCGGCGTCCGGGAATGCGCCGCTGATCCTAAACAAGTTTGCCAGCCATGCTTTTCTCATGGCTCCCGCACAATGGCCCGTTTTCTGCCCACCTGCCGATTATGCTTAATTAGGCGAGGAGTTGATTAATTTGAGGTAATTGACAGCTAATTACAGGCCTGAGGGCTCATTAACTTGACGTCCTGTCTGAGGGAATCAGCTGGAGGGGGTCAGGTGATGTGCAGCCCCCCTCTGGTGCCCGCTTGCCGCCCGCTCACCTGGGCGGCCCGGGGTGGGGACAAGCAGGCTGCCCTGTGGGAGAGGGGATGCTGGGGGCCATGGCCACGGGGCGGCGGGAGGACAAACACCCCCGGAGGAGACGCAGCGTGAGGGATGCTGCAAGGCGGGAGGGCTCCCTGTGGTGATAACGCAGGAGGAGAGGAGTTTGGAGGTCGATGATGGGCTGGGAGCTCGAGGACAAGAAGCCAAGCATGCAGGAAGGAGGGGAGGGAAATGTGCGTGGCATGAAGGCTCCCAAGGCTGCAGCTCCCTGTAGGCTGGGCCAGCGGTCCCCCACCGTGCCCATGGCCCCAGCAGGGGGTGGTGGAGGGATGCCACAGGTCCATCACTTCAACAGGAGTCCACAGCAGCTGCCAGCACCCGTGCGTGCTGGGCTGCAAGACATCATTAGTCACTTCGTGTTTACGTCATATAGCTACTGATTGAAAAAAGGGAATCTTTTTTCAGTAAGACTTTTCTCAGTTGATCTTTACTGCATGCAAATCACAGGACAGCAAGAGAGCTGTTTACCTAACATCCTATTGAACTCCCTCAGTGGAGAATTCAGGCATGTCCTCTGGATTTACAAATGTATCCTTCTAGAACTGGCATAGAGAGAGGCTAAATGACACAGCCAAGGTTACATTGAAAATCTAAGCTTTTTGAGCCCTACTCCCTTGGACCTTGACCATAAAACCATCGTCACCATTGTTGACAAGCACAAGGCAGGTTACCTGAAGATGACTGCCAGAGGTCTGACCTCATCGCTACCCTTCTCCTGGGGGACTGGCAGCTCACAGAGCTGGGATGATCCTGGAAATGCTGAGGAGAGGGGCAGAGGATGCCTTTTTAAAAGGCTGCCATCCAATTATGTCAGAGAGGATATGGCTGGAGAAATGTATTTGAAAGGCCACAAAGGTTTGTGACAATTTCTTGTTGCTGTGGGAGGGCTCACCACCCTTAGACTCCATCTCATCCTTAGGAAGTCTTGCCCCAGACATCATGGATGTAATGCCTCGTTTGTAAGCTTGGATCAGGAATCAGTGGTAAGCCAATACAGAAAGTGGCTGAGAGGAAAAATGAGAAGTTAGCCATGCTGGTGAGCAGAATGACTACAGGGCACAGTAACAGCTGGACTGTCTGGGCAGACAGAGGCTTCATTCACACCAAGGTATTTTGCACTGCTGTGGGCAATGAAGGCTTGGATAACAGAAATCAAGGGAATGGTATCTCCTGCTAAAACTGCAGACAACTCTTCTGTGAGTATATGGGAGTCTGATGAAGAATCTAAAAAATCATCATGAATCACAGTGGTCAGTTTGAGCTGACCTCTTCAGCCAGAGGAAACTGCATTGCAACTGAAGCCTTCTCAAACACTTCCCTTCACATGTTAGCATCATTCCTCTGCCTTATTTCTGCCCGTGGCTCCTCTGAAAGTGCTATGCCATCCTCACATCCTTGGTGTGATCAGAAAGGATGAAAAATACAGGTGTCTCATCTGCATATTGCTGACAGTAGCTTTTAGAAACCTGACTAAACAACTTGTTTTGATATTCTGCTGTTACATTCCACAGCTAACTTGCACACTGCCCTTTATCCCTTTAAAATGCACTGATGTTTAATTTTCAAGCTCTCTTGTTTAAATTTCTTGGAGTTGGGTAAAGCTGACTGGTCTCTATGGCAATCATTATTTAATACCCTTCTCCCATTTCTTGTTCCTTCTTTCTACCCTAAACACACCCAGACTGGGTGATGATTCATGGTACAGAGGCCAAATGGACCCATGTGACAAATAAATTTTGCTCACTTGCTTAGAACCTTTCCCATGTCTGTCTCTTTCAGGAGAAGGTGTCCATAATTTAAGTTGCATTTGAGAGGAGAACACCCCAACAACTTTTATAGTGGCATTTATCATTTAGAACCAGGGAGAGAGTTATTTGGAGGAGCCCAGACAGGTAGTTTTCTCTTTTTCTCTCTAAATCCGTTGTTGAAATTGGCTAAACCTTGGCCATTTCTCATCTTGACTATTACAAGGCTGCTGCCTTGTACTGTAAATACAAAGACTACATTGGTGCAATAATATTAAGCATTAGGCATAGCACTGGGTTACCTCCTCATGAATTTCCTCCTCTTTTCTGTGTTGACACAGATTTCATCACCAGTGATGAAAGAATCTCATGAACAGGGATGCATTTACCCATATACATTTGCTATGAGCTCACGTAGTGTTACCATCAGCTTACAGGTGGAGCATTAGAACAGAGGTGGATTTAGTGGTTTCCCCCATTTAACAGGATGTCTGAGGTAGATCCAGATAGGAAAATTGCATTCTGCATGTTTTAACTCACTGAACCTTTAGAGCTCTCTCTTGCTGTAGAAAGCCTCACCCACCAAATGCCACACTGTCGTGCTGTGCTCCTTTCAGAAGAAGGAATGTTTCACAGGGTCCATGACTCTTCTGAGGTCTAAGCTTTAAGAAAACCTCCTTTTTGATACTGAATATTTGCCTGAATTCCCAAGAAATACCTGGAAGCCAGAAGTCGCACTCACCATCCCTGGAAGTGTTCCAAAAGCACGTAGATGTGGTGTTTAGGGATATGGTGGTAGACCTGTCAGTTACCTTAGTGGTTGGATTCAATCTTAAAGAGCTTTTCCAATGTTCCTGATTCTGTGGTAACTGACTCAGGAGCTCCTTCTGTCTGTAAGGAAATCGCTGAGTCCAGCCTTAGGGGGTTAGTTCTGGTAGCAGGAAATTTTACACAGTTCTAAAGCTCTGGGTAAGCAGCAACAGACATGATCTTTGAGAGAGTGATAAGGAGCCTGACGAGGACTGTCATACTGATGTAAGAATCAGGATAGCATAGGATCATTTATTTAAGAGGTGTTTCCTCAGAGAAATCCATCCTACAACACTATAATGTGACTCAGGCTGATGTAATTTCAGCCAGGGAGACTGGTTATTGGTATGTAACAAGTTACTGGTATTTAAATACAAGTCACTTGGGCATCCAGAATTCCATTAAATTTAGGCAAACTCCTTTCTGTACTAAGTCTGTGGATGCTGAAGAATAAAAAAAATAAAGGAAAAATGTGTAATACCAGTAGTTTGTTTTACAGTAGTAAAAGTGCACGTAATCCCTACACAAACTAGACATAAGCTTTCTAAGTAAGTTAGCAGAATGGAAACTATTGCTGTGGTCAATGACAGAGTAACTAATTTGAATTTAGTTTACTTTTTATCTCAGAAGTTTTGGCTTTGGAATTGTCTTGTTCTTGGGAATCCAAAAAGAGAAGGAGGTCCCAGCAGTCTGGACTTTCAGCAGGTTGGAGTGTTTTAGAAAGATTATTACCTGAGCAGGGGCAAGGATGCCATTTTTCGTACCTAAGAATTTATTCTGTAACGTATGGTAGGAGTGGCCACCAAAAATAAGCTCTTTCCATTGAGTCTGGCTCCAGAAACAATTTTTTTTCCCACATACACAGAGTCTCTGTGAAGTAGCTTAAAATTATGATGCCAACAAGAGAAGCTTGATGAAATACTGCTTTGAAATCCACGTCGTAACTACTGTGTATATACTCATGTTTGTACATCTGTATATTGGCACCTACTCTGCAAGGCTGGATGGCAGCTCTCCCAAAGCAATTAGAAGGATGAATTTTAAGATCCTGCTAAACAGCTTCAAAAACTAACAAATATCCACAGCCCATGTTTATACCAAGCAGGTCAACCTCCAGTTCTGAAGTTCAAAGAAAGTTATTTTTCTGGTGCTGCCCATGTAAGTGACACAGCTCCCAATCACCAGAAAACCAGCTCGTGTTTTAAGCTTAAATGAGACCTCAGGATCAAAGTTCTGCAATTCCAACCCAAATGCAGTACATGACACAAATTTCTGATCCACAGACTTAACTTCATGTGCCTGAGAAGCCAGTTAGCAGAAGAGTGTACAGAGATGCACAGACTTTTTATATCATTTTGAATATCCCTCACCTTAAAGAGCTGTTAAGTAACTATTCTCTCTCAGGATCTGGGTTTCAGAAGAGGAAATGCCTGATCGATTGCCTTGCTCAGGAGTAAGAGGGTTACTGTAATTATCTTGTTTGCAAGAAAAATAAGAACATTTATCTCAGGTTAGCAGAAGGAATGGAAATTGTGAAATTCATCATTAGCCCAAATGTGTTTTTATTTTGCTGATGAATAAATGTTGAATGCCTGACCTTTGTGCTAGTGTTGTTCCCATTATTTCTGTAGGAATTTTATATTAAATTTTCCATTAAATGTTGGAATTTTTCAAGACATTTGACCGACCCAAATAAAAACAAACCACCTTACATGTCCTGCATTTTAACATTTTGAGGTGAGAGAACCAAAAGCCATCAGTTTCCACGCTGTAGAAGATAAATATTTTTGAATATTTAGCTTACACGACACTATGTTCATGCACAGCAGCGCTGAGCTGTTGCAAACTTGCTTGAATTAAACTGAAGAGTCCCAAGGGGAATCTTATATCTAATTTAATAATTTAATCTTTTATCTAATTTCATTTTGAAGATGCTGCAAGGCAGTGTGAACCACAAGGATGAAAGAGAAGGAAACATTTCCCTTTTTAGATCAGCAAGTCACTGGGAGCATTGGTCTCCTGGAGTGCCCCAGAGCTGTTGGTGACCTTGAAAAAAGGAAGAGACTGAGTCAGTTCCTCCTTCCTAGAATCCACCTCTCTGTACCCCCAAGTGAGGAGCAGAAGTGCAGAGTGAGGAGGGCACTTTGGCAGACGTGGGACTGTTTACTTGGTATCACTCCAAGCTGGGATTTAAAAAAACTGTGGTAGGACAACTTCTCAGAATTTATAGGGGCTGACTATTTAGGCATTATTTTGATGAGCAGCCTTCAATCCAGTGCTGAGACAAAATGAATTTACTGTTCTGATAATATGGTGGTTTTTTGTTAGCTTCCCTATGTATACAAATATGGATGTAGCTTATTTGGATGCTATTTTTATTTCATCTTAGTTTAAGACTTTGATGAACATTATAATAAAATCACGTGCAAATGCCCTCCTGATACTTCTTCAGTAGGCAATAACAATTGGCCAGAATATTACCAGGCAAAAAGCTTGTTTGGATTCTCTTAAGAAGTCAATGATTTCCATGCGTTTGTTTCACTGACAACACATTTGGCTCATCAGCTATATAACACCTGCCTGTACACTCAAGTTTTCAGGACAAAAGAGACATCTATCCCCTTGCTGCAAGGAAAATCACAGATGTTACTTTTTTTTTTTTTGTCATGGACAATAATTTTGTTAACTTAAAAAAACTAGGAAGCTACTCAGAGAAACAGGAATTGTGCTATTGATCATTAAAACAAAACAAAACAAAAAAAAAAAAGCAAATTTGGAGTTCCCAGGAATATCTATAGCCAGTAAAATAACGGAATTTTTAAAAATGGGGGAAAAAAATTGCTAACCACCCAGAGATAAGAAAACAAGCATTTGTACTAGGGATTTCTACAGAACAAATTGTGCTGGAGAAACCTGATTGCTTTTTAAAATAGAATTACAAAATTAGTGGATGATGGGAGCACGATGGATTTGATACATTTGGATTTTAGTAAAGATTTGATACATAAATCCTACTCAAAATTAATGCAAATGGGTTTGGCTACACCACTAGATGGAATGAAAAATTGGCTGGAGACCCACAAATAAAGGATAATGATGCATTAAAAGGTATTGTGTTAGAGGGAGAGATCTCCCTCCCAGAGATCAGCAGTCAGCTCTGTCCTATTTAACACCTCTTGACGTGATACCTTCTGCCTGAAAAACAGGGAATTTTGTTAAGAGAGCGAAATATGGAAAGACATGAGGGATGAGGCAGCTGAAAATAATATGGCATGCCACCAAAAATACAAATATTGTCCAAACCACAGTCCACAGTCACGAGGAGGTCCCTAGAAAACACCAAATGAAAATAACTGCAGCAGGAACCAATGAGATAGAAAATAGCTGTTTAGCCCAACAGAAAAAAAACAGCTAAACTTCTTTAGTAATAGAGCTGCAATCCACCCCAGTATGGAAAGATCAGAAGTCTCTCTTTGTCCCACATCTGTTTTCAGTGAGGTCCCGGCAGGTTGTGATGGTGCAGCTGGTAGGACAGCTCCTGGAATCTCTTTTGTCACATGCTGGAGACACAACTGCTGTAAGAGATTTTTTCTCCCCAGAAACAACCAGTGTGGATACAGGGAAGTCAGCTTGAGTTGGGAGGATGGTTTTAAACAGATCCTCATTCCTACTTTTTTTTACAAATTGTAAAACCAGGAAAGGAAATGGCAGTAAAGCAAATTAAATGCATTAACAGCAGACATAAATCCCCATTTTCCTAATGTTTTCCCATTCTCTATCACTCACTCTGTCCATTTGCAATTGCAGCTATTAATCATCTAATCTTAGCATCCATCCACAGGTGTACCATGGGTGTCCTGACGACTTTTGAACCTGTAGGCTAATTTCAGACAACTTTCCAGGTAGGCAATGCATTTCTGTACATTTCTGTACAATTTATTACGCTAATTGGCTAAGAAAGAAATCCAGTGACTGCCCTTGCTCACCTCCTGTAATCAGAGAATCCACACATGATGGAGTGTTGAGAGATGCATCCACGAGGAAAACCACACTTCCTTGGCTGGTGCCACTGCTTATCAAACTTCTGCTTTTCTCTGACCTCCTTCTTGCTGAAAACCACCACCTCTTCCTATTTTCTTCCTTCGTGTTTTGATTTTTTTCACTATTTTTCTTCTTCTACTGCATTTATAACAGTCTGCCTCCTTCACTCCTTTGCATTTGCTCCCATCTCCTGCCCATGCCTTGCTGTCTTTCAAAATGTACTTTTTTTGCCTATCGTGGTCTCCTGTCCTCTAAGTTCCTATTTCTAAGTCCCTAATTCTCCTCACTTAGCTTTTTTTCTCACTTACCTGTATTTTTCTTTCTTTCAGTCTTCCATATCACTTTATTTCCACAGTCCTTTCCCACCAAAAAAAGCTTACTAATAATATTTTGATACTTGCTAGTAAAATTCCTGTAAACCTTACCCAGATGCATACACAAATGGGGTACACTAATATCTACTGCAGCAAATTCCTCCCTCTCCAAATTATTGAAGTGAATGAGAAAAATTATCTCTTTTGCTAGAGAAAATAGTTTTAAGCTCCCTAGAGAGCTGCAGTGATCATTTTAATAATGTTCTGTGTGAAGGGAGGATCAGACCCCCCAGATCATCAGAGCAAATAGCACGATTTTCAACATGGCAAAATTAGGAAAATTACATTTTTCCTGCCTTGGTTTGTTGGCAAACGTTTGGACTGAGCAAGTGTGGAATTACATGAAATCTGCAAAGTAGCACTTATAACCCCTGTGCCTGAGTGCAAAGGCTCAGCAAGGTCAGAATTAATTGTTCTATATCAGTGAAGAGGTTGTAATTATTTGTAGGTTATAATTATTTGTATTATAATTTGTAATTATTTGTATTTCTCTGTAATGCTCATAGCTTTCTCCTACATATGTGTGCACACTGTGGCAGTTAACAGTGCTGTGAGAAACCTTCATTTTTAGAGTTCTGGTTTTAAATTCTCAAATCTTTAACACTGCATAAAGTCGCTCAAAAATTAAATTCATAGAATAGTTCTTACAAGTCTTTAAAAAAAGATTAAAATGTCTGGCATTGCACCATAATTTATTGTTATTTAAATTTCTTATGCCTGTTGGTTGCTTAGGCATTTGCATTTTTATTTATTTCTTTTCTTTAAAGCCCACATCTATTTAATGAAACAACAAAGCAGATGGGAAGCAGTGGAAGTGCTGCTCGACTGTGGCTAAGAAGTTACAAGGTTTGAACTGTGCTGGATAACCTCTAACAAGACTCTTTAGGTCTTGATGTATCCTTTTCTTCTCCCATCCTTTTACTGTTTCATCTTCTTATAACCTCTTGAGGACAGAAACCTTCACCTAATTTTGTGTTTCCGTGATGCACAGCACAAAAGCAGATTTTTGATGCTTGCTGAGGTGAACATGAATTAAAAGACTTTTGTAGTACACTGAGAACTCCAACTGTTGAAGAGATGTTCTCCAAACACCACTCCAGCCCAAAATGAGGGAGTGTTACATGAATGCCAGGAGATCTCAGTGAAGGCCACAAGAAGCCTTTGCACCTTTTCCCTCCATCTGCATATTTTCACCTTTCTTCACAATGTTCTTGACTACTGCTAATCTATTTGATGGACAGTTCTTTATCAGAATGCCATCCTCACAAGGACACAAAACCAACACTTTTTTTATGCTCGGTGGATTCCAATTTGCATTTGGAAGTCAGAATTTGACATGATGCTGTCCATACAGCAAGATGGCAGGCCAGTGAAATAGAAGTGTTACAAGCAGGGACACCAATACTTCCTTGGGCGAAGAAACAGAGATAAATTGGCAAAACCAGCAGTGTGTCTTTTCTCCTGGTGTCTGCCAGTAAAGCCCAAACTCTTGAGGAAGGCCTGACATGGGAAGGGTCACAACCTTCACACAAGGAGGCCACTCAACTCCTGAGCTTCCAGAGCACAAAAACAGAGATGGGCGCGATTGTCTTTAGTTTTCTGCCAGTGATTTGTGACTTCTCCTTAGAGCAAGATTGAAGTCGCATCACGGTGTAACAGGCAGCTGTTTTTCCTTTTTGGAAACTGTTCTGCTGTGACGCTGGAAAGCAGTGCAGAGTGGGTTTCACTGAACATCCACAAGACAGCCTCAGCTCAGGTAGAGTGCTCGTTCTGTTCGTGAGGCAGCATAAAAGCTGCCAGCTCACTGGGGCAAGGCAGGAGCAATAAAGCTTTTCTCCTTTCCTCTCTGGGTTTTAGTAAGAGGATTATGCACCTCCTCCTTCCAGAATAAACCTCTTTGCAGAGAAGATACTTCTCAAGCCCTCTTTGGAGATCAGGCTCCTAAGATCAAGGCTCCTAAGATTCAAGCCATCACAGCAGCCAGTAGGAAATGAACCCCAGTTAAAAGGGAAAGGCTTTTACAGCTCTGCAAGGCTTGGACACAGGGTACATGCTGCCATGGCAAAAGGATCCTTGTTTGGTTCACAGCTATTGGAGACAGAAAAAATAAGGAGGCACAAGCACAAGGCAGAGTTCAAGCTCCATCCGAGATGACAGGAGACTGTTGCTGGAGACTTGGAAGGACACAAATCCTTCTACTGGAACAGCTCCACCACCAGGGAAAAACAGAGAACCTCTTACAACTTTAACCCTTGAAAAAAGATTTCTGAAGGACCCAAGCATGTAATGAGTGCATTGTTAAAAGAGAGAAAGCAAATCAAAAGGTTTAAGACATGGTTATATGTTTTACTACATTTAGCCCAAAGATACAAAGGACCTTTAGAACGATCATAACATCCAAATCAGACCTAATCACTAATACATTCCCATAACTTTGGAAACATCAACCAGCAATTAACTTGTGCAAGTTACTCTGTTTACAAAACACCTATGTATTAGAATTAAAGTCTGTGAGATGAGTTAATAATAACTACTTACTTCCACTGAGCCTCCTCAGCACACACTATTCTTCCCTTCTGCTGAGGCCATCTCAGCTGCTGTGACACTACAGACCTGCTCTGGCTCCTGCTTTGTCTTCTGTCTCTCTGTACTCCCTCTCTAGTAGGTCACAATTTGCTGTCACTCTCTTTACTCTCACTGTAGTAGTTTCAGGCTAATGGCACGAAAGCACACAGTTTTGTTTAAGCATTTTTTATGGCTTCTTTGGTCATCTTCTTTGCCTACATTAACTTTTGTGCATCATTTCAGTGTTGCCTAACTGCATTTTGGAGGAGAACAATCATCCTGACATGTGCGTACATCCTGCTTTTCACCTCAGACCATAAGGATCCCATCTTCAACACAGAGAGGGATAGTCTAATTCACTCCATGTCACCTTTCATCTTTCCAGCTTTCCCCTTCCTGGCCACATTGAGAGCTGTGATGATCATAACAACTCGCAGGAGATTTCTTTCCTGATGGCACCTGGAGGTCCTGGCAATTCCTCAGCTCTCTCCTTGCTACCCACCCACTTTCCAGGGCCAGTAGCTGACACATTGTCCTCTATGTGAAGGGTCACTGGGGAGAAGCGACTGCTGGAGCTTGACCTGCTGCTGCTGCAGCACTATGTCCTTCCCATCTCCCTGATGACCATTTTACTGGTTCTGCACTTTTGGACGGCTGATGGATGCGCCATACATTACCCCCTTACACACAGTGTTTGCCTGGCTGGCCCAGAGAGATGGTCGGGTTTTGGAAGCACCAGGTGCAGCTGCTGGGACCGCTGGTTGGAGAAACATTTGCCTCCTGAGCCCGTTAATTAGCACAGTAACGGTAACTGTGCTCCATTAACCAACCCATGTGGTCAAGTCCCCTCTCTGTCCACCAACCTTGCCCTTAATGAGAGCTGGAAGAGGGACACTCACAAAACACTGCCTCAGAATAATATTCGGCTTTGTCCGCGCCGGTAACGAGAGCTGACAGGATCACTACGTCCATTTCTCTTCTAATTAGCACACTTCCAGCTCGGCCTGAGCCAGCAGCCAGAGAAAAGCGATCGGACAACCGTACCGAATCACAAACACAAAGAGGCCCATTCCCCGTAATTAGGTGAGACAATCCCTCAGTCTTTTCTCGGCTGGAGCTTGCCGGTAAGACTCTCGCTGTTTTGGTAAGTCCCAGCAACACAAGTTACACGTCTCCCCAGGACACTAATAAGCCCCTAATTGTCTTCCGCTTCACACGGCTCATACCATGGGTCTGACTTGGGGGAATTCTTCTAACGAGCGGCAGCCAGCACTCCCTGCGCCGCAGACGGACGGGGAGCCGCCTCCCGGGCACCGCCAGGAGAAGGGGGACGGGCAGGAGCAGCCAGAAAAGCAATCCAGGCGCTGGGGCCCAGCTACACGGCACGGGGCCAGCAGCTGGGCATCAGCCACACGGTGCTGGGGACACGGGCCTTCTCCATGCTCTCTCCGTCTCCACCTGCACGGTGGAAACCTGAATTCAGCTCTCTGGACTGTCTGATGCTCTGTCATCTCCAGCGGTACACGGGTACTTGCGCTTCCACACCGAAATGCGCCATCAGAACCAAAGGTCCAACTGCAAAGGTTTGCCTGGAGTCTCTGCTGAGGCTTGCTGCGAGCTGCCCTTGGAGAAATGCTGCACCTGCCAGGGCTCTGCCCCAGAGCTCAGCCAGGGAAGGGGCATCTGTGTAAAACAGATCCTACACGTGCTGGCTCTCACAGGACAGGTTTCTAAAGATTGTTACAAAATTATTAAAGGCATGAGTTGTGAGGCGGGTAGGAGACCCCAGCTCTCTTATCAAAACAGTCCCTGTAATTTTCAACCCAACACTTCCTTCAGAAACCATCATCAAGCAAATATTTTTCAGCAAAACATTTTCCCTGATTTTTGATTACAAGCTCATATTGAGCAAAATATCACAGCTGATCCTTTTAAGGATACTTGTGGCCTGCAGATCCATTTGCCTCCTGTGCAGCTGATTACAAAGTGATCCCTTCTGCAAATCAGGGCTCACCCTGATTCCTCCCACAGCGGGCCTCAACAGAAGCAATTTGTCCCGTTTTTTACAAGTGCTATTTGGCTTCAGCGTGCAAAGCAGGGGGAAGAACCTAAGACAGGGTGACAAGCTGATCCATGCAGAGTACAAGAGAAAGGTGCCATTGCTTTCTCTGAAAGGCAATTTGGGATAATCAATATACATACACATATGAGAATTAAAATTAGCTATAAATAAAAAGTTACTTTAATACAGAGAGAGGGAAACAAACTGAAGGCCACAAAACCAGGCAGCCTGAGCATCTGTGCCTGCTTGGGTTGCTGTGCTGGTCTCTTGTCCCTCATTCTCATGTAGCTGGTGAGCTCTCTTCCTGCCTTTTCATACGTGGCCTGTTGCATTTTGGGCTATCTTAGCAAGTGGAAGACGGCAAATGCCAAATTTCTGCTGCTTCAAATTTAGCTTAAAATTGTGAAGAAAATGGAACCTGCTGTTTTTGAGAGGGAAATCCTCCCTCATATGTAAGCGTCTGCAAGCACAAAATTTAATTACCCTATATTATTACGCCTGCTCATCAGCTATGGGCCACAGAGCCAGCCTTTCAAGTGATACAGAACCAAGTCAAGTACTTTGTCCTCACAGAGATCTGGTCAATAAATAAGGTGCAAGGTCATTCTTATTACCCATTTTTTCTACTAGCAATTAAGTAAGGGCTTTCAAGCTCAGCCCTCTTCCTCTTTTCTGTTCCTTACTGAGGTGTCTATAACAGAGACAGGCAGGGAGCATTCTGGCTTCACTGGTCACTGATCTGTATTATAGGAATCAGCAGGCAGGGCAGAGGTCAACCACACAAACCCAACAAGAAAACGCCTGCTCTGTACACTCATCAGCTGCCTGGAGTCAGCCATCCTCCTCAAAGAGACACGACAAAAGGTCAAGTCTAAAAACCAGCAGTTTCACTGGATGATGAAGTCAAGATGTGAAGGGATCCTGCCATGCTGAAAATCTAGCACAATCTAAACAAATCTGGCATTGTTGCATGTGTGTGGATTACACTCCGTAACAACTGGATCAGTCCGGATCTCTGGCTACTTGACCTTTTAACTACCTTTATGTGGACTTTATGATTGGCCACAATGATTTGAGTTCAAAATATTGCATTTCACATCCTCCTGAAAGAAACTCAAAGCACTGATGTAAAGACTGGCTTACAGAAATCATGTGTCTCTAGAATAGGCTTGATTCCAAGAAGCACAGGATCCAGTCTTTTTCATTTCCTTGTCCTTGATTCTCTTTGTCTCTCTTTTAAGATTTCTTTTTTCTCTTTTCTTGCCTTCTAAAAATACCAAGGTTCTTCTAACCATTTTTATTCATCTCAGAGTTGTTGCTCCATGGGAAGTTTCTGTCCAGCTATAATTTTCCTGGGCTGAAGATACAGAGATAACCTTCTAGAAAATTGTCTTGCAATGAATCTTCTACTGAAGATTATTTAATGACTTTTTCAAAAGTATCAGTACAGACTGGCATATAGAGATGGGGGTACAACACTAAGAAGTGAGGATTATTTTCACGCTCTATCAAGTGTGTGTGCCGTGTTCAGGTAGTTCACTCAAAGATGTGACACATTTTCCTACTACAAGTGCCCTCGTTGCCTGAGGTTCCTAATTAGGAGAAACTCAAATGTGAGGATGCTTGAGTGCAGATTGTATCCCTGGTGTTTTTGAATCACTGCTGGCTCTAGGGGAGCGTATGCATCACTGTGGACTTTGTGCAACAGTAGTTTGCACGTGGTCTTTTTCTTTTGATTGTATATATCTAAAAATTTACATTAGTTCAGAAGTACTACAGAAATGTTTATGAGAAGTTACTGAACTTGTGGGAGGCCAGGATTTCAGACCATGTGACAAAGATGAAATTTACCTTTTCCACATACTGCACAGGCTGATGATGGAATTGCCAGGTGTGAATTCACCAGCACGGAATGGTTGCCATCACTGCCATTGTGATTTGGAAAAATCGTTTGCCCAGCACTCATTACTGCAGGTGAAGTGGATGAGATCAGCTGCAAATCTGGCTGATGATCCTGTTCTTAGGGATACTCAAAACAGGATTTAGGCGCCGATGCTGTGAAAGAAAACAGCGGAGTAACAAAATACCAGCTGCAGTTAGGACATACACACTTCACAGTATGTTTGCACTAAGAGTTCTCTGCAATTTTGATTATGCCAGCTCAAGCTGTAATAGAACACTGTGAACACAAGGAACATCAAATATGGAACAAAAAACCACAGTAGAACCTGAAAAAACATGAGTAGTGCACAGACAGCAAAGGAAAAAAATTCAAACAACTGCTCCTGACAATAAATGAAAGGTTCAAAACAGAATTATCAGGTAAGCAGATCTAAAACATCTTTCCCCCTCCAGCTTTTTTTTTTTTTTTTTTTTTTAAGTTTTAGTCTTTGTATAACTGAATTATAAAACTCACTATCCTGGGGCATTTTTCAGGTCAGAAGTACAGACAAATTAGGACTAAGACAAATTTATGGAGGGTAGGGTCTATGTGGACCAGGTTCAACTAAAACAGATTGCTGGATGCTGTGTAAGTTACCCTAATGCAAAATCACTGTGTAAGCCTTTTGTTTATATCCTTCCCTATCCTTCTACAACTGTTTATAAGCAAAGAGAAGATTACAGATAAGACTGGCTTGTGATTTGACTTGTAATAGCACCTTACATTTTTACATAACATAAAAATCAGTAATACCAGAATAGGGTTCAAACATTACCTCCAAGATGGATTAGTCAATTTTCACTAATCTGTCATTTCTAGGTGTCTTTCTGAGGGAATTATTAATCAAAGTTGAGAACTGTGAGTTACAGGACTGTCACAAAATTGTTGATTTTGTAATGGCAGAACACTGAGTTAAACTGAATATCACGTTATTCAATTGCCAGTGCACACAGACTTTTATTTTGGTAATGATTAACATAACAAACAAGATGTTTTTTTCTCAGTTGGATTAGACAACAAAGCATTTGATAGTCCAAGACTGAAGTGAATATCCTTTATAACTGAATGTGTGTAACACTGGCATTTAAAAGGAACCAAATAAATATTGAGTTTACTTCCAAGAAACTCACAGTAACATCTAATATAACAATACATGAATACACTTTATAAAACAATGCATCAGCTTGATTAATATTACCAAATCTTGATTTTCTTACACTCTTCATTCCCCTCACTAACAAAAAGTCCCTCGGATTTTCTTGTACATATAGAACTGCATGGATGTCAGGAAAAAATAGAGTTCAAAAGGGTATGAAAATCTTTAGTAGCATTTGGATATTGACAAATATTTATTTACTGATGGGAATGCAACATCCACAGGCCAAACCCTGAGGTGGTGTCATGCAGTAAGTGAAGGAGAGCCTGAAGAACAGTATTGCCTAAGTGGCCAAGCAAAAGCTTTTGCATTTCAGAGGGCTCTTTTGGAAAACCAAAGAAACCTCTGAGGTTTGCATTTGCATATTATTAAACCAAAAAGCAGTAACAGACAGAAAAAAATTTCTCTGGCTAACGCACAAAATACATATAAATATTGCCAATAAAAAAATAACATCATTGACTCATCTCTACAGATGATAAGTACAAAATCAAAAAATATCACAATTCTAAAGCATATGTTAATTGCTACCCTATAGAAGATGATTACTGAGTATAATAAAAGGAGATTTTTTTTTTAACACATGTATGTTACTAAAAACTACCTAGAGTTTAAAATTTCTTAAAGTCTGAAATTTCTTACTGCACATATCAGAAAATACACATATACTTCCAGGACAGGCTTTCATATATTTTCCTGTATCTTCCTTTCAGATCTCAATTCCTTAATGTGTTGGACCAAGAAACCTCTGTAAAATGCACAAACTAATATTGGTGTTACAGATGCAGTATCCCATTATGTCATATATCTGTACATATATTACAGTATACAAACTTAAATTTGCATTCCAAATCTATAATTAAATGCTTAAAGCTACATCAACATCACTTTGCACCATCAGGTTTTTTCCTGATCCTGAACTACCACTTTCAGCTTCTCATTCATCTGTCTTATTTCTCATGTTCTCAAGGGAGTTCCTGTTAAGCTCAGCCCTGGATAAACTGTGAAGGATAGAAATAACTCTATTTAATCTTAAATCAGGCTCCTGATATTTCTGCATTTGTGCAGGGTCTTTCCAGGATGTAGGATTTAACTACTTAAACTTAGTTAACCAGGGCTGTCCAAAACAAGTCTAGTTCTGACTGGCAATAACCAAAACCACAGACTGCAAACCAAAGGGTCACCAGCAGTTCAGTCAACCTCAGAAGTCTATCTGATAAAAAAAAAAATCTCCCCCTCTTTATTGCACATGCACCCAAAAAGAGTCTCCTCTCTCTGCAAAGCCAGAAAAATGCAGTGCTGTAAGGACAGCCTGTTACATGTACTATTTCCAAATAATTTCTCCTCTCATATGTGATTACAGCCTGAGAAATGACACGTTTTGAAAAGCCTCCATGGTAAAAATAACATTATGTTATATTTTATGTTATGTTATGTTCCAACATTATGTTGTATCCTAAAAAAAGAACACATTTACTAACGCTTAAAATGTTGTTTTCTTAGAAAAGAAAAGAGGATGGAATGGAAAAAAAAATATTCTCTTAAATAAAACAAAAAGTCTGAACATGCTCTTTACATGTTCCAAGGGGTGAATACGTAGAAGTGCATGAACAGTTAAACTGTAATCACAGTGTTCTGAAAAGGAGCAGCTCACAGAAGTTTCTATCTTAAAAATTCTGGTTTTGTAGGAGAAGAAAATTTTGAGGTGCTGGTTTATAAGCAATTAAAGATACCACAAACCATTGTTTTCATAAATACTGAGATCCTGTATAGGCAGACCATTTTCACAATGTGGCTAACAGTCCTGCTGCCACTTCTTGGAGTGATAACTGAAAACATTACCCTCTTTCAACTTTATAACTCTTTCCAGTTTGTAGCCCTGCAAGAAGCCAAGGATTGCAGAGGACTGACTTTCTTTGCCAAAGCTTCTGTGAGGATATCTTCCTTGAGACGCAGTAACACTTCGAGAGCCACGTGGCGGTGAAATGACGCTCTCGGCACAGGGAAGGTCTGGAGGTGTTCCTCGGAGTACCAGACCTGCTTCTCTGAAGACAGTCTAAGGCAGAGACTGCACTCAGCTTCTACACTAAAAGCACATGCTCCTGCTGAGGCAGTGCTCTTGCTCAGTCCACACCCCAAACTGTGCTCAAATCCTTCAGCACAGACGCAGGCAATCAATGCATCCAAGACAAAATACACACAAAGGGCTCAAGGCCTCACGACGGACACTGGCCAGTGCCAGACCTGCTGTGCACCTCAAACAGGCTGAGAGCAGCTGAACAAGGACATGGCTGTTCACTCTGAACTGCTGATTGAACAGCTAACTGTGCCACAGCATGGCAGGGCCAAGCCCTCCTGTTGGACATCCTAGGCTCAGATGAAATCCCAATTCCAGTGCAGCCAGCTGCAGTCCTTGTGACCTGTTCATCTTGTACATTTCACCCACAAAGGGACCGGCTGTGCAAGCAAAAAGAGATGCTTGCTTCCGAAGGTTTGTTCTTCTTGGATTTCCTGGGCTTCATCTGGATCTGCAGTACATAAAATGACCTAGTTGGGGTATTTTCATCCAAATGCTAGATGCAGCTACTTTTTGGGTTTCTCTAGGATGTTCAGGAATTTCCCTCGAGTCATTTCTCTAGCTGAAATCACAAGGGAAGAGAAAGAAATCAGTATTTTTTAAAAAGTCAAGACACTCAAACAATTGTATAATTTGTATAATTGCATAACATATTCTAACCATAGCATAAGAAATTCATTTAGATTTGTGCTTGTACCAAAACCAAGAATTATTTTATTTATCTGTTAAAGTGGAAAATAAATAAAACTCCATTTCAGCTTGAATTCCTGACATGCTACAAATGCAGGCAGGGTCTGGAATCTTCTAAACTCAGCAATAATTCCCACAGGCTGTCTCATTACATACAATCTATGCTTTCTATTCCTACTGCATTATGCTCTTGCAGCACCTCCTTTTCTCTGTACTATCCATCTCTGAATGGTGAAATCCAAATCTCCATCACTCTGTCTCGGCACAATTGCTCCTGCATGTTATAATCTGTCAGAGATTATGGAACTCTCTCTTTCTCCGTTTCAGGATTATTGGTCCCTGGATGATGTGGTCTTCAACAGAAATTAGGCAGGGTTTTCTCTCTCTCAGCAGTGTCAGTCCCTGGATGCTGTAATATAATGGGGTTTATATTCCTTCAGTGCAGTTCATCTATGGATAGGGTAATAAAGTAAAGTTTATAGAGCTTTGCTCTTCTCTTTCTCTCTGTGTTGTCAGTCCTTCGATGTTTAATACAGCAAGGCAAGGCTTATACGTCTCTCTCCCCCTCTCGGTGCCATCAATCTCTGGTAGCTGCACTACAGCAAGGTTTACACAGCCACTTTTCTGCAAGAGACATTTCTGACCTGAGAACCCATAAGGTCACAAACTGGCAGAGCCCTCACACCATTCTTGTCTTGCAATAAGGATACAATACATCAAAGACAACACCATTAGCAACTGAGGCCTGGTGAAAGAATCTTCCCACTGGTGCCCCTCCATTTCTTTTCAGTAAAGGTGTAAGCTTTGTGCTGGACTGGCAGGAATCAAAACATGGAGGGTTTTATTCATAGGAATGCTGAAAGCATGCATGTTTCCCACACCTAGCCTCAAAGACAGTCTAGAAGGAGATAGGAATTAATTTTCGGTTTTATCCATTCAATTCCTGACTTCTCTACTGAGACAAACATCAGAAATTAAAATTAGCATAAAAACTGGAGGTGGGTTTGTTGATGTTGGGTTTTCTTTTGACACTATTGATTATCTGTCAGAACAGAACTAAAATGTAATAAAAATGTTCAGTTTGCAATACTCAGTGTGCACTCAGATAAAGAAATTTTATTATTGTTTACATAAAAGTTAGAATTTGTGTCTTAAAGCCTCTTCTTTAAATTATTACATTCTAATTTGTTTACACAAAATTTGATGACAGTCATCAGCAAAATCCCTGTAAAACAATTAATTGTAATGAAAGTATGTAACCTGTCTGCTACATACTGATACTTGTAGGCTGCAGAGTCCACTGTCCTGAGTGGAAATGCTTTAGACTGGCTGCAGGTTCAAGCAGATCACTCCACTATTTTCTTGCCTCATGCCTGTGAGTTCTATCACCTGGGATCCTGCTTCTGATTTGCAGCATGAACTTCCACAGAAGTACTCATTTGTAGCTCTGCCTCCCCAACCCCAAGATATCCTGTATGTTTTAAGTGCTGCTTAAGTGCCACAGGGGTAGAAGCTGCTGCAGAAGAACAGAGAGCATCGGTATTTTGTCAGGAACTAAGATGTTATGCACAAAAACATGAATAAATAAAACTCACGTTTTTAAAATTTCAGTTTGTAATAGATTCTTAGTACTTAGCTCTTTGACACCTCCCTGCCTTGCTCCAACAACAGTGCATGGTTTTAAAACACTTTTTATAAGAAAAGCACGTAAGCTGAACTGTAGTTGATAAAGTGGAAAGTTTTCCAGAGTGCAAGTCCCATACAGGAGATATACGAATGCATGACAATTCTGCTCCCCCAAAGAGGGCTGCACCCCATAAATCAGGCAGAGAGCAAAGACTCCTTCTGTGTGCTGAGTGAAATTACTGTGGGTTGGAGGTTGCTCCAGTGCACGTGCCTGCCTGTTCGCTTGTCATCGGAGATGTTAACATTTCTGATTAATTCACAGACCTCTCATTTTATTCTTCATTCCTTTATCCTTGCTATCCTGTTCTGCTGCAGCTTAAAGATTCTTACCGACCTGCTACAATAATCACCACCCGCTTCCCCCCCCAACCTGGTGAAATTGTTTAGTGATGCCAACCGCGCTTTTAATTTGCAAGACATCAGACACAGAGGTAATTTATACCAACATCTGTTCATTTCTGACTTCTGAAACAAACTCGCACATGCTGCTACAAAATCCCATTAGGAGCAGGAGACAGCCTTCTGCTATTCTGTATTCCTCGTCTCCTCACAGAGTCAGGCTTGCAGCGGGGCTTTATTTTTAAAGATATGATGCCAAACTGAGAAAGAAAAAGGTCCTTTTATCTTTGTGTGTGTATGAAAATGGCCAGGAAGTAACATCCTCATTTGACAGAAAAATCACAGCCAAACTAAGGGCAAGTTTCCACAAGCATTAACAGTCTCGTCTTCCCTGCTTCAGCTGCTTCCCTGATCTGCCCAAGAACCACAGTTCAATGTATTCCTGGTTAACACAGGCCAAATCTTTATTACATGGTACTGTGTTCAAAGATCTTGGCTATTCCTTCACCTTTGTTTCTTTTTAATCTGGGCTTGAGTATGATTTGATGGATTTTGTACAGTAAAAGGCTCTAATATTAAACTGACTTCTCTGCTCAGTATTGCTTCTGAGAAATGAATTCTTAATAAAAGGAATATAATTTCCATTGGGGTCTTATGGAGCTTGCTGGAGTGAGAGAAGAGCTTGTGAATGAAGAAACCATCACCCACGTTCCAAATATGATTGCAGGCTAAGAGAGATGGTAAAACCAGCTTTAAGCAACTACCCAAGGGACCAGCAGAAGCCATCTGAATAGTAGATAGAGGAGGATTTTTTAATTAAAAGGCTGGACAAAACTGTAGTGAAAACCTGAGGGATTTTTTTCTTTACAATGGTAGTTTAAACCATGGACTTCAAGGGAAGAGAGGGTTTGAGCACAGGTTTCATTTCACCAGCAGACACGCACTACAGAGGCTGCGCAGCACAGAACAGAAACATGAATCTGTGTGACAAGTCACGATTTACAACCTTGCCTACGCTGTGCATCTAACAATAGAAAAATCAGCAATGGATACCATTGCAATAGCTTGGATACAAATTAACCCCACCTACCAGAGACAAGGAAGACACTGAACTCCACAGGAAAAAAAAACACTTAAAGTTGGTATCAGCACTGGTTGCTCTGGTAGTGCTTGAATAAACTCCTTCAGATAAATGTAAGGAAAAATGGTATCAGGCTATTATAATTAACAGAGAATGCTGCACTGTAGGAATTAGGTTTGCTGCCTGGCAAGATCTGCCAAGCAGAAATCAAGAACAGGTACCGGATAAAAAAGGCCGGGGCTGAAAGGAGGAGGAGACATTTCTACTTGATAGGGGAGCAGAATAAGGTTTAATATAATCTCCTCTTTAGAACTTCAATCCCTCAATCCCACATTTAGCCTTGTTGCCTCAGGCTCCGTTTTTACTACAATTGTCCCCAAGCTGCCTCTCCGCAGTAAATTTTGTAGTTGCTGGTTGAAAAGATTCAGTAGTACAGATTGATTTCCTACAAGTGAGGAGATGAGGGATTACCAAAAGCAGTCCTGGTTAACAAGATTGGGTGCAGAATCTCCTGCTAGAGCAGCCCACTCTGCCAGTGCTTTGCATCCTTTCACTATGACATATGGGTTTCATTACACAAAGATTTTCCTGATTTTAACTTGGAGGCGATTACATTGGAAACTCAGAGCTATCTTTACATCTGTAGCAATTTAAAGGTTAAGTAACTTTTAATCAAATGACAAAGACTCATAATGTTCTTTCCTCGACTGAAAATGAAAACTGCTGTTCCGGATATTCCTTCCACTGACAATTTAATTAGAAAAAACCACTGCACTGGAGATTGGGGTCCAGCCTGATTGCTCCCCATAAAAAGCCTTCTCACACATATGACAGCACAGGACATAGTGTGTCATAAGGTCTGGATAGCCAGGAAATAATGGAAGGATTTACTGCTTTAAAATCAGCAAGGAAAACAGTGATTTATACTTACATAAGCAACTTCCATCCAGGAGAATCCCTAAGCAACACACATGCATGCACACTTTTTAAACACAATATACACTTAAATACATCCACAACACACTTGGGGATAAAGTCTATGTAAAAGACATAGATGACAAACTGTATTTATCACACGTTCATCATGAACATTGTACCTTCACTGCTTACTACTTCTGGGTTTATCTAAAAATCTCAAAAAAAAGCTTGTGAGTATCTTCAGATTATAGATACTTTAATATGAAGTCACTTGCTAAAGAAGCACTTCTTAGCTTTTCTCCCAGATGTACAACTTATGGGACAAATTTGGCTGTGATCCCTCTCTGACCCGAAAATATAGCCTTGCTGAAATCTAAAGGTCTTGCTACTAATAAAACCCAGAAATACAATTAATGGTTTTAGCTCTGAAATGTCTTGCAGTGTCACATTTTGAATGCTACATTCTTGCCTACAAAAAGGCAATTTCAGGCACTTTTATACTTCGTTAGCTTATCAGTTATTCCTCCCATTTAGTTGTAAATGGTATCTAAAAAACTTGGTTTTCAGCACGGAAGGATTCCTTTAAATTACTAATCATGCACTCTCAAAATACTTCTGTGTCCTTGGACGACATAGAAAACAAAATCAGAAACGTTCCTTTCTGAAGCACTGTCAGTGCAAATTACCATTTTATGGCAAAAATATGAATTGCAGAAAGACAGCAGAACAGTTCTCTGGATTTTAACCTTCCATCACAAGTCTGTTGCATCAGAAATGATTTCTTACGTCCTCAGATACAATGTTAGGATAAGAAGACACAATGATTCTTTTTCTTAGTTGGCAGGGCATAAAATGGCCTGGAAGAAAACTGTGGGAGTTTTGCTTGATGGAACTCATGAAAGCCAATAGTCACACGTTTTAGTTGGGCCCAACTAATATTGCAGGTGGAAGGAAAATAACAAAAATAAGTCTGAGGATGAGGGTTGAAGGCAAAAAGGTAATATAAGATCAGCAAAAATATTTAAGATTGACATTATTACTGAACAGCCCTCAAATAAAAGAGACACATGACACAAGACCAAGAGAATATTATTACCCAGACAACTTAATCTGAACTTTTGTCAGAGAGATAGAAGCTGGGCCCTGCAGATCTATCTCAAACCAGACCCCCAAAATCCTATCACCACCTGGCAGCAGGTCACACCTCCTTCTTCACAGAAAGAGCCTCAATTACTCTGCTGTCCGCTGTCTGCTTCCTAATGTAAGTGTCAAATGAGCTGCCAGTTGAAGACTGTTGGCCTTTGACAAATACTGACCAGTGAATGCTACCCCAAGCCCAACTGCAGAGCAGAACTGCCATCTCAGGAGAGCAGTGGCTAGTGAAAACAAGATCAGTCACCTTCACTGGAGGCACAACTGGCACATGCAGACTCTCCAAGCTGTGCTTCAGGAATTATGTTACACTGACACTGAAACCACTGCAGTCACCTAGCACTCCTGAAACACATTCCTCAGGTAAGGCAACAGAATCAGTGTAAACCTCCAGGTGGAATAAACTTGTATTACCGTGGCATCTCTCATCAGTACCAAAGCAGCAGCAGTTTATCAAGCTTTACAATATTCTTGAAACATACAGTGATTTAATTCCCACCTTACTGATGGGGTCACACCCTCAGTACAGACTGTTGTGTTTTCACCCCAGCCAGCAACCAAGCTCCATGCAGCCATTTGCTCAGTCCCTCACCAGCAGAATCAGCGAGAGAATCAGAAGGGTAAAAGCTGGGAAATTTGTGGGTCAAGATAAAGACAGTTTAACAGAGAAAGCAAAGCAAAACAAGGAGCAGATTCACTGCTTCCCATGGCAGGAAGGTGTTCAACCATCTCCAGGATAGCAGGGCCCCATCACACAGAGTGGTGACTTGGGAAGACAAACCCCATCACTCTGAACATCCCTTCCTCCCTCCTTTCCCCCCCACTCTCTATACTGAGCACAATGTTCTGTGGTCTGGAATATCCCTTTGGTCAGTTTGGATCACCTGTCCCAGCTGTGCCTCCTCCCAGCCTTCCATGCAGCTCAAGCCTCTAGGCCAGTGTGCAGTACACAAAGCAGAAAAGGCCTTGGCTCTGCTCACCAATAACAAAAGCACCCCCCTAATACCAACCTGTGCTCAGCACAGATCCAGAACACAGACTCATAGCAGCCACTGTGAAGAAAATTAACTCTACCCCAGCCAAAACCAGCACAAGATGTATGTGAAAGGATTCAGCAACTGTGCTGGACTTCAGGCTCTGAAAGATGAGCTGTCAAGTCTTGCTGCAGCATTTTTAAATAATAACACCCCCTTGGTAAAAACCATCAGCGTCCTTCCCTTGGTGAATGAGATAGCAGAATGTGCCCTGATGTCAGCTGTACTTCACAGTCTGGCATGGCTTGTTTTGAAATGCCAAAAAAGGTGAAACTTGCACAGAGCCAGGCTGTGAACTGGAGCAGGTGAGCACATGGACTGCTCCTCCCAGCTCCTCTCTGACTGAGCACTGGTAAATAGCTGAGACTGCTAAAACCATTGGAACAGTTTAGTGAGAGTCAGCTGGAGCCCTAAGAATTGTAATCAAATACCTAATGCTATTCTGAATTATGAAATCCTCACGTGACCTCTTTCCACCTTGTTTTTCTCCACACGTAGTACTCATGTTTTATCTTATACCTGATAAGAGATCTCAGAGATCCTTCAGGATTATCCTGTGATAACAGATCTGCCGCAGATTAATACATCCTCAAAAATGTTGCTATTGTTGCTATCAATAAATACTAAAATTATATCTGCTCTAAGAAAACTCAGATTCCTTCCCTGTAGAATAATTTACCTTGTTCTCCTAACCAGATTTCCCTACCTTGCAAGGAGGTTACCATTCTGTTTGCATTCAGCTGCAAACTGTGATGTCCAGAGAGCTTTGAATGCTACAACTACAAACAGTATTCATTCACATACAGATGGGCAAATACTCAATGCTCAAAGCAAGGGGCAAAGACAACCCTGCCAATGACCAGGGAGCTACTAAACTTATGATCCAGGCCCCAGATACGAGGCTGTGCAGGTATTTTGTCCTGAGTGACCCTGATATCACAGCAAACTCTCAGAGTACGTCCCAATTCTAGGAGCTGCCTGCAGCCAATATCTTGTAGGGCCAAAGATCGGATCCCTTTGACCCCCAAAGCAGGGAAAGAGTTACATCTTCTCTCTGCAAAGCCAATAAAAACCTCTTGATTATAATTTAGATAAGAGCCACTGGATTGAATAATAATGTCTGAAACTCCCCTGGCTGTTTCACCTTGAGACGTCCATCACTGGGTTAAACATGATGCTAATTGCATTTGGATTGATTAATTTCTCTCACTCCTGTCTATTCGAATAATGCTTAACAAAATAATCACAGCACCCAGAGCCAAATCTTCTCCGTCAAAGGAATGAAGCCATCAGAACCAGCAGAGATGAAAGAAATGAAGATGACCCGTAATTACTGCTACGGTGATATCATTACCATATTACAGAAAATGAGTGTACGTGGGGGGAGCGGGGGCTGCGATTATTATTTATTTTTTAATGGAACCTCACCTCCTAAGAATACAGATCCAACACAGCGAGGGGAGCATACAGAAATACAGAACTAAAAAATTATTGTGCATTAAATTGCAAAATACAGTGAACACTAGGGCTCCTGATACATCAAGCATCCTACGCTGTGAGCTGCTGTTTATTCGCTTCACTATATTTTCATTGCAATAATATTTTGTGTATGACTAGCATAGAAATTTAAGATGCCTCGCTTCCCAAAAAGATCCTCAAGGGCCTGCAGCAGAACTCACCCATAACCTTGATGCTAAAGTCATTCTTTTTAAATATTATTACAAGTCATCTTATTTTCAATGCTGGCATCCAGATTTTTAAACCACAAGACCTAAGCTGATGCTCAAAGAAAAGCTATTATGCAAGATATTTTTATTCTTCGATGCTGATTCCTCTCTGAAGGCAGTTGTAAACTGCATCCCCAGCCACAGTAGATCACTTCCAACCATTCAATATGCTGGTTCTGTAAAGATATCACATGTATCAAGTCTGGAAGAATTTAAAGCAGGATTTGAAAAAAAAATGAAAACCAAAAAACCCCAAACAACCAAACCCACAACCCTAACATGCAAACGGAAGGCCTTCTGCTTCCTTTATTCTCCAAAACACACTCCCAAAGCCCCTGTCATTTGAGAAACAAATAGATTGGCAATTGTGTAAGAGCTACAGACACCTGTGCACTGCAATTCTAATTGTGGTTTATACACTTCACTTCTCTCAGTGCTCCTTATGTCTGCCCCCTAGTCTCAGACCAAAGACAAAAAAAAAAACAAAACAACAAACTACACACAACTAGCAGCTTACAATATTTATTCTGGAATAGAGCCAAGGTCAAATACACAAGAAAATTTCACATGCCAAAAATGGCAAGACCTAAGACCAGGCACTGATTCATGAAGCTAATTAAACACAGAAAAAGTATTTTCAAATATTTTGTAAGGCTGAAATAATTAAAAAAAAATAGTTACACTTCTAATATTAAAAGCAGTAAGAAAAACAGTTTTGCATCAAAGTTGAGGACATTTTCAAATATACCTGAAAGGAACTTTACTAGCACAAATTATCTTTGGATGAGCTACAACTTAGGAGAGAGCTCTGACCATCAAATCCCACAGATATCACAAGTAAGGAGCAGAATAGGGCCATGTTTTTACAAGAAGCATTCTGAAGGGCCTTCTTCTATTTGCTTGTACCAAAAAGAAAATAATGTCTTCCAGGATTCCAACACCTGCAATGGATCAAGAGTTCTCGATAATTTAGATTTTCTCACCACAGGATCTCAAGGAAGAATCTTCTTTCTCAAAAAACAAGCAGAAATGAGATCAAAACTGTTTGCTCAAGAACTCTCGGGCATAAAACACACAAAGAAGCTCAGCAAAGAGGTCTGTGCTGAACATACACCCAGAGCCAGGTTTGAAAGTTTTCTGGAGGTGAATGGACCCTTCTCAGAAGGAACAGAGGCAGAAGTGCTGTCCATGCTCCCACAACACCACCTGTGTCAGGGAATATGTATTTACTGCTGGGAGCAAAGCAGGTGAACCCTGAGAGCAACAATTTTTTCAAGTTTTATCAGTGGCCAGGGCATGGAGGCCATGGCCAAATCTGAGCCCAGGAGCCAATAGAAACAAAGGGATTAAGAGTTATTAGGAGCAGAGAGAATTACATATTTACAGTAGAGTTACTGAAAAATAATCGTGTAATGATTATGTAAGTCCCTATATTCCTTTGGGCTAATCATGCTGGGATACAAGCTGTACGGTTATGCAAGCCAGGCCACACAAATCCAATCAGAAGACATCAAGGCTTGTTTACAGGGAGGCTTTCAGCGCTGGATCAAGAACGGTACAGCTTCCTTGACCTCCAAAAGGTAGAAGCAAGCCCTTGTCAATAGGTTAGCTAATGGCCTGAACTGTGAAGCAGAACTGAATTTTTAAGTTTAACTTCTGTCAACAAACTTAATGGAAAGAGATATCTAGATGAAAGAAGCTCGTAATATGGTGGTCTGTATTTATTTGTCCAGAAGTATGTCTTTACTTTAAAGAGCAGACTAAATCTTTAAAATGTTTTCTAATCCCAAGACTCCTTATGGAAACATTTTTCTGTTTAGATGACTGCAGCCCTTGACACAACAATGCATTATCAGTATTGAAGGTCTCTATGAAAAGATTCATGTGTTTTGACTGAAAAATACTATTTGATTTACACATTAATTAAACCAAGATTCCTTTTGCAATTAGCATGATACAACACATCACATTACATAGAAAACTTCCCAACTTTCCAAAAATCCAAGTAAAAAGTCTGTATGGCCAAATATATGCAAATGACTGAAATCTCAGTGTTCCAAGGTCAAAGTCTCAGGCTTTGTAAAGACAGACTTCTGGAAGAACAGCAATATGCAGTTTGAAAGGAAGAAAACCTTCACAACTGCCTCAATAATTTAATTTTTACCTTTGCATGAATCAAAGGTACTTCATGTAACAATTACTCTTATCCCCATCCTCAGCCTTCCCAATATACTCACTGCTTGCTTTATTCCAGCATTTTAAGTTATAGTTACATTATTTAAGTTAGTTTTTTACTTGATAAGCTTCATGTGCTCTGCCCAGTACAATTCTCTTCTGGCAGCAATACCCTGAGCTGAGGAGTATCTGAGAGACCAGAAGAGGATTCAGGAAATTCAAAACCATCTTTACCAACTCCAAGCTGGTCACAAGACACCTGAGGAAATGCACTGATTTAGAAATGTTACAGATTTTACAGCATCCGAATGCTAGAAGAGTCAAGCACCAATTAATAGGGAAAAGCTGTTATTACTCAGAGAATCTGTGACTGGTGTTAATCTGACTTACTTGATAACAGAATTGTAATACCTCTGAAGGCTATTTGGAATGGGTATTAAAATACAAAAAATGTAGGTTCTGCTACAATTATTACAATTTAGCTGCTAACATGCTTAAAGGCAACTAGGCAAGGCTCAACTGTAAAAGCAAATACCCAAAAATACCCTCCCAGACCCACAAAGAAATGTGAGAACATTTTTCATAAACATCCTCACGCTTCTAATTTCAGTAAGTTTTAAAGAAAATATTAAGAATCCAAGAAATATGGAGGGTATTGGAGTCTGAAGATATCTCCTGAGAGCAGAGGCCAGAAGAAACTCCAGTTTTCTGAAACCCAGAAATAAAGCCAAAACAAACAAAGAATCATTATTTTTCACTCCAGAAGAACTACTGAGAGTTGCCCAGTAAGCTTTGGTACTCATCTGCTTCCAAAAATCCCTTCATGTTTATTTATGGCTCATGCAAATCATGAATGAGGCCGCATCTACCATGAGGTGCCCCTCTTAGGAAAGCTGAATGCAGCAACACTGCTGTTTTTTCACGAGCACAGAACTGCTTTTCATCCATTACTAGAAGGAAGAGCAGAGGCACTGCAGCAAAGCAGACAGCAAACCCTCTATGAGACAGCTCAGAAAGGAAAACAGAAGGCAGTGCCTCTGCTCTGCCATGAAGATGGCCATGAATAGTCTCCATAGCTTTGGAAACGCTGCTCTGAGGGTTGAGGGGCACTGAAGAAACTTTGGAAGTCAGGAGGACTCTGAAGACTCCATGATCCAGTGACAATGGAACTCAGATGTATTTAGAGTTAGAAACATACAGCAGAGTAGAAGAGGTACACTAAAACAAGGATACAAGGAAAAAGTGCTTAGTGAAGAAAATTTAATCTACCAGAAGAGACCAGCTAATAGAAGGTATACAGTACAATATTATATGAGGGAAAATTGTACAGAATCAGATTTGGTTGAACCTTGGCAGGTCTCCAGTCAATGTTCTGCTCAGAACAGACAGACTGCTCAAGGCTTTATCCAGTCAAGCCACAAAAACATCCATAGATGGAGAGTGCACAACCTCTCTTGACAATCCTTCCAACACTTGACTGTTCCATGCTGGGAAAGTTTTCTCTTAATTCCAGCCAGAAATGTTCTCGCATCAAGTTACGATCATTGTTTCTTGTCCTCCCCCAGCCTGACTCCATCTTCTCAAAAACCTCGCTGCACATTTCACCACTGGGTGTGGCACTGCAGATGCATCACTTCCCTGGATCTCCTGGCCATGTTTTAATCAACAGATGTACAGGCAATCCCACATTCCTTTCCCATATACCACTTGCTGTATTCCTTTCCAACACTGTTTCCTTGCCTTCAACCTTCTACCTACCCATTGCTTTGCTTACTGTTCCAGGAAACGCAAGCACCATAGGCAAGAGTGGGGGCATTTTATGCCCTGCGACAGGGAAGGAACTGTTTGCTCCTTTCAGTTTTACAGGTATAAATTAATAAACATAAATTTTAAGACTTTTTTTTTTTTTTTAATTAATGTGCTCTTTATTTTCAAGTAAGCCAGGTACTAGACATGAAAATCTTGGAGCAACCCAGAGAACTATCTGTTGAAAATCAAATGGGAGCTTGGCCTGCTACCCAGAAACATCCATCACTCAGCCCTTTTCTGCTGGGATTTGTGTTGAATGACGTCCTCTGCAGGTTAACAATTAGTTTTTAGCATAAGAGTCCTGTGTCATCGTCATCATCTCCCCAGGAGACCAAAACAGGCTGAGTGATTTTTAGATTATATGGTCTGATAAGACACAGGCTCCTGAATCTCTGTGTGTGCTTGAGCCATGCAGGCCACCTGCTCTATGGAGCTGCCACCAGGGACACCTTCAGAAAGGTTTAATAATGATGTTCTCTCTAGAGATGTAAACCAGAGCATGCTCAGAATTCACATTCTACACCACTGACTAAAATCTTGTATATAAAATCCTAGATATGAACAGGATCTATGACTCCTATATATAAATAGGATCTATGACTAGCTGCTAAAAGGGATTTTACAAACGTTATTTCCTATTAAACAAGAATCTGTGCACTCTGTAATCATAAAAACTGTGACTCAGGAACTGACAGAGCAAGGCAGATCAGTAATCTACCCAGAGATCCTGTCTGACTGCACCCAAGATCAGAGCATCACAGCAAAAGATAAATTAGGGAGCCACATTATGAAGACATATGGAAAAATCATTGCTGAAAGATTCCTCCTCTTCTTAAGTGCTTGTTTGATATCCTGAAGCAGCTGATATTTCCTACTTCATTTTAGATTTTTTCTGCTCTAACTAAAATGTTCTCATCATCCATTTAATTGCTTGATTCCTTTTCAATTGCTGCTAAGTACACGGTCTAAAAAAAACCCCAGAGTGGCAGAAAGTCCTACATCAAATCATTCATTATGTAAAAAGCATTTATTTTTGCTAATTTTAATCTGACTGGCTTCCATTACTTGTTTTCTGATTTTCTCCCCTCTCATTCTTTTCAGGGTTGGGAGTCAACAGAAATTTTCAATTTATCTTCTCAATTGAAAAGATGCAAAATAACAACTGCACTACCTTTCAAAATCAAAGAGATCCTCTTTCCACCCCCCCCCACATTCTCATGAAGCAAACTCTTGATTTATAAGCAGCTCTCTAGAAGTGAATAGTGTATACCACAGTATCTCAAAATTATTCCTACCAAAATACTGCCTGAAGTGACAGAGTATCCAAAGTTACAAAACAGAGAATGAGACTTATTTCCTCCCTGGGAAAATATTATTAGAACTTATGCAGAAATACAGGGTGTAAAGCATGGACAATTATTAAATTCAAACAGAAGAACTGGGAGATAGCATAATAACTTGTGACTTGGAGATTCACTCAAGCCTGAAGACGTACAAGAGAAGAACAATCTGCTCAGCTTCACCATGCTGGGAACCTGGCTATTCTGGACCTGTGTTTTGGATGATTCCAGAAGCTCAGGAGGTTTGAGGGGCACATGCAAAACAAGATTAAATCCAGCCACATTCATCAACTTCGCACAAACACCAATTACTTTGAGTAAATTCTCCAGCAAGTTCAGACAGATTTGTCAGGACAATTCTGCCAAAGAGCAAGATTTCATCCAGAAACACAAAATTCTTGTAAAAACCAACAACATACCGAACATCAGAACAACAAAGAAGAAAACATAATGAGAAATAGAGAAATGGAGAAATTGTCTGATACAATAGTGAAGTGTGCGTAGAAATGTATGGAGATCTTGATCACAGTCAAAATATGGAGCTCATCTTTGTGAGTGGAACCAGATTTGATAAGATCAGAGTAAAAGATTCTCAGAAAGGTATGATATTATAAAAACCTGGATAAGCACTGACTGGATATATAGGAAAGGTTTTATTCCTTAAGTACTATATCAAAAAATGGAAGAATATTCAGATTATGGCTTGGGTGTCTGGACTTACTGGAGAGTCAAACATTGTACTTGGTCACAAGGTTAAATGAGCAACAGAACAGCAGTCATTGAAAAAGGGATCACAGACAATTGGTTTGGCACTGGAGGAGGAGTAAAAAGCTCCAGTTTCAACAAGTCCCTCAGATATCAGCAAAATGAAGGGGCTGCTAGGAAGCATTTTTAATCCCACAGGTTCTAGCAATGTTCATTAGCTCCCACTATACTCTAAATATTCTGAATATGTATTTGCTAACTTATAGTAACAATATAGAACAAAATACCATGAGACAAACATATGTGACATGCATTCATACTAACTCTACAAGACAGCTGTGTTTCATGTACATAAAAGTTCTAATATTTTTTAAATTATCTGGCTTCTTAGGAGTAATAAAACACTACCTTGCATGAGCACCGTAGTGCTTGCACAGAAATTATATTACCATAATTATTTACTGAAAAGAGAATAAAGATAAGAAGAGTACTGAAAAGACAGGAAATAAAGTGTTACAGAACTGATATTCTCTTCATCCATAGTACAGATTTGTCACTTCTCAGTTTCATTGCCATAACCACGTACAATTTGAATCATTACATCTACATCCCACTTTCCTCATCATTTAATTGGAAACTAGGTGATACCCACTCTAAAAATCAACATTCACCGTTTCTCCTCCTCTCATTGACACACCTGCAAAGGGTCTGTAAACTCCTACTGTCACCAGCCCAAGACGTGCCCTTCACTGGGACAGATGCTGCCACTGGCTTGAAGAACTTGTGCCCTCTCTGGAACTGATGTGCAGCTATGCACTGAAGGGAAGAGTCCAGCTTGTAGGATTTTGGATTTCATTTAAGGCAGTGCTTAGCAAGAAGAGAGACCAGCAGTACATTTTCAATGCCATCTGCTGGATAAGACAGACAACTCTAATAAAGGCAAACACCCACTGCTTTCCATCTATCACCATCAACTCATACCAACAGCCCCCTCCTCTTTGTACCTTACCTAAACAAAGATCAAATTTAAAGTTGTCTTAATAAGCACATCTTATTCCTCACTCTGGTAATGCATCCAAGAAAGTAAATAAGCCAATATTTATGAACGTTTGAACATATAAAAATGACTGCATTTTACTCCAGCTGCAAATTTAGGAGGTTCTTACAGAGAAAAACATCTTAAAATAGATCTGATGAGAAGAGCCTGATGCCTGTGCTGCAAAACATTTTCCTGCACTGCACTAAACTCTTTTCCCATTCTAGAAGAGCTAATACTTCTTCCTGAGGAGGGCAATGAAAATGTCACAACAGAAGGTTTCTTCCTCTTGCCTGAAGAGTATTTTTCCCATTGGAAAGACCAACAATGGAAAGCATTCACTCAGCTAAATGAGTAGAAATAGACTTGTATTTCACAATAAAATGGAACACACAGCTGCTCTAAAGAGATGGGTAAATTCTATTCCTAGAATAGTCTAACACCAGATATCCTAGGATTTGAGAACAGGCATTTACTCATTCAGAGTGAACAAAATGTTGGCTCGATCCTGAACAATTTTCGGACTTTTGCTGAATTATGACATATTATGGTCAATCAAATCACAAAGCTTCACTAAATGTATCTCAACTGTTCACAGAAATCACAGGCAATATGGATATTTGCAATTTCTCCTAAAGGACCATCTGAACACATTCCCCTTGTGACAGTGTAACCAAAGAACTTCTGAAGACTCTGGTAGAATGACCCTCTTGCTCTATTATGCCATTTCGACAGCCTATGGATCACCTAAATGGAGTAAAAAAAGAGGGATTGGCATGAAATGAGGTCTGGCATGAGGTTGATATAACTCATGTAAGAGATGCAGGAACAGATTGCACTCCTAGGTCCTCAAATACAAAAATCGTACTTGCTGACGTGAAAAAACAACAATTGTTAATAAACAGATATTCTACTCTTCAACACTCCATATGGCAGTCTGATGGATTAAACACCAGCAGAGTGTTGATCACTCTAAAAGCTCATATTGAGATGATCTGGAAAATCTGTCTATCTACAATTTACGAATTCTGGTTAATTTAATTAAAATGTTGCATCACTAAGTGCCTTAATATGGAAAGCCATAAGCTTGTGAGGTTCCTGGCACACGCCTGCCTTCAGAAGAAGCTACAGAACAAATTAGCAAGAGTGTCCTTTTAAATTTGGCATACACAAAGGAGGGAAGACTTCTGAGCTAGAAAATTAGTCTAAGTGTACAAGCAGGAAGAAGAAGGCAGAAAAATCTCCAAAATAGGCAGAGGGACAGGTGATAAAACAAGGTTAAGGAATGCCTGTAGCATAAGAAAAAAAAGGACATCGGCTGTCAAGGTATAGGTGACTTCTTTGAAAGGGGCCAGCTAAGGTTAAAGGAAATGAGATGTGTTATAAGTAGCACACTGAGAACTGGAGAGAGAGAAAGGTGGGCTTCAGGAAAGGAACTGTCCCCTTCAAGGAGAACAAAGGCCAGGAAGTCCCAAAAAAGAAGAAGCCCATGATTGGCATGCTTGGCCAAAGGTAAACCCAGTGCTGTAATCTCCCCTTACCAAGGGAGATCTGGCTTCCTCAATTGAGACAGGCTCCAGCACATACACAATCAATTACTGCAATTTAGATAAGGGGTGGTACCTGCTCATTTTCAATTTGGTGTCAACCATGAACGAGAATCTTTGAGGCTAAGCCAGCCTGCAAAGAGTTTTTTCTTCCTAGAAGCAGGGCTAGATGAAAGAATACAGACATTCCCAATGCAAAACACCCGTTACAAAAGACAAGTGAGGAAAGTGCTGAGGATGTGGATGCAAATGATAGTTTGGAAAACAAACAGAAAATCATGTCTGAATGCAGCTCTAAGTTAATGGAATTCCCAATACACTCACTACTGTCTCTGGAATGACATGTGTGTGTTAATACTTTTTTATACTTAATAATATCTACTGTTCTTCTTCTTAAACAAAAAATGAAGATGCTGAGGCTGTAACATCAAGGGTTTTCTGAGCACAACTGCTAATATTTGAGAGGAGTCTAAAAAAAGAAAAGTGGTGTTATAGGGAGATATTGTGGAAGAACAGACAGAAGTCCCCATGTTATTATTATCTCAGTCCACTGTAATTCAGTATCTTGGGGTTTCCTCCTAAGTTGTCTTAAAGCAAGATATTCAGCAAAGCATAAAACCTTTTTATTCTCTATTTTCAAAACCATCTAGACTAAAGAAAAAAATTCTAGATGGAAGGAACAGCAGTTATCTCTAGGAAAACACTGGTTTAGGCTCATTTCTTGTTCCAAATCCATTAAACAGAAACAGTTTCGTATTTTGTTCAGTAGAACGATCATCTTACTTGGAAAAATTAAGAGGAGAAGTCTCTCCAGTATGGCAATTGGTTCTCTACTTGTACAGGTAGATGAGGTTCTGCCTGCAAAACCCACGATCTGTTGACTTTCTGCAACAGAAAATAGGAAGAGATTGTGAAGAAGGCCTGGTTGTGTTCTGTGTCTGGCACAGTATTATAAAGAAAAACTGTCACCCCTTGAATGCCACCTCAGCTGTGTTTCTACAATTCACTGTGAGACAAAAAAGAACATTGACCTTTTACAATGCACACCTCTATACTAATCTTTCCCATAAGAGTGGAATTCAGTAAAATTGATCTGGAGTAAATAAAAACCAAAGCCATGTGCTTGGAAAATAAAAACCATTTATAAGAAGTTTGATCACATTTACATCTCCATGCTTCCTCTTGACTATTTCCAACTACTTTTCAGAACATGTGACTGTGTCGGAGCCAAAGTTAATTATTTCCATATTCAAATACAAGAGTACTGATCTTCTATACTATTATAAGCATAAGAGCCAATAAAAAGTGCCAAAGGCAGAAAGCAAGGTGGGAAAATAACCTTCCTTCCCCTAAGTCTTCTCTGCTTCAGAGACACCAAGCAGGCTGGTTTCAAAACAAGAGCAAGTGATATAACCAAACAAAAGCAGATCTGAAAGGTGAGCAAACCCCACAAGCCACACAGTCATTATTACTGTGTCGACAGCACACTTGTTAAAAATGTATATTTTAATTTTCTGTATTGCTTAAAGGTCCCAATTTGCCCAGGGATCTAGCTAAGCTGCCATTTTCTACCACGACACAGTCTAATCTTTATTTAATGGATTTAGCATCTATCTTCACTAGAGTGGTCTCTAAGGGGAAGGGGAGGGGAGTATGAAGGGGCATGAAGAGATGATCAGGGCCCCCCTCTCCTTCATCCATCCGGCGCTCATGTTTGTGTTCAAAATTCAATTACCTCCTTATTGATACTTCACAGAGATATTTAAGCTGCAAACATGAAGCCCTGATTTCCCAGGGGGCCATGCCCCTCTCTATTTCACTGCTCTGCTTCCCCCAGGGTGAATTCCTGAGGCGTCCATATTAATAGGTAATCAGTCACAATTCATTTATTAAACAGCTAGCAAGGTTTATCAGCCTGCCCTGATTAGCCGGAAGAAGCCACTGAATTCCTAATTTATTTATGGAAATATAAGTGTCTTTTTGAATTCCATTCATGAAAGACAGGGGTGCCATGGGTCTGGCACACTGAATTCTAACAGAGAAGCACCAGGCAACCCGGACACTGAGGACTTTCCAACATGAGCCTGGTAAACGCTCTGTGGCCCCAGCATGACCAAGAGATTTAGACCAGAACCTCAGACAAGGATTCACAAGCCAGCTCTTCAGAGAGCAGGCACTGCCACCCATTGCAAGAGAATTTACTATCCACTGATGGCTCAGTGTGTGGAATGGCTGGAAAAAGTTCACTAAGAACAGCCAGCAACGCAACAAAACTAGGTCAAAATAATAAAGAAAAAAAGACACATTTCCAAAGTTTGAATTAAACATTCAGACTGGAGCTGAAAACAATTGGCAGGTAACATTAATGTATGCATTAACACAAAGTTCAGCTTTTTGAAAACTGCATACTGCTACAACCTTTACATTATTTCTGCTATAATCATTTCAGCTAAACTGTTCTTTAAATGGAACACCACTCCTGTACATTCAAACTCAGACACAAAGTCAGTGACGCTGCTTACCAAAAAGTGAAAATGGCTAAAAACAATTTCAAAAGTAATTTCTCTATTTTTTTAAAAAACAGATATGAGTACTCAGTAAAAAGCAGACCTTGAAGTGAAAAGACTTACACATGCACTGGATACACCTTAAGGCAGTTAGAATACAGCTCCATATAACATAAAGCTAATATACATGGGCCTCTGAAGGTTCAAGGCTGCCACTGGTGAAAAACTCTTTTTATCCCAGTCAGCTGTGTAGTGATCTGCAAAATTCATATGTACCTGAATCTTACCCACCATAGTTACTTAATCAGAAAACAACTAGGAATGGAAGATTACAGAAAATGTTTATTTCCTTTTTCTTCTCAATACAAATTTGTACTAAGTAACTTTCAATGTGTCTCCCTCTGACTTTGGTCACTTTCCTGAATAGCTCTAGAGAGAAACATAGGTAAACAAAGTAAATATAGGGATTGTATTTTCAAATGCTCCCGAGGAGGTGGATGTCTCTCACACAGATGCAGCAGACAAAAGGGTATTTTTGACTCACTCTTTCCTAAAATATTTAGATCTCAAAACTGACAGGATTTAACAATATATGAAATATAGACAGAGGCATGTTTAAACACATCGACAGCATTTCTGTTAACACTAATTCTGAGACATTTTGTTTAGCAACTTCACTGGTCATGCTATTAACTGACTACAAAACTATTCAAAACTAACAAGTCAAACATAAAGAGGATACAGATGCCATTCCACAATACTGTATGCCACAAAAAATATTTCAGTTCAATCACAATTACTTGAAAATGTATTTCAAAAAAAATTGCAAAATCTTATGTAGTTTAAAACTGACTCCGCCTGTGTACTCTGAAAAAGCACAAGCTCAATAGTTACACAAAAGGTTTTCATTTAAGATTCCATTACACAAAAATTGTGCTAGAGCACTAAAACATATAAAATCCCCACTTCAGCTGAACTAGTACAACCCATAACCTTATATACAAAATATATTATTTCCTCTCAAATTACAGGGGTTAGACATGAAAAGATGTAGTACATGCAATAAATACATCCAAAATGCTGGGAGGACTGAGTGTTTGAATTCATCTACAGCCAGAACTTGTATGTTGCAGTGTTTGAAGTCAAGGATGGTTTGGGGAAATGAATCCTGGAAGAAGCATGTTTTTACTGCCTGAAAAAGTAATCAATAGCTCAATTGTTAAAATAGTTATTAAAGTTTGTGTTTTCCACAAATAGGGATGATTCAGTGTATTTTTTCCTACTATGAAATGAAGATCCTCCTAGCAAAAGGAAAAAGACACAGAATTTACATGAAAGATTTCTCAATACCTTTCCTCCACTGTATAAGGAGGATTTTCATGCTGGCACAAGAGGCAGACACCACAGGATTTTACAACAGACCCAAACATCTAATCAAGTTGTGGCTCTCAACAGCCAGGTTCTGCAGCCCTCATTGCTTGGGGAACTGCAAATGCTACCAATGAAAATAAAACAACCTCCTCCTCTCCTGAGTCTATCCATACTTCACCTCTTCCCACTTCAGCAGTAAATTCACCAGGGTGATTTTGAACAAGGGCTTTGCAGAATACACAAGACAGAACTCACCACAGAGCAGGTAAACAGGACACTCATGCATCTTTTCACTGGTAAGCTCACTGAGCATCAAGCCCAATGTCATTTTCACTCCCTCAACATGTAAGCTCCTTATCATGCAGAAAGAACACTGCAGCAATGTCCATAACAGACATCAACCCATGATGCCCAAAGGTGCTGCAAAATGTAAGCTGCAATCATGCTGCAGTTATTTCTAGTCCAGACAGATGTTATTTCTAATCTTGTCGTTTTCAGTGATGTTGCTCCTAATTATTTCTAGTTTTCACTGTTTTCAAAACACAACTGAGTGAAAGCAATGTAGCACTGACACAAATACAGAAAAAAAACCCTACAAAACTGTAAGAGAATAGAATTTACTATTACAACAGACAACACAACATTACAATCTTTAACTGCTTGACTGATTTTCAAATGAAACAGTTTAAAGTCCATTTTAATGCAACCAAGGGCTCTGTGACTGCTACACCCCGTCGAACTTAGCATCCCACTGCCCACCCACCAAGTAGAATTGGAATTCATGTCCCTGTATAACACCCAGACAGTTTTAAAATAAAACCAGGAGTATTACCAGAAGGTACTCCTTCCTTTCTAATGCCTTGATAGAACTTGAGGACAAGCACCTATTACTCTATTACTCTGCTGAAAAACAACCTTCATTCTTTCATCTTGTCCCATCTTGCTCTCCATCTCATATGTTCATTTCCAAATCTCCTGAAACAATGTCCATATACTTTCAAGGCTACTACAGTAACAAACTCCATGATTGCAATAAAGCCTAGGATGATTATTTTCTCTTTTTCTTGCACAGTCAGTGCCAGCAACATCATACTCTTACTGACTTACAAAGGAACAGCACAAACTGCACACAAAAAATTGCTTCCTACACTACCAAAATGCTGTAAAACTTAAGTGACAGACATTTACAGGCAGAACAAACTGACACAACTCAGAATAAACATGAGACCCTTTAATTGACACTGGAGAAAATTAGATTCTAATTGCATATGCTATATTTTGCTGATGACAATGAGCTTAGCATTTGCAAAAAAGGTGTTACGAGTTCCTTAACGACCAACAGGTTATTAAGACCTTTGTCATATAAGTCATTAGAAATGTGACATTTCCAACAGCAGAGAGCCCTCTAGAGCTACCACGGGATAACAGTTCAGCAACCCTCCAGGAGAAGAGCACCAATGCTGATTAATGCAACATCTGGGCTCTTCACAGATTCCCCTCCAGCTGCTAACCAAACCTGGTTTTACCCTGTTCAGCAGAACAGAGATCAAGCCCCACAGTGAGAAAACAGAAGTCACATTTTAATTTGAAGAATACAGGAGCTAATATTTATTGTATTGCCAGTAAACTTTGAAAGCTTGGAAATGTAATGCTAGGTTTGGGGGAAGTCATTCAAGAACTTAGAGATGCTTATTCGTAATACATATTATTTGTAAAAAATCACCAAATACCTGAAAAGCAAAATTTTACATGACAGTGCATAGTGACACCAAAATAACTGTCACTTTGTGAAGTTTAAACAATATAAGGATATATTCCTTATAGCACAAAAAGCTCTCCATATGACAATGCCCTATCAATGTAAAATAATTTCTAAACAGAAGATATATTCTGCTGAACTTATTATAATAAAGTTTACAAGCTTTCACTAAAACAGTGCTCAAAAACAACATATAAATGAAATCTACATAATCTGTTATTAGATGTCTTTCAATTTCCTCCACTCTTGTGCTGTAGCAACCAATCAGTACAATTAAATTACAAACTGAAAATCTCTTCTTACACAGCATGGAGTTTCCTATTCCCACCTCCTCAATTACAGTACAAGTTGTAAGATAAATTCCAAAAAAATAACTCAACTATATCCTTTAGCTTTACTGTCAAGACTTACAAATGTGAAAAGCAGCAAACACAACTTTATTATCTCCTCATTGTGACCAAAAATAGCAAGAATAAATTCACTTATTTTCTCAGGACCAAAACCCACTGAAGCATACAATTTTGGGACTGACAACCAAATTACAGCACACCAACCACAGGTTAGGATCCATATTTCAAGAGCCTAAGTCAACCACTTAAAGTTATGAGCTTAACTGTCTGCACATTAATTCATCAGACTTAATTTTGATACAGGTTTGCTGTGTGCTTAGGGAACAACAGTCTCTTGGACACTTTAAAGTATCCACACACAGCCTTCAAACATGCTTTCATGGGCAAGTATAAAGTAATGTTTTATTACCAAAATAAATTTCTAAGAGCCAACACTTCACTGGAGGGGGGAGGTGAAGAACAAACTTGCAATGAATATGATGAGAAGAGGTAGTATGTCTACTCTGCTGGCAACAGCATCAAGATTCCTTTTGTGATCTCCAGCTACAACTTAAAAAGCCACAGCAAAAGCTTCTTGTAGAGGCAAGAGGCAATTCAAGTTATCTCAGCACCCTGAAAAATTAATGTTAGGATCCTGGAAGTCAGGAGTACCCCACTGGGGATATTTTTATCTTAGGCCCATTCCTATATTCAACAATGCACTTCTAAATGAGAATATTTTCAGAACGAAATTCACTCAGTTTTACATCAATTGGTTACTCCTCTGCCAAAAACTCCCAAAATCTTATGGTCAGAAACTCCAGTCATACTGGGATACATGGGCATGCTATGTTTTAACAAGATTTTTATTCTATCTTACATTCAGTCTTCAATGCCCAAGAAAATGCAAATAGCTGTCAAATAGCACGCTATTAGCAGCAGCAATCCTTTGATATTCTTAAATAAAGTTATTGCCGCCTTTAAGAACCAAGTACAATTTTTGTGCATCAAGAAGACAAGGTTTAGACATAACAGAAAAGGTACATTCAGGTGTAATCTGTTATACATGCCTGTGCAGACACCAAGCAGATCCACACTAAGACTAAGGGGAGCAAGAACACCCAGCCATCCTCACTGCAAACATGTCAGGACAGTAACTGCATGTGTACACCAAGGGTCACAGCAGAGTCCTCAGCTCCTTCCCCCTGGCCCCTTAAAACGTGTATTTCTGCAGGATGTGTACGGACACTAGTTATGAAAGTCAAGCAATTAAAAAGCATTTCTGAGGTATTCGGGGACTGTACCAGCCACAAGTGCCTGACAGCTCTTCGCGTGTGGAAGTCCCTGGAGAGCCATCACACTTCAATTACTATCACTAACATTAGTCATTACCAGGCTGCCTTCAGCCCCTGGGGAAGGCAGCTTGTGATGACAATATCCAGCCTCTCCTTGTAAAACAATTCATTAGGCAAAGCAGAACAGCTGGGGCAGCCACGTGGATGTCTGCAGAGTGGCCCCCCCACCGGGACCTCCAGCCCCCCTTTGCCTTTTGGACAGGGGCAGCCACCGCCCCCATGACAGCTGTAAAAGCCTCTGGGGACACTTCAGGTTTAATCAGAGCTCCTTATACTCAGGGGAAGCATTTGATTGCAAACTTAAACTAATGGCACTCAGAAGGTTACAACAATCATCAGATAAGAGGCTTTAGGGCATTTTTATCTTGTTCTAATGCTCACAAGTTAATGAGGCAATAAGAGACAGATACTATCAGACTTGGTCTAGCAACATTGTACAGACGGGATGTTCAAATCTGCATTTACTCAAGATGCAAGAGGTAAGGGGGCAAGTTCACTATTGATCTTACAGAAGACTTCATGCTCAGAAGGACTGAAACCACTCAATAAAGTGACAAAATGCTTGGCAAATTTTCACATAGCTTTGTATGCATTATCACTGGCTCCAAAATGGAGGAAACTGAAGAGGAAAATTGCAAACGAAACAGGTAAATAATCTCTAGCACTAGAACGGATACAGACTATTAATTTCTAACCTTTATGCTGCTTGCAAATAGGAATCCTTCTATATATATAATGTCTGCAAATGGCTGAGAATAGCCTCTCTTTTCTTAGTTACCCTGCTTGGGTCCCAGGCTGAAGAGCACTTGATACTGGGATCTGTTTTATTATCATAAATAATTCTCACTTCATATTCTCATTTTACTTCTGACGACTGACACAATATTCTAATGATACCTTCCTGTGGTATAGAATAGCAGCAAGCAGGGGAAATAACAAACAGCAGCACACAGCAAAGGATACTTAACAATAAATGCTTTATATGCTGTTTTTTTAAAATTCACTATTTTTTCAATGCCTTGCAAAACCAAGTTAACATGAACTCCACCTTACAGCTGGGGAGATAGGAAGAGGCATGTAAGAAGGCAAATAAATGAACCAAGCAGAAGAGGGGTACCAGAAACTGAGCCAAGTCTCCAAAGTCACACTCTAGTGAGATTTTTCACTAGGATCAGCTGCTGCTCTGCAAATAGGTCCAGAAACTCATACTGTGGAAGAAAATTCTCTCTTCACTCCTGCCAGAAGCCAAAATTTACAGGAAAACATTTCAGACAGAGATAGCACAGGGATAATCATTCCAATATCTGTAAATACAGAGTAAATGTTCTAGTAACACAGAAGTGGAAAATTTTAACTGAATAAAGGCATAGACAGCAAAAGATGTTTAAATAATAAATACAGACCAGTTGTAAAGGTTTGAGAGTCCCTGCTGCAATGACTCCTGAGATTTGTTTGGCATTTTTGTGTTTTTAAATGATAATGGAAAAATGCACATAACCTTATGCTTGATCAAACTTTTCCCCATCCTCAATTCCTCCACTGACAGTAGTCTACAAGTTATCCTGTCAGAATGAGAGTAGCAAAAAATAGGCTCCTGACAGTATAATGTAAGAACATTTTGTTTGTAGCCATGTTTCTTTCTGTGCCAAGCATGTGGCAGGGAGAAATGCTTTAATGTGACAGCCCATTCCTTTAACTTTTGTGGCTAAAAGCTCTTCAGTCAAGCCCCATTGACCCTCTACTTGTCTAGACAGATGAGGGTGGGTTCACTGTTCATTTCAGCCAAGACACACAAGAACCTCTGTGCATGCTGAGGACCATTTTCCTACTCTGCTTAAAGAATTGTACTGAATGGACTGTATCTCCCTATGCACAAAAATGGGCTGTGCAGCCCACACTGCACAGACTTGTCATCAGCTCTGTTCATGGAAGTATTTGAGGGTCCATTCATCATCCCCCCAAAACCTTAAAGCCACCACTGTGATACAGGAATTCTTAGGGTTCCTGCTCCTGATCAGCTGCCCCCATAGAGGCAGATCATGAAGTTGCACCCCAAAGCTCATAAGCTGAACTGTTCAGTGTGGGGAATGCAGGCTTTGAATGCACTTGTAGTTCCAGAAGGAGATCTCAGATCACAGAAACGTGGAGTCACTGCATGGTTGGGGTTACAAGGGCTCAGGAGGTCTCCTGGTCACAGTAAGGTTGTTTATGAGGTCAGATCATGCTGCTTAAAGCTTTATTGAGTCAGGTGTGGAAAACCTCCAAGAACACAGAATGCAGAACTGGTGAGTGCACAATGTGTTCCACTACTCAACTGACCAGTGCTAATATTCCAGATGTCTTAGCAAAGCACAAACTGGTGCTTTGAGGAACATATCAAAAATCCTGCAGAAGTTAATGGTGATAAATTCCAATTTCACAGTCTTCAGAGCAGTTTGGTACCTTTTCTCAAATATTAATCACATTTCTTTCTCCTCTTCCCCACTAACACCAAAAATACTCCAGTTTCTTAACCACAGGAAGTAGCTAGATCAACCTTCACTCTATAAACATAAATTCAAAGAGTCTTTTCCAGAAAGAATCAAACCATTGCAGAATTTCTTCCTACTACTGAACAAACTATAAGAGACAAAGGGGGCTTTCAGAAGAGACATTCTTAGAAATTAATATCAGGGTACAGAAAATGTTTTGTGGAGGGTTTTTTAACCGGTTTGGTGGTTTTATTTTGTTGTTCTTGTTTGTTGGTATTTGTTGTCCTGGGTTTCTTTTTGGTGGAGGCAGAGGTGTCGTTTTTGTCTTGTTTTAATAAAGCAAATAATACACCTTGGCTGAAGTACCTTTCAGAGGTAACCTTTGTTTTAACAAAATCAGATTCACAAACTAGGTATAGACGTGTAGAAAAGATGAGGAGAAGGACAAGTGAAAAGAAAAAAAAACCCCACATTTCAATAAAGATCAGGTAAAAAGCATCTCATCAACTCAGCTTTTATTTAGAATTTAGCTGTTGCACTGAGCATCACTCACTTCAACAGCAGTTATCTGCCAGCTTTAGGGCCATTCAGCATGTGATCCTTATAGCTTTAGAAACTCAGTTATCAGAGCTAGATGGGACATTGTCTACCCCTGGAAAAGCTCCCTATTGTACTTCCAACTTCAGGCTCCAGAATCAACCATTTTAGCAGGTGTCATTTTAGCATTTCTAATACTTCTACACCTAACCACATTCTAAAGCTATCTATGCAATCACAGAGTTTACACTGCTTATGATAATCTCCCTTTGGTAAGAGGTGTCCATCAGAATTAGAAAAATGCAATCAGCTGCATTTGGGAGTCTCAATGAATACCTGATGTAATGGAAATTTGGGGTTTTAAAATCACTTTGGATATCTGAAAATAATTCTGCGTTAAAATAATTACATTATTATGAAAAAAATTAAGTCACAGACAAAAAAAATCCAACCCAAACTGTAGAGTCTAACAAAAGAAGATCCCACATAGACAAGTATCTACAACAGGCATCAAACAGAAAATAGAAGCACAGAGAAACTGTAGAAGTTTGAACTTCTAACACATACAGGAGACTTTCAGAGATTTTTTTTTCCTTTTCTCAAATTTCACAAGCACACATCTCCTTCAGAATCAGAATCATCAGAGCCTGGAGACTGATGATACATTAGTACTCACCATCAATGTCCACTACAGCATCTTTCCCAAAGTGCAAGGGAAACGCAAGAAGGAAAAGATGCAGAAATTTCTCAAAACTTACAGAAATATTAATTCTACCTTACCAGCAGGCAGAGAACACTCTAAGGAGCCATGCAGTATTTCTTTCCACATATGACAGTTACCTAGACACAGCATTTGTTTTATGGTAAGAATGCACTATTTATGCATATGGGTAGGATCACATCTGATATCATCAGTATACTGTCTCTCCCTGATTTTATATTTAAGAATAACCTGAACCTTTTTTTTTATTTAATTTTTTTTTTTTTGCTGCACACATAGGGCAACTCAAACACCCACCCATTTATTTAAAAAAACAAGCAATAGTAGCCACGGTCCAAACTCAATTTCCATCCTCACCACTGCAACCTAATCTCCTGGCACGTTAATGCAAATCAAAGCCAACACTTCTCTGACACTGGTAGCAAAGCGTGTTCCTCTCCCAAGAGAGACCTGTAAAACAGGACAGTCACTGACAGCAGTACAATTACTGACACAGATACAGACTTTATGGACATGTTTATCTCTGCTGTAAATCCACACTCTCTCTCCACTCCGATTCATGAGTCATAAAGAAATTGCAGATAATGAAAAAGTTGGAGAAATTTACAGCGTGTCGGAAACCTCAGACAGCCAGAAGAAATTAAAGAGCTGACTGAGGATAAATCACACAGGTACAATTAAAACTTCCTATGCCTCCTTCACTTCCAAACTGGGGCACAAGCCAATGGAGATGATGAAGAGTTGAGGTCATGACTCCTCTGACTGTAATCACTTCTTAACTACCTACATGTCAGAATTAGCCAATTCAAGGATCACGTATGAATGGCAATTTCAAGCTGGCATTCTGATGTCTCGCTCTTCCAACAGGAGGTGCCCCAGAAAAATCCTGCCTGTAAATAAGTCACCCAACAAACAGCCTAAGGAAAGGTGATTTCCTTGTCCCTCTGCAGATGCAGAGTATCTCTTACCACAGCGATGTGCATTAAAATGAAGTGGTAGATCTACAGTGTGGGAGGAGAGTGTAAAAAGAATCAGGAGAAAGGCCAAGGTTTCACATGGAAATCACAGCACCTTGGATATTGTGGTGCCAAGCCATATAAACATCTTTAAAGACAATTTAAGTGTTCTTTGCACCTCTCTGAAACAATCAAATAAGGCCCAAGAATTACTATGAGTGTAAATTGAAAACAGCCTGCCGTATTTTTCCCACTGTGAAAAACTAAACCAACCGTTTCAGCTGACTGTGAGCTCCTGAAATTCTCTGTGATCATCTCCTAACCCAAAAATGAACCATCCAAAATGTGACACATTCTATGGGAGAAGTCTACTAACTCTGCTATGTAAGTCCTCAAGCTAACTGTGTATTACAGAAATCCAGTGTCCAAAGAGCATAATTTTGTTGTCCAGATGTAAAACTCTGCCTTTGAGCTTTGAAGCACATGAAGTATACTTTTTCACATTAAATCCTTGCCAAATACTGTACTAAATAACAAAGTGAGTGAGAAATATGCTTTCAAGCAAAACTGAACCATGATGAAGATTCACTCAGCAAGGCAGGGAATGCAGAGAACTAAGCAAGGAAAAAAACAGTTGCTACAAAGAAAATTCTTAGCAGAGCAGAAATAACTGAAGCATACACACAATCTGCTGCTTCTTATGCAAGACAGTTCACTTTGCAAGTAAACAAACTGTGTATTTTGTTTAAGAACATAAGCACTAGATTTGGCAGACATCGTTCTCTTCCAAGCCCAACATATTTAGAACAATGCAAGCGATTCAAAACATATTTTCTTCCATCATGTTTCAGATCAATACAGGCACACAAGTTCTAGAAGCACAGTAGTTCTGGAGATGCCAGCTTTTAACAAAGAAAAAGCGAGCTTCCTCCTCACTCTTTTGTCAGCTGTCAAGATGGTAAAAACACTGCTGTGTCTTCAGAATAATTGGCAGAGAGACTGCTGTGGGATGTAGATCCAAATCACATGCTACTCTTTCACTTTATTTCCTTCTTGCCTTTCCAAAAGGCAGTTCTCTTCTCCAGCTCCGCTACAACACTTTAGACAGTCTTATTTCCCCAAGGAAAGAGGGAAAGAGTTCATGTTATAGAAAGAGTCTATACAGTTCCAAAACCTCATTCTGACTAGTAAGAAACCATAAGAGTCCAATTCACTTTTCCATGCAACTCTCCAGACTACAGAGTGGACATACAGCTCTTACTACAACGGACCAACAAGACATTTCAGAAGATGTCATTAGACATATTAAAGCACCCTTTACTTACACATCTGTTCATATGTTGGTTTCCTAGAAATGTAAGAACCTGAAACATTCTGTTGCAAATAACTACACATACACACCAGAAAAGCACCAGGTATCTGTAAAGCAAAGTGAGGCCATGTTCACAGATGTAAAGTAAGGCTTCTGAGTTTAAAAAGCTTCTGTGTTGCCAGGACTAAAGAAAAAGTGGTTAAGATCAGAAAACATTTTTATGTGATCAATTACACCATTGATAGAAGCCTGTTTGGGTACAAAGGCCAGGTGTTTTGCATGGAGCCTAAAAAGGCTGCATGTTCATGCTACATGGAGATGCTCCTAGGCAAGCCAATCCATTACACAAAAGGAAAATGATATTTCAGTAAAAGGACACATTATCTTCCCTCATTTCCTTATTTTGATTATAATTTAGCAAATGTGAATATACAAAGTTCACATGTAGCAACTGTCATACCACATCTTGTAGTTTGGTAAGTTCAGTCCACCAAAGATGGAGCCAAACTTAAACATATCCTACCTATGATCAGCATCAAAATGAGGTTAAAAAAAAAACCATCCAAAACTCAATGACAAGAGTAGCCTGCAATGATAACTGGCAGAACTAAGGGTGTTTGCTCAAAAAATGCTGCAGTTAAATCCTGATGAACTGCTCTGCCCCTCCAAACCTACCAAAAAAGCTGAATTTTCAGGCAAGAGATCACAAGAGACAGCATTTATTTGAAATGAGAAATGAAAAACTGAAGACTACCAATCAAAGGAAAAGTGGTGACCTGTACATAGCTCAGAATTCAGAAGGACTCCTTTATGATTTTCCAGAAATTTCAGAGGCTCCTGAGCTTGTAGAGGACTACAATTCAAAACCAAGCACAGCTTAACTTGAGAGCAAGGTAGCTGTTCCTCATTCATATGCCCATCCATCTCTTGCTGTCTCTGGAAGAGCCCCTCTATTAGAGAGAGCCCTCAGAGATTTCTGGTTGGGGTTGTTTAACAGTTTAGCCTATTACTAAAATAAATAAGCAAAAATATCCACTGTCAAACAAAAGGTCCTTCCAACCCACCACACTGACTGCCATGCAATGGCAAACACCTACAGAAGAGTCTAAGTGCAGGGAGGCACACAGCTGTACCTGCACAGTAATCTCTCTCTCTGCTTTCTGCATCTCCAGGATGTCCAAGCCTCTGGGGACTTGTCAGCAGTCAGACACCCTGGAAACATTTATCTTCCAATCATTTTTCTCATTACTGAGTGAGAAACTCCATGCCCACAAGCTCATCAACAAGTGGTGATGTGTTCTGCCTTCAATGCACAACACAAATATCTCTTCATGTCTGTCCCAAACACTCTTTCATTCTCTCTGGCTCCCATACTATGAGAAACAGTGAGGCATCATTCCCTTTTCACACTTTTAATGTTTCACAGATCTTTTTCACATACTACATCAGCTGTTTCTCTCCAGGCTATAAACCTCTAATCATTTACTTATTCTTCACATTAAAGAAAACAATCACTAACCGACCGAACTTGGACTGGCTTTTCCTCTATCAGTCAGGTGCTACAAGATGACCAACCTTTTGCTGTTCACCTGCAACCTCCCAGGTCATCCAGGTCTATTCTGTGAACCCTTCCTTGATCAAACAGCACTTCCACTGCACCCTTTTTATATTTTTTTTTTTTGCTTGAACATATATGGAAAATAAATCAGTGTTACAAAGAAAATAGGAGCAAAGTTGCTAGAACCTAGTGAAAGCCAGGGCGCACAAAACCATGGGAAACTATAAATAAGGAGAGTTGGTTGAGCATGTTTGGGAAGCTATCTCATTGCTCTTAAAAGAGTATAAGGATTTGACACTGGATAATACAATCATTCTTAATTTCACAGCAAGAACATCACAAACTACCTCCAAAACTCCAATAGCAATTTAATCTAACCCAAGAGATTAGACTAGAAAAAAAATCACTGACAGGGAAATTATAAATTTTATTTGTATTTGTTTGGTCAGTTATGCCACATTTTCTAATATTTAAGGCACACACAGCATCAAGGAACCATTACCTTCATAAAGATATTGGGGCTTAAGAACAGGCTTTGCAGAAAGTCTCACACTGACAGTATCCCTGCAGCTGTACTGGGATACCACAGTGGCGAGATAACCATTCTGGCATCAGTGAGATTTTACAAACATGGCTGTGATGCCAGCTATCTGTATTTACATTTCAGCACTCCTGAACCAGTATAGCAAGTGTTATCTTAAAAATATCAGAGATTCACATGGAAACAATAGCAAGGCCTTCAAAAAGTCCCTGGACAATCACATTCCTTCGGTGACAGAATGATCTTCCCATTCTCCCATCCCATGTATCTGTTACTTTTATATGTAAGTTTTTTCTGAAGTTTGGAAAAATACAGATTTTTAGGTTTTTTATAAGAAAAATATTTTTCTCTGTGTATGTAGTTCTCAGATACATCTCTGTGTATACATATATCCCAAAGGATGACAGGGTATATCTTGACTTTCTTGATACAAGGACCTGAGCCTGGAAGCTTCTAGAGAACTCCAGAATCACCTTTTAACAAATAATAAATAGGTAAAAGAGACCCAACCCTATCCTTAAAAAGCAAAGTGAATTATTTTTTTTTAAATAGTTCATGCTACAAAAATCCTGCTCCATTCAAGGAAAGCTATGCTTTGATGTGAATCCTGTGCTAAGGAAGGGAAGAATATTCTCCAAGGAATATTCTGAGCAAAAATCCACCAGGAAGAAAGTGGAAGAACAAGCTGGAAAAAAAAGCTAAATTACATGTTGAAAAATTACATTAATTCACAGAAGCCATGGGAGAGTCAAACTAGGCAGGGTTACAGAAAGTAAAGGTAATCCTATGGGAAAAAAGAGGGGAGGAAGTTAGTTGCAGAGAAAGGAAATCTATGAAAAGCACACAACCAAAAGAGGAACTGAGAAATCCATGGCCAAAAATTTAAGGACAGCTGGAATTGTAGATAATAAAAATGTGGAATTCAGATAAATAGATTAAAGCCATTCAGATGTCCCATCACGATGGATAAAACATTCAATACATCTGTACCAACTTGTCAAGAAAGCCCACTTACAAAGACAAAACTGTAAGAGAGTTCATATGAATTCAAGAAACAAGGCGTGTAACTCAGTAATTATTATCAAACTACACCACGCCAAACCAATTATTCAGATTTCAATGCTAATGCTGCAGTGGTACCTCAATAAATAAACTTTTCAAAAGGTACCCAGTCCCAAAGCACTTTCCCTAATGAATTCTAATGCAAAATTAATGTAAAACATGTCATGAACTGGGCATAACAATAACAGATCTCACAACATGATTGCACTGTCACTCAATAGACATATTTTTCAAGGAGTGTTGAAGGAATCACCCTGGTCCTGCACATAATTAATAACTTGGATGAAAATAGAAGTCTTTGAAAATATGAAGGATTTGAGGTGGGATCTAGAAGAGAAGAGTTGGAAGAAAAAGTAAGCTGCTAAGACAATGAAGCAGATTTGTCTCTCAACCTCATTGCTGATGAAAAACACTTGCAAACACCAAAAAAAAAGCACATTCTGAAGAGAAAATATGTCACAAAAAACCAATCTAGGGAAGAACAGCTTCAAAGCATAGCTGAAACGTCAAGAGTTTTATAAAAAAAGAAGCAAGACTTCTGCGGGAGGCCTCATGCTGCCATCTAGAGGAGACGTCAGCAGCGGGCTTTGTCCTCCTTTTGCCAGCCGCAGTCAAGAGGGGCTAATAAACTTCGGTACAGATAGAAACAAATCCAATACACCCGAGACAAAACCACGAGTCCCTTAACCTTAATGAACAGATCTTCTGGATTTTTTTATTATTCTCTTACTTATCTAAGTCCATAAGAGAAAATAACCTAAAGACAGTATTAGGAAAAACAGTCCTGAGCAGCTTCTGTTCAAATACCACTACTAATTATTGGTAAAAATTTTCCAAAGATAAATGTATATTACAGCACACAAAGTATTCAATGGATTACAGAGTAAAGGAAAACTGCCTTCAGTGACAAGAAGTTACAAGCATGGAAACCTTTCATAAAGCTTGAGAATTCAAGACTCAAGTTACAACTGTTGAGCTTCACATACTTCAGTTTTTACTCACTTTGTCTTCTTTATGTATGCACTTCTCAGTAAAAATAAACGGAAACACATGCAGCAAATAAGGATATAGGAAACAATAGGGAATCAAACACCTCCCTAGCTTTACTGCAACTCAGGCTCTGCTAAAGTCCATTTAGCAGAACAGTCTGACATCAAAACCTACAACTTAACTGAGAAAGCAAAACATCGGCCAATCTTTGCACTTGACTCAGTTTTATGCTGCTATACTTTAACTTCTACTCCACCAAATGCTTTACACAGTCTTAACAGATGTTAGCACTGACAGTAAAATAAACTTGAAGTATGTTAAGCTTAATGATTTATTATTAAGAATGCATTAGGCTATCCTAGGTTTGCAGTCAGAAAGACTCTAAAGGTTTGCTACTAAGTTGAGTTGCCCACTGAAAGGAAAGTGGAAGACTTGAAACTTGGTGCTTTGTGTAGCCCAAGAGTAATTGCAACCAAAGTCTGTGTTAGAACAAAACTAAACAGAAAAAAAAAAAAACAACAAAAAAAGTGCCAGTATGTATGGGTAGCATTAAAAGCGACTCCACAATACTCTTGAAATCCTCAAAGCTGGATCAAACTGTTAACAAGAGTCCTAAACTAGACAATGAAAGGAGCTCTTTCTCCAAAAAACTACAGTAAGAGATAGATGTTTGCAACTGGCTGAAGGTCATCTTTATTACTCAATGACATCACTTCCCACCACAACTGAGTGCACAAAAAAAGCAATAGCTACAGAAGCAGAAAACAGTATGAACAACAAAAGTGACAGGAGAATCCTCTACACAAGTGCAAGTCTCACTCTGGAGGCCGTGCATGAAGTTTGAGAGAAGTAATGCCACAAGTGTTCTGAGAAATACTTTTAGTATCTGAGTGGGAAATGAAGCAAAGTGACCTGATTTATGTAAGGCAGTGTTAACTCGGGAACAGAAGTCTCTGTGCCCATGGGTAACACAAGACTGACACACATTTTCCGCCATGCAGGGAGGCTGTAAGTTGAAGATGTAAGCTCATTCTCTCATCCTGCTTCAGGAGGTCACTAACTGTCAAACACTTGCCAAGTCTGCCAACACACTTATCCAGCTATAAATGTACAAGCACAAGTAGAAAGATTTGCAATACAGTCACTCACATCTGTGTACAGCACTTACATTCATCCAGTCCCAGCTGATAAGCCAGGTTCTGCAGGCCACGAACTTTTTCCATCAGGTTAGCTGTAGTGAGGCTCCCCAACTCTTAGGAAGAGAGAAAAAGGTGAATTTTAACGCTGTCTGTAGTCCTCCAGTATCAGTTTACCTGTTTAGTACTTCAGAGAGCACTTTCAAGCCATACTTCTGCCAGGATCTGTTTCAGTGAACACTGTATGGTCAAAATTTCAAGCTGGCTCCACTCCTAATTTTAACATAAGGAGAAAAACAGCCATGACTCCAGCACATGCTTTAATCTGCCACCATTGCAAATAGTAATTTGACCCATACTTCGAAAGTTTCTTTAAGTTCACACTACAACAGGAACAAACCATATACAAGTATGCAAGGGAATGGACTTATTTTACATTAACAACGTGAGTTCAAGCACATTTCTTGGAGCAAGTCAGAGTAAACTCATCTCACTTTCACTCTGTAGCCGTGACATGTCACTGTGACACGATCACACGTCACCAATCTGGAATTCATGACAGGCAGAGCACGCTGAAGGGTGTTTACTGCAAACTAACAGCTGCACCATGAAGCAAGTGTACATGCTAATCCTTCTGTAACTTGCCCAGACAGCCTCACCATTACATTGGAGCTCCTGGATCTGTGAGGGAACACACACACACACACACACACGTAGAGCAGCTCTGAACAAGTCATCAACAAGTCCATCCTACTAACCAGCTGATCAGCTGAGCCCCTCCAATAAATTCACTCTAATTCTCCAAACACAGGAGACACTCATCATACTTATACAGTGATAAAAATAGCTGAGCAAGGTGACTGGAATACACACAAGCTTATGCTTCTTGTTTTGAAAAATCAGCCTGCCACTGATATCTGGATAGAATCTTGGAAACAACTGGTTTAATGAAAATGTCTCTCATTAACAGGATAAAGAGACTTCTGACTTGGAGATTCCACAAATATGATGGCTAGAGATCGCAGGCCATTAGGGCCACCACCAGAACTTTTAAAGAACAGGTGTTTTAAGCCTCTTAAGTAAGTCATGAATTCCCATCTGCTTTGGCAGCCTCAGCTCCTGCCCACAATATTCATACTCACCCTTCAACATATCAATATCATCATTTTCTAATTCAGCCATCCACTTGGGAGGAGAACTTGTAATGGGCTGTTTTGAAAAAAAAATCATATTCAGAAAAGTCCATTTTTAGAATTATACAATGAAGCACAAACTGAACTGAAAACTAGCTACACTGACAGCAAAAATATGAGAATGTGCTCCACAGAAATACTTTTATGTTTCATCTTGTTTAGTCTTTTTTTTTTTTTTCCCTGGACACTTTAGAGTTAAAAACGGCATACTACCATCCACAAGCCAAAAATCGGTACAAAAATGGGATTTTCTGAAATTTAAATCCATTTATTTCTTCCAAAGTATAATTTTCACGCACAGTAAACTGCATAAATTATGAAAAAGAAACACATATATAAAAGATACATTAAAACCAGAAGGTGTGTTGTAGTATATACTGGAGTTATTACTGAAAGATGGTTCATAGCAAATGTAAGGCCCGCAAGAGAACCCGCAGCTCTACCACCAAGGGGAAGGAGGAAAGGAGAAAGGCAAAAAGCAGCTCTCACTCACGCTTTTGAAGGAGGCGGCGAACTCGGCAACTCCGGGCACTGGGAAGAGAAAGCGGAGGTTGGCGGGGGCTGAGCGCCTCTGCGGGCGGCACCGGCCCGAGCAGCTGCTCCGAGGAGGCCGGGCCCCGCTCGGGCTCTCCGCTCCCCACCCCACCGCGAGCTGTCACACCGCGGCCGCGGGCCCGCCCGACTTACGCTGCTCGGGCCACAAGTCCGGGGAGGCGCGGTCCAGCTTCTCGAAGCTCAGCAGCGAGGCCTCCAGGTCGGTGCCTGCAACAGAGAGGGGGTGAGATGGGGTGAGATGAGGGGAGGCCGGGCGGGGAGC